>JAPZPB010000018.1:0-188335 GCA_037952635.1 Bryoglossum gracile | reverse complement strand
CAAACCCCCACTTCCCCCCCCCCGTCCCCAACGCAAAAACCGCCCGCGGGCGGCGGGGGGGTTTTGGATTCTACCGTAAAATTACAAAAAACAAACCCCCCCCCCCAGATTGAATTCAGTGAGCCGTCCCTTCGTAAGCTTAGCCTAATTCAGTAATATTGTCCTGAACTTAAAAGTAACGTACAGTGCAGTACCAGTAGTACTGTATCACGGCCTTTGTATTGGTGCTTTTGGGTAATTTCGAGGCTATACCACAGCATCCAACCTGAAATTGAGGCTATTGAGGCTATTTAGAGTTGTCTTTTACTGCAGCATTGTTACAGCCTTGGACTAGAGCACCCGGACCTTGTGAGCTCAATTTTACCCCTAATTGAGTTACCTCCATAAATAACTTGATTTAGCCTTTCTATCTAAATATAATACTTTGCAGATTTAATTATATCTAAATCCAGCACCTTACTCGGCAGCTCCGCAGTTACTCCTTAGCAGAGAATCACCAACCAATCTAACTTCGTAACACAAACCACGCCGTATTTTACTGTATCCTATCGACATCGACTCGCTCTGCTCCCGGCTCGTGTTGGATGTGGACGGTCCTGTGACACTCTTCTACCACTGTATCGACCTGGTGGACTCACCGAGCCTCCTACGTACAGTACATTGTGCTGCCAGCCAGCCGCGATTTAGAACGCCACAAGCGCTCATGGAAGCCTCCATCGCCCACAGCAGATTCGAGGAATAACTTTTCTTCCCCGCTGTTGGACGCCATTATTGCGCCCCCGGTACAGGGATACCTGAAGCCTGTATTGTTTTTGCCCGTTGGATTCGAATTCAAATAATCTCCGTTTTAGGGGTCCAGCCTGTCCAGCTCGTTTGCTGCGCTCGTTATTACCTACCTAATTGCCAACGGCTCGCTGCGACCAACCCTACGTGACGCCATGGAAATTATCTCCCAGTCGGCCCTTCAACCTTCATCTTGGTAGCGAATTTCTGTGCTGAGCACTTCTGGTCGCCTCAGACTTCATTCAAACATCAAATATCAAAGGCTGCTGAGCAGGGCCGATCAGGGTCGTTCGTGCGACGGCTTTCGGTCCAGTATAGCACGACTCGGCCAACTGTCAGAGCTCGCCCGGTCCCAGAGCTCTGGAACTCCAGGACTGTACAATACTGCAAGCATGCCACCAGTACCTGTTGGTACCTTGGTTGTGCTTACGTCAGCCATATCACGTCGCTGCCGAGGATCCAGCTCCTGTACTGTACAGTTAACGCCTCTTGTCGAAGTCGTACATCAGGTCGACCACGAGAACTTCTAGCCCAACCAGTCACTACCAGCCAAATCCGCACCGTACGCTCTGAAGCGGGACCATGATAGTAGGCCCGAATATCGATCACGGCTAATGTATATTTACTTACAGTACGGACGTACTTGGTCACGACTCACTTGGTGCGAGCTATTTCATCCCTGCGCAGGAATCCTGGATACAGTGCAGTACGCATGAGAATTCGGCAAGGGAGCTCTTCCTCCCCACAGTTTGCCAGGTTCTTTGCAAAGTTCCTCCAGGCAAGCTCGGTCGCGCTTCAAACTTGGATCTTTTGGCGCAAGTCTCTCCGCACTTCAATATTTCCTTGGTTGTCAATTCTCTGGAGCCGGAGTGGAGTCCCGACTCCCCCACACCTACCGTACCTCGAAGACTTCTACCCGGTACAGTACTGTGCTCGTACCGACATGCCCATCCAGTACATGCATGCCTTTGGAGCTACAAAGTACTGTACCAAGGTACTGTAACTTCATACAGTAACCTCGCAACCTCGTAACCTCATCAAGCAAGCTATCCCTAGTCCCCCGCCCCCAGGAGTCCAGGACACCTTTCGCCGCCGTCATGTGAAGGGCTTCCAGGCTGGTGCTCCCTTGCCATTCGGGTGGTTCTGTACTGTATGTATTTCGAGGAGACCTAAGCGAACTCACTGTTGCTCTCACGCATGAGCTTCTGTTTGGGAGATAGCTCTCATCATGGATGCACACAAGTCTGGCCTCTCCCCGGCTCTCCACAGTCTGGATGGTACTGTACTCCGTACATTACTCTCCATCGTGAGGACCAGGATCATCATGTACTCTTATTTCGTACTCCCTCCTACTCGTGGACAGCCCTTTCCGGGCCTGTCAGAGAAGGACCGAACCTTGGGTCAGCACCCAAAATCCCGAGAAAGTCCTGCGCTGTAACTCAGAGCTATAAGACCTGGCAGCTCCCCTTGCATAACACCTTCATCGCACTTTTGTCTTTCAATTTGCCGTCCGTGTTGTTTACCAATTCGTATCTGGCATACAGATAAACAGCAGTACTCTTTTCGCCCCAATTCATTGTTAACCTCGCCCATCATGGCTGGAGGTGCAATCGTTGGTACCGCCGATACGTCTCGTATCGAGGCGCCGGTGACCATGAAAGCTTACCTTATGTGCGCCTTCGCTGCGTTTGGAGGTATCTTCTTTGGATATGACACTGGATGGATGGGAGGCATCATGGGCATGAAGTACTACATCCGACAATATACTGGCATTGCTGTAAGCTTCCCCATTTTCAAATCAGAACAATCGTTCTCTACAGCCGAGTTCCTAGAGTCCCAGTCTTCTTTTGTTACCACATGCCAGATATTCACCATTGAAAGTCTTTAAAATCACGAAGGAATCTAATATCGTCTAGTACCCCGCTGACGGCGCTGATGCTGCAATCACTGCTGCTTTCGTCCTTCCTGGATGGCAACAATCTCTTCTTACCGGCATTCTCTCTTGCGGAACTTTCTTCGGTGCATTGATCTCTGCTGATTTGGCTGATCGTATCGGTCGTCGATGGACTATCATTGGCGGTTGCGTTACCTTCAGTGTTGGATGTATCCTTGAGACTGCCTCAACTACACTTGCTGTCATGGTCGTTGGCCGCCTCATTGCTGGTGCAGGAGTTGGTTTCATCTCAGCGATCAGTAAGCTTCCCATCCGACCCATAGGTGGCTGGCCTGGAGCGATTGCTAACATATCTGTCACTAGTCATTCTCTACATGTCCGAAATCGCACCCAAGAAGGTCCGTGGAGCTTTGGTTGCCGGATACCAATTCTGCATCACCATCGGTATTCTCCTTGCCAACTGCGTCGTATATGCTACCCAAAACCGCGACGATACCGGCTCTTACCGTATCCCAATTGCCATCCAATTCCTCTGGGCTCTTATTCTCGGCACAGGTCTCTTCTTCCTTCCCGAGTCCCCACGTTACTTTGCCAAGAAGGGACGTCTCGACGATGCCGCTAAGGCTCTCGCCAACGTCCGTGGACAGCCCATCGACTCTGAGTATATCCAGGATGAGCTTGCTGAAATTATTGCCAATCTCGAGTACGAGTTGTCAGTCGTTCCCCAAGGATCTTACTTTGCTTCCTGGGCAAACTGCTTCAAGGGCGGTCTCGGGAGCGCCAGCTCCAATCTTCGTCGTACTCTGTTAGGTATTGGACTCCAGATGATGCAACAACTCACTGGTATCAACTTCATTTTCTACTATGGTGTTGTCTTCTTCAAGTCGTAAGTCTACCCCAGGCCCTATCTGAGACCCGCCACTAACCAATCACAGTCTCAACACGATCTCCAACCCGTTCCTCATCTCCCTCATCACCACCCTCGTCAACGTCCTCTCGACCCCCATCTCCTTCTGGATGGTCGAGCGCTTCGGCCGCCGCAACCTCCTCATCTTCGGCGGAACCGGTATGGTCATCTCTCAATACATCGTCGGCATCATTGGTGTGACCGTGGGCCAAGACAAAGGCACCGACACCAACAAGGCCGCTGTGTCCGCCATGATCGCCTTCATCTGCATCAACATCTCCATGTTCGCCTCCACCTGGGGTCCCTGCGCCTGGGTCGTCATCGGCGAGGTCTTCCCCCTACCAATCAGATCCCGTGGTGTTGGTCTCTCCACCTCTTCCAACTGGTTCTGGAACTGCATCATCGCTATCATTACCCCTTACCTAGTCGACAAACAATACGCAAACCTCTCATCCAAGATTTTCTTCATGTGGGGATCCCTCTGCATTATCTCTGTCCTCTTCGCGTACTTCCTCGTGCCAGAGACCAAGGGCCTCTCCCTCGAGCAAGTCGACAAAATGTTGGAAGAGGTCTCGCCCAGAAACTCCCGCAAATGGGTACCTCACTCTACTTTCGCGTCCGAAATGGGTCTCTTGGAGAAGAACATCCCTGCTCCCACAGGAAAGGCGGCTGATTCGACTGAGGAGACGGAGGTTGAGGTGCCTGATAAGGAGGTTGTTTAAATACTTATCTCTAGAGTGATTGCTGGTAATGATCATGAGTCACGATATGGACTGGTGTGGTCCTGGTGGGAAGGTTAGATGTTTTTATTTCAGAGGTGGTAGATATATAGAGTAGATATATCTAGAGTTGATGCTTGAGATTTACCGCGGTGGAGGATAGAGTTGAACTATACCCAATAATCATTCAGCTTTGCATAATATATTTTTTCCCAATCTCAGTCGCTCTGTGACTCCCAACCCCAGCTCTATCTCTATGAGCCCGTCCTAAGTTCTCTCACTTGGATTGTTCCCTCTCGCTTAACTAAACCATAAATCCCCTCTCCACACCCACCCCTTCACCAGGACAATCGCAAGAGCTACTCTGTTCCAATTCCAAACTTAGAACGCATATCCCAAGTCGCACCCTTCCACTCGACCGATCGGACCGAATCCAGACGCCTCATATCCTCACAAGCAAAACACCACACCCACATTCAGTACAAGCCCCATCCCGCATTCACTCGCTACCACACTCTCGCCTCCTACTCTCCCGAGAAGTCGACTCACCAACAATGCAGGCTTTTCAACAGGAGCCTCAAGCTCACACTGTACTTTCGCTCCTGCGAATTGGCGCGTTCCCTTTCGAAATATGCGCCGGCTTTTAGTCCGGAGGTCCGGAGGATGAGACGACCTGGGATACGCAGGTGAAGGAATCCAGGGGAGTTGTTTGGGTATAAGGGGGTTTAGCGAGCAAGAGCCTGGTTGGAACTCGTTCCACCGACTTGCACGGTCCAGGGAAGAGGCGAGGCTCGTCGTCTGGCGGGAAGCATGAAATGGGGTTTCATTGTGCTTTCTTTTTTTATGGGGTTTGGAATTATGTATGAAGCTGGTGCTTCTGGATGGCGGAAAGATGGTTAGATTGGAAATCCTGGCTGATGTGATGGGAGGGAAGCGGGTCGCGGATCTAGAGTCCTTGGATGTGTCGGCGTTTTGGCGAATGATGGAACTGAGGTCCTGGCTTCTCTTTATTGAGATCAGAGCTTGGGCTGCTTGGTGGTGTCTTTGGAGCGTGGGCTGAACACCTGGGCTGGGTTTTTGAGACTTCGGCAACATGATGATAAAGAAGTGAAGTTCTGCCGAGACAGGAGCTTCGTCGTGAGATTGAAGTTGTGGATCAGTGACCCCCTGATCTTGCATTGGCAGGTAACAGAATCGGTGACTCTGGGGATATATATTATGAGAGAGCCTGCAGGAAGTTGCTTAAAAACTTGTCTTGCTCAGGACTCAGTATTCGTCACTCATCACTTTATCTGTGTTCTAAATTCTCTGTCAGACAGGAACAGTAATGTCTCAATCAGCCTCGCGCTCTCGACACTTCAGAAGCTGGAAGCCCAAGATGCCAATAATTCGGCTTTGGCTCAGCGGCGAGGTTAGTACTCCATTCGAGCTTCTATTTTGTATATGAAGGTTCTACGACTAATGAATTGTCGATTCCAGAATGAGAGTCTCGTTGGTCATATCAACGGATCTGGAGCTTTCAGGAAGCAACTCACACGGCAGGACCTATCATTTAATTTTGGAAGGAGAAGCCAATATAGCAATCTCGTATCCAACGATGAGAAAGGTTTCGAAAACGTCACCCACGTCGTCTCTTCCCCCCTCTTCGCTGCGCTCGAGACGGCTTGCTTGGCCTTCCCACTGCCCCATGGAATGAAGGTCATTGCCCTACCTGAACTACGAGCAACCTTGGCTGGACCAAACAATATCGGGATGCCCTTAAAAGCCATAGAACGAGCCTCCACGGCTGCTTACAGAGAGAACCTGGACTCGAGCTACTTGGACCTGACTTGGCGCCTGGAGAATCTTCAGCTCATGACGAGTGGAAGCTTATGCTCGCTCCGTGAAATGGAACATCGTGTTGACCGGTTCCTGCTTTTCGTACAAGCAATGGCTTTCCAGAACCCGGAGAGAGCTGTCGAAATCATTGTCGTGTCCCATGATAGCTTCTACGAGCATCTTCTGCAGGGATACAAGGACAGAGGGGGTAGGTCTAATTTTCCAATTGCGGTTTGGAAGCTCGCTAATATTCTGTTGCAGTACGTTTTGAAGCCGGTCGGCAAGACAGGATCTTTCAAGTTCGCCCAGATAGAACACTCGTGGAGATATCTAGGAATGAGCTTGATGCGGCGAGGTGCGGATATGACAAAGATAGCAGCAATGAGGAGGAGGAGGACAACAGTAGCGAGGAGGATATGAGCGATGAAGGACAGCCTGATGAGACGATGGGACTTCGCATAGCGAAGAATTTCTAGTAATTGCCGGAATTCGGGATACCAGAGTTAGAGTGAAGCTTGTAAGTTGTAGATTAGAACAATAGAACGTGACCATTTCCTCCTAGAATTGGATTTAAGAGACCACTTAGCCAGCGCACATTGTGATCAAGATTTTAAAGACATGATTCCACCCGTTGAGGTCGTCGTCATCTCGCATTGTAAATTCTCGTTGCTGGGAGAAATCGGAATTATTGTGGGTAAGACCAAGAGTCTCTACTCTTGAACCTGATACCTCTTTTTGATCAGTTAGGAGATGCATGGCATCCTGGACAAGAGAGAATTGTCAGGCTTCGTCCAAATGGGAAGCTGCATTTGATATACCATACGGAGCTTTTGCGGCTTAGACAGAGCTCACATGAAGAAGATATTGCCATCGAGAAAGATCTTAAGGCTTATGATATCAATATTGAAGCTTTCAAGGCTGCGGAGGATAACGAGAATGCTGAAGGTATTGAGACTACCGGGGCTGTCGATAGGACTGAAGAGGCCAGGACTAACGGGAAAAAATATCGAGACTGGAGAAGATCTCGATGCCCAAGAAGAGCATAATTAGGACAGCGACGCAACCGGGGAGGGGTCAGAAAGTAGAAATATTTCAAACAGCAAGAAATTAAGTTGCTAAATTGAGTAGAAAGTTTACAATAGATTGAATTTAAAGAGTGGTTGAACCTAAAGGGTGCAGACATTTAAATGATTGCGAGATGCCAGGAGGAAAAGGAAGTAAGCTCGATAATTCGAGTCGTAGTAGTGAACTAAATCTAAATAAATCATCAGAACGGTCGATGAGAGAAGGTGGATAGCACAAGCTTTCTCAATTCTATTAAATCCGAAAAGCGGTGACATCATGAGTAACCCCAAACTTCAAAACTGTTACACCTTTGCGATCATAGCTCATCTATCTACACGTTGATTTCAAAGCAACGGACTGGTCAATTGTAAGTATTTGAGAAAGCTCCCGTCCCACCTAGTAGGTTTACATGCGCTTGCTTCTTCACATTCTCCTCTGCTCCTTCCTTTCCTTTATGTTTAGATCTCCCTTGAATCGGGTCTACCAAGCCTCGAGACACTTGATACAAACAACTACAAAACGCACAATGTCGTCCGCTGAAGGAGAACCTACTGGCCTTATTGCCAAATCTGGAATTGAGCTTCTGACTTTTGGTACGCCCAATGGACATAAAGCTTCAATTATTTTGGAGGAATTGAAGGCGGCTTATGGGAAGGACTACACCTTCCAAAGTGTCAAGTAAAAAGCTATCCGTTTATCTAGATGAGTGGATATTGATTTCAGTTAGCATTATGAAGAACACACAAAAGCAGCCATGGTTCGTGAGGTTCTCGCCCAATGGTCGTATCCCCGCCATTGTGGACCACGACCGCAACGATTTCTCTGTCTTCGAAGGCGCTGCGATTTTGGCATATCTTACTAGGCACTACGATCCCGAACATAAGTTCTCTTTCGAAGACCCCGATGATTTGAGTCGCTGCGAGCAATGGGTTGCATGGCAACATGGTGGATTGGGCCCAATGCAGGGACAAGCCAACCACTTCTACAGACTCGCAAAGGCAGGTCTAATCACCCTCTATTCTTGACCTAGTACTGATTTTTGCACCAGGAAAGAATCCCTTACCCAACCCAAAGATACGTCGGCGAAGCTGAGCGCCTCTATGGCGTTCTCGATGCCGAACTAAAGACCCGGGAGTACCTCGTCGGCCCCGGCAATGGCAAATACTCCATCGCAGATATCGCCAATTTCTCATGGGTCAACGTAGCCTACCTCGCCGGTGTCGACCTATCCAAATTTCACAACTTGGAGAAATGGTGGGCTAGGATCTATGAGAGGCCTGCTGTGAAGAAGGGATGTGCGGTTCCAAGTGAGAGTCAGTTGATTAATGCTGCTTATCAGAGGAGATTGAAGGAGGAGCCGGAGTTCAAGCAGAAGGAGGAGGAGTTGAAGAAGTTGGGGGATGAGGCGAAGAAGCAGTATGAGTATAAGTATTCTTCTCCTTGAGGGGTAGGATGAAGGGGTGGTATGTTGGTGTAGAAACCGGGAAAGTGATTATTTTCTGCCCTTGTCTCTAAGAACTGGACAGGAGACTGTAAATTTTATGGTACGCAGAAGAGCTAGTATCGAGTGTGTTCGAATCCAGGAAGTGGTCATCAAGGTTGCCCATGCAGCTAGTCCCAGCCAGAAAGCCTGGAGGACCTTGCCAATATTGACGAACCAAGTAGTGTTGATTCGAAACAACACCTTGATCTCCCGTTCTTTTCTGCTCTGAGGTTGTCATGATAGTGCTGAAGTTTTATTTTCGCAACTTTCTTCGTGTATAATTTCACGTCAGGAACTCGTCTGTATTCGAGAGAATGTGAACCAGGAGACGAGGAAAGCATTCAATAAAAGGCTGTTGACTGATGCCGAGATGTTGACTCAAGAGGTGGGCGATGGTGGTGGGGAAGTATAGTCCCGAGGAGAAAGAGGACCAGTTGGGGAGCATGTTCGAAGGTATGTGAGAACATCTTGAGGCTAGTTTGAAAAAAGACTGGCAACTTGACAGATGGCCCTGAGGACTATCGGACTACTGTCGCAGATGATGGTCATGGACACGAGGGACATGACCATCATTAAGTCCGGACTCGTCTTGAGGGGTTGTGATTGAGTACATAGGGCTGGAGGAGTGGTGGCGTTGTGAATCGAGTTAAAAATAAGCGCTCTAAGTCAAAAGTTTCAGAAATTTCGTATTTCATTTAACAACTCTGTTGCCTGCGTGCTGTCTTTGGGTAAGACCTTAATGGGCTGAAGCCATGTGAATAAGCTGAATGACTCAAGGGGACACTTGTCTCGTTGTCTGCCATACTTGGCGATGATATCATAGTAGTTCTGCACATTCAAGGTGGGGTGTAATTTTCTAATGCGAGATTGATTCCAGACTAGACTGCCATGATCCTCCATCTACCGCCTGCTTTTATACCATGCTGAAACACAAGATTGCAAGGCCAGATGTAGGATGACCGGAGACGGCCAAACGACGCGAAATAAGAAAAGAAGCCCAGCGGGTTCCGGATCCACCAAGCCAAAGCAATGCAAAAGCTAGGAAAACCTAGTAGCCAGATTCATCGTACAAAAACCACCCTTGCGCCTCTTATGGAAGTTGGACCGCTGAAGAGACTTGAAGAATGGTTGAAGAGATGGAGCACCAATGACCGATGTGAGGAGAGGTTGAGATATGGACGTTTCGATTGTTCTGAGAAAGAGCTTGCAAAACAGAATCGGGTTGGGGAAGTAGACGCCAAATTTACTGGTGACCAGCCTTTCGGAGAGAGCTTGCAAGCCACTCCAAACCTTCGTAGAGACCATCTCCAGATGTAGCACAGGTTGATTGGATGTACTGCAAGGCATATTAGTAGAGTAGGGGCGCACTAGGATTCGTTGAGAGCTTACCCAAGCACGTTGTCTCAAGCTGTGGAGGCCCAACTTGTCTGTGATCTCTGCGGCATTCATGGCATTCTGGAAGGTATTTAGCAGAGGTCCAGAATCGGAGGAGCATGCTACTCACTGGCAGATCTTGCTTGTTGGCGAAAACCAGGAGAATGGCATCCCTGAGCTCATCCTCGTTCAACATACGTTGCAACTCCTCTCTAGCCTCAACAACACGGTCACGATCGTTGCTGTCGACGACGAAGATGATGCCTTGCGTATTTTGGAAGTAATGTCTCCACAAAGGTCTAATCTTATCTTGTCCTCCAACATCCCATACGGTGAATTGAATGTTCTTGTACTCGACAGTCTCGACGTTAAAACCTAGAGTTGATCAGTGATAATGCCTAGAAGGAAATGCTAGTTATGTGTATTGGCTCATACCGATCGTGGGAATAGTTGTGACAATTTCACCAAGCTTAAGCTTGTAAAGAATTGTGGTCTTTCCGGCAGCATCCAAACCAACCATCAAGATTCTCATCTCTTTCTTTCCCCAGAGCCTATCGAAGAGCTTCGAAAATGTGAGACCCATGATTGCGATTTGGGGTTGTGTTGTGTGTAGGGGTGGTTGAGTTCGCTCTTGCGGTCAGATCGATTCTGGGAAACTGTTGATTAGCAAGTTGAATAAAGGACGAACTTGGCGGTTGATATATGCAGAGCCACTCTAAGGACAGATGATATGTTTCAAACTGCACAGAGTGAATCCTGTTCCAAATAGGCAGCCATGATTAAACACACTATCATCTGGTGGATAGATGATGTATACACACGCGCTGCGCATTCGGTTGCCACCGACATTCAGGTAGCGCCATCAAGGTGCTGTAAAGAGTCAAGGAAGGTAGCTTACATTTCGGTGAGGTCGACAATGACCAGGTGGAGATAGAATAGAGGTTATTAGCGAGGTGGTGATTGTCGGTAAGATGGGTGTAGTTGACAGAGGACACGGCATGTTCTGAAGGGTGCGCTCGCAAGAATATGGCGCTAAGCCTAAATTTAACGAGAGCCGCCTAAGTGAATCTAAAAGTTGTCCTCATCCACGACCACTACAAGAAATTGTGAAGCTTAACCTGACCTCTTCTGGAATTTCTTTGTGCTTCTATTTTGCTTGCCTTTAACATTCGATTTCGATTATTGCATCATGCGTTTCTCAACCTCCTCCATTTTCCTTGCAGCCAGCAGTCTGTTAGGAGCTGCTCTGGCGCATAATATCCAGTTGGCAGCCCATGGCCGGGAATGCTTCCACGAGTCTCTTCACAAGGATGACAAAATGACAGTCACTTTCCAAGTTGGCGATAGGGAATTTGGCAGCGCTGGAAATCTACACGTTGACTTCTGGGTTGGTGCTATCTGCGGCCCCCTTTCTTGCGGCTATTGACTTCTGGGCAGATCCAAAACCCAGCAGGAGGTTACGAGACACACCAGAGATCCGTTTCCAATGGAGATCAGTCTTTCACAGCTCAGCATGATGGGAAATACATTTACTGCTTTAGCAACGAGCACTGGGCTGCGTCAAGCAAAGATATCTCCTTTAACGTCCATGGCATAGTCTATGTTCCAGAAGCCGAAGCCCCCACTGACCCACTGGAGGCTGAAGGTATGGCTTAATATCCAGGATGCGGTATAGAAGCTTACATATCTAGTCCGCCAACTCTCAGATCTCCTAGCTCAAGTCAAAGACGAACAATCCTACATCGTTGTTCGCGAGAGAACCCACAGAAACACAGCAGAAAGCACAAATGCCAGAGTCAAGTGGTGGAGTATGTTCCAAATGGGTGTCTTGATCGGTGAGGGTATCTTCCAAGTCTGGTGGTTGAAGAGATTCTTTGAGGTAGGCAAGAACAGTGCCGAGCGCTTTGGAGTTCTGAGCCGGTAACTGATTGACTTGCAGGTCAAACGGGTTGTATAGAGAGATCATTCGGACTCGGATACATAAATGATTTAATTCTTTCCGGCGCAATTAGCATGATGGAGCGAGGCCTTGGGATTCGATACGATGGATGTACTACCAGATTCGGGGAATTGGTTTGGCCGCAACGAAAGCAATATGATACGGCGTCTGCCCTCGAAAGCACTTGTTCAATATCCAAAGTCCAACCCGAGATGTGTCATGATGGTGATTATATGGCCCGTGAAGAGATCCCGACATCTTGCTGCTGACTTACTGGAGTGGTGCCAGCCCTCGCAAGTCGGGATGGGCTAGATCAAATACTTATGCCGAATTTATTATCCAGGGCGGTTTGAGCTATCCAGAACGATTGAATTACCCAGCGCAACTTACATTTTTAAGAACAGTCGGATGTCCTTGGCAACGTGAAATTCCAGCATGACTTGAATTCCGGAACCACTGAAACATTGAGAACGGCTTGAGTATTCAATATTATTTGGAGAATCACATTAGCCTCGAAGCCCAGGATGACTTGTATATTTCCAGATATTTGTTGTATTCTAAGATCGTCGGCCTTCAGCCACTTGCTTCTTGCACATGCCAAAGCTATTATTTCTCGTATCGCGTACCTATATACGAAGACCTTCGTATGCATTCGTATTCGTATCGGCTAAGTGGCCCTCTCCCCGCAATGTTCACATCATTTTTCCCGGTCTTACCACTAACTCGCGGCTTGAAGTAAATTTCCAACTCATTATCACCAGTTTCAGTTGTGGGAGACTAGGGTGTGCTTTTCAGACCGCGAGTCATTAATCGCTTGTAGACGAAGCTTTCGTCCGTAGTTGCGGATGACAGTTGCTTTTAGCTAACGGTCAGTGGCACTGGTTGCGTGTTTCCGGTTACACCTTTTCAATAGCGAGGGTGAGTACAAGTAGCTTGACTCTCTCCCTGAGACTTGAGACGTCCTTATGTTGAAGATACTAATGAGCTTCCAGCTCAAGTTTTGCTGCGTTTATTGTTTGAATTCCGCTTTACAGATACGCCCTCCTCAAAGTAGCCAATGGTATTGTTTAAACGGCAGCAATGAAGGTGGTTATTATTCCTGTCCGTCCTCCCTTGGAGGCGCAACCCCTCCCCCTGGCTTGTTCGGCCACCCGCTCTGCGAGTGACCAACAGCAAAGAAACTGCAGCCGAGATTAGACCATTCTTTGAGGATATCCAGGATATCCAGCGTATTCGGGTTCTACGCCACCCTTCCATTGGCCGGCGTTCTAGAACCCTTCAAGAATGATCCACCGGATGTGCGCGATCCGTCTCTTACAAAAGAGGTGTAGTTTTTCTACTTTCGGCGTTGCGCTGAAGAGTTTATCTCTTCCTATTTCCCTCGTCGATGTGGTTTCTCTTCTTCCATTATGCTAGTTTTCTGCGCTCTTTGCGATAACATCACATACTCAATCGGTCGCTTCCCCACGTTTACATCTCTGACGGCCGCCTACCGAAAGTTGGAGCCGTTTGAACCCACTCTGCGTAACTCAACACCCAATCATGGCTGACGACTCAAATGCCCCCGAACGATCCGGCCATGCCACGACGGAAAATCCCGTTGTGCTAGCTACAGAAACAACGTCTCCAGCCGAGCCTGTACATGAAGAGGAGAAAAGCGAGAAGCGTAAATCAACGTCAAGAAGACCTTCCCTGCCTCATCCACATTCGAGTTCTGTGATCCCAGTGGAAGCCCCGGTCTTGGGAGCAGCAGGATTCACTGGGGAACCACTCGAGAAGGCGCAAACTGCAGCCAGCGCTTTTAAGCGCCATGCTTCAATACCACCTGTTCATCATGAAGATAAGGCGGACCTGGTGGAGAAGGGCGTCGCTGTTGCTGAGGAAGGCACATCTACCGCAGGAACGACAGCTGTTGGTACACCTGAGAGGGAAAGCGCTGAGGAATCTGAAGGAGAAGACGATGAGATTGAATACCCGGCTCCACTGCAGCTTGGCCTGTTAACCTTTGGACTTTGCATGGCAACGTTTACTGTGGCCTTAGACAACACCATTATTGCCACAGCTATTCCCAAAATCACTACAGTCTTTGATTCACTAGGAGATGTTGGATGGTATGGATCATCATATCTTCTCACGACTACAGCACTACAGCCTTCTTTTGGACGAATCTACACCTATTTTAATGTGAAGTGGACTTATATCATGGCGCTTGTGATCTTTGAGTTGGGTTCTATTATCTGTGCTTCAGCTAGGAATTCTGTTATGCTGATTGTTGGGAGGGCTGTTGCTGGGGCTGGGGCATCAGCACTTTTCTCTGGTTCGATGACTATCATGGGTTTTAGTGTACCTCTAAAACGAAGACCGATATACATTGCGTCAATATCCAGCATGTTTGGTATCTCCTCCGTTGTTGGACCGCTATTGGGTGGAGCTTTTACTGACAAATTGACTTGGAGGTGGTGTTTCTGGGTAGGTTTTTACATCTTAGAGGTTATCTAGAACGACCGTCGCCAGCCCATCGGCTTAAAACTCTTGGGATTTTGTTACTGACTTTGTTAGATCAACTTGCCTTTTGGAGCCATGTCGATTGTTGCTGTAGCATTCTTCTTCAAGCCGCCAAAGCGAGAGTCCTCAGGTCTTACGACCAAGCAAAAGATCTTGGAAATCGACCTTCTTGGTGCCGTATTCCTAATCTGTGCAATCGTGTGTCTACTCCTGGCTTTGCAATGGGGAGGTTCCACATACCCATGGCACGATTCCAGGGTATGGGGATGTCTTCTTGGATTCGGTTTGTTAATTGCAATTTTTATTGCTCAGCAATTCCGCAGAGGAGATCGTGCTACCATTCCACCCAGGATTTTTGGACAGAGGACGGTGCTTTTCTCGAGTTTGTACTCTTGCTTCTTGTCCATGGGCCTTTATGTAAGCTTGTTCGGTGCCTTTAAACCTAACTGAAGCTAACATTCCACTCAGACTCACGTTTTCTACCTGCCGTTCTACTTCCAAGCTGTTAAAGGCACAACTGCCGAACAGTCAGGTATCAGAACGATTCCGTATCTTGCATCCATCATCGTATCTTCGATTTTAGTTGGAGGGCTTATCACCACCATCGGATGGTACAAGCCTTTCATGATTGCAGGTTCCGCGATCTTCACAGTCGGTGCTGGCTTGATCTACACACTTCAGGTCGCTTCTCCAACCGGTAAATGGATCGGATACCAACTCGTCTCTGGTTTTGGCGCAGGATGTGGTGTACAGATTCCCTTTATCGCCGTCCAAGTGGTACTCCAGTCCAAAGATATGCCCACCGGCAACGCCATCGCGATATTCTTCAACTCCCTCGGCGGCGCGATCGCGATCTCCATCGCGCAAAACATCTTCTCCAACGGTCTCTCCTCGCAGCTCCCCATCGACGCCCCCGGCGTCGACCCCAAGGTGGTCGTCGCAGCTGGAGCAGCTGGCTTGAGAAAGTTGATCTCAGCTGCCCAGTTGGCTGGTGTGTTGCAGGCGTATATGGCGGCGTTAAAGCAGGCGTATGTGATTCCAATTGTTGTGGGAGGGATTGCAACGATATGCGCGTGTTGTGTCGAGTGGAAGAATGTGAAGGGGAAGAAGATAGAGCATGTGGCTGCTTAGATGATTGCTAGATGAGATGTTCTTGTAGATATTTTGGTTGAAATGTTGATAAATCTGTCCCAGGAGGATGCATATGATTTGTAGTGATGCTCCTCCCAAGTGAAGCTGGACTCTATTAAGTGAAAGAAATGGCGATGTCCAAGCAACTTTGCATTCCAGGACTGGCCATCCAGTTAATGTATATTCCTATAGCATATTTTCATATTTACTTTCTATTGTAAAATGGAAAGATTTTGCAAAAAAGTCAGCACGTATTGTTCTGGTCATGTGAAGTGGTTCATTGATTTTTAATTTAATCCCAGCTTGGATTTTAGCGTGTTTCTCAGACGCGTCTCCAATCAACAACCGCGAGGCGAATTGAAAGCTGCAGGCTCCCTCACCCATAACCTTGACTCCATAACATCGATCGCAGTTGCGTATGCCTACACGGCGCTGATAACATCTTGCAAAATGTCTCACAAAGGAAACCCCATTTTTACGAATTGCGTCTTCTATTTCGTGTTAAACCGAGACTTTCCTCGCAGTCAAGCAGTAGAAGTACCAAACCCATTCCCCAGACCTTTGGCGGTGCTAACCCCTCTGGAATAGTGCCAGAAGACTTTGGAGGATCACGATGGCGAAGTCATTGATTTTGATGAGGATATAAACTTCGAAACTGTCACGCATATCATCTCGAAAACTAGCGACTTCCCTGAATACGCTGAGGCGCGACAGCTCATGATACCCGTTGTAACGCCTCCATGGATCAGTCAATCATTGACGAAGAGCAAAGAGGCGCCGTACAGGCCCTACACTCCTGATCCGAATTATATCTTTGCAGATATCACAGTGTCTTGCGCCGACCTTCCCCAAGGCGACAAAGATGCAATTATTGGAGCTGTTATTGCGTTGGGTGGCTCGGAGACGAATGGCTTGACCAGGTTGACTACACATATTTGTGCTCTTACAGAAGACAACCAAAAATGCCAGCAAGCCAAAGAGAAGGGCCTCAAACTTAAGATCGTCTTGCCACATTGGTATGTTAAGGGAAATTCGAAAGACTTGAAAGCTAACAGTTTACAGGTTTGACGATTGCCTGAAGCTCGGGAAGAGAATCGATGAGAGACCCTACTTACTCCCGAACCCCGAGATCTTCGCAATGAAGCCAGAAGATAACTTGCCGATGCCGCCATCATCAGAGGATATCAAGGGCGCTTCCACCCCACGCCCCGAGACCTTGCCAATGCCGACAGACGCGCCTTTGCGTCGCCTTACGGTCTTCATAGGCAAGAAGGTCATGCTTCATAGCGATCTAGATATCAATACACGATTACGCGGTATCATAGAGGAGCTTATTGTTGGTGGAGGCGGATCAATCACGAGTTCTGTATTCAATGCCGATATATTTATCTGTCACTGGCGTGACGGACGAGACTATGTGATCGCCTCCCGTGCCAATCTTGACGTTGGAAACCTGTCCTGGCTGTACCATTTAATTACTCATAATGAGTGGACAAGTCCTATGCGCCGACTACTCCATTACCCACTCCCTCGCGGAGGCATTCCAGGTTTCGAGAAGTTCATTATCACCTTGTCAAATTATGGAGGAGATGCGCGAGCATATCTTGAGAATCTAGTCACAGCTGCTGGGGGAGAGTTTACGAAGAGCATGAAGGAGAACAACACTCACTTAATTACGGCACGGAATAATAGTGAGAAATGCAACGCAGCGGCAGAATGGGATATCGAAATGATCAACCACCTCTGGATCGAAGAGTGTTATGCAAGATGTGAGGTCCTGAGACTGACTGATCCACGCTACACTCACTTCCCTCCGAGAACCAACCTGGGCGAGATCATTGGCCAAACACAGTTCAATCCTAAGGTTCTGGAGCAGATTTACTACCCAAGGGATCCCACTCCAAGCCCTAACGACCCGAAGACTTCCCGGCGACAAGCTATGCATGAGAAGGATCGCAACTTGTCGGCCACACGGAGGTCTAAGGCTAACGTAGACGTTACTATGGTTGGCCAAGACGAAGTAGAGCAACCCAGTAAGGCCACTCCTCGGCCAAAGGCAAGACCTAAGGGCGGCTCACTATCGACACCTGCTAGTCGCCGTACTAGTGCAGGGAAGGAGAACGACACGCCTTCTTCAACCGGCAGCCGCAGTGCGAAGAATAAGGCTGTTTCAAGGCTCCATGGTCTAGTGGATGATATTGCCTTATATGAGAAGGAAAAGAAGAGGAAGGGGGCGGTCTGGGGTGGAGAGCGAGCTGCAAACAAGATTGACAAGGAGAGGATGAAATCGACGGAACGCAGTTCGAGCCCAGCTCATAATGCCGAGGATCCAGAGGATGAGGATGAAGAGGAGACTCGAGCACCAAAACGCCAGCGGGTAGGCTTACCGGAGATCGAAATGCGACTTCTCATTACTGGTTACAAGGGATGGCTTTCCAACCCTACCAAGGAAGATCTTGATAAAGTACGTACATTTTGGACAATTATTGGGAACATGAGTACTAATAACTGAAACAGAGAAAGCTCAGAGACCTTGGAGTGTTGGTCACCCAAGACACAAGTAATTGCACACATCTCGCAGCCCCGGCCATGGTCAGAACACAGAAGTTTCTTTGTGCTCTCGCTGCCGGTCCAACTATTGTCTCCTCAGAATTCATCGATACCTGCGTTAAGAAAGGAGCTATCCCAGATGTCGAGAAGTTCCTTCTCAAGGATCCAGACAACGAGGAGAAGTTCGGGCTGAAGCTCAAGGAAGTCGTCACTCGAGCTAAAGCAAATAAGAAGAGTCTTCTCCGCCGAGTGCCGATTTACTGCACGGCTGAGATTCCGAATGGGCCGGAGACTTACAAGGCAATCGTCGAGGCTAATGGTGGAACATTCTTCATTTACCGTGGCCGACCCGTTATTAAAAAGGTTAACCCTGAAGAGGATGAGGGTCCAGCAGAGCCAGTGTATTTGATCAGTGGCAAGAGACCAACTGAGAGAAATTTGTGGCCAAAATTCACTGAGATGGCGAAGGGCGGGAATATGATTCCGAGGATCGTCGAGCCGGAGTGGTTATTGGACACGGCGATGTCCCAACAACGAAAATGGACAGACAAATACTTGGTTGATACTGAGTAGGAGGTCGGTTTCATCTGACTTGTTTGGGCAGGTCCGGTTGTACATGGTTAGAAGTGGTGGTCACTTATTGAGCCATACCCTATTCGGGATTTTTGGACGGGGTACTCTTTTCACTCCGGTGCGGATTTGGAGTTGTGAATGCTAGGTAGCAATGAACAGTAGCTGCAATGCCTCCTCGTAAAACGCCGTCCCAATGCAATATATGTGACTCCATATAACTCCTCTGGTGTAGCTGTAACCACCTAAGACTTAGAAAAACTTGACTCCTTGTTGATCCTCCTGCCCGAAGACTTGTGCTTTCCCGCGTTTGACCAAGACGGCTAGTGCTCGCTGTAAAACTTCGGGGTCCAGGCCGTGGAATTCTGTTCCGAGATGTTAATACTTGTAGTCAAGTAAGGCGTGGGATACGATAGGTGAGGAAAGAATGTACCTTGCGATAACGTCGCCTCACTCTCCGTCAACTCATAAAGCGTCAACACCGTATTCTTCTGCGCCGTTTCATCGACCTGCCAGCTTGTTAGCCTCGTCCTTATTCAATCCCCTCCCACCTCCCATCTCCTCGCTCCCAAGAAAGGCAGAAGCCCAACTAACCCATTCCCCAATAACCCCCGCCCACTCCTCGACATCCCTCCACCAAACCCAGAACGTACTCCCCCCATCTATCGTCCCCGTCACCGCCCCCGTCCCTTTCCCCTTATCCTTATCCTTATCCACCCACTCCGCCCTCCCCTCCTCCCTCATAAACTCCACTACCTCCCTAATCTCCTCCCTCCCCATCCTCTTCCCAATCCGCTTGTTCCAGAATAAGTCGGATTCTAGTGCATCTGCCAAGGAGAGTTTGTAGAGTCTATGATGCCGGCAGTAGGCTTGGATTAAGGAAGACCATTTTTGGAGCTGCGCGTGGTGCGTTTGGAGGTTGGTTTGCTTGGTGAAAAAGGGTGGGAACTGGTATGGCCTGGGGAACACGAAGGGCGACAGAGGTGGATGGCTTAGGGAGGGCGCAGGGATAAATGGTGGGTTCGCGGCCATTCTTTAGGATGTGCAGATTCGTGGAATGTTGATGAGGTGCGGTTCGGGAGAGGAGAGATGGCGATGGAGGGGTTGAAGTTGAGCGTTGATCGAGCTCAGCCTTGCATAAAGCCTGTGCTTGATTTGATGCGAGGCTGACCGGGAGATTCACCTTGGTAGAGTATTAATACGAATAGTAAAACTGGCAGGTTCAATTATCTACCAGTCGAGAAGATGTTTCTACTGAATTATCGCACTTAGTCTCTCAAGTCCGGCTGAAGAATCAGTTTTAACACATTACCCCATCCAATCCTTCGGGCCGGTAACTGAATCATAATGCCGTGATCCTCCCTTATGTACGCGCAACTTGCAAGGCTATTAAGGTATTATCTGATCTACTCAATCGCTGCGCAGAGGTTCTCCGAGCACCGTCCCAAACGCCATGAATGCATGCATTCGGAGTCCTTATCCCAAACGCCTATGCTAAACTTCCCTTCAAATGCTTCAAATGCTTCAACTCCTGACTTCTCCCAATACATCGATAATTTCGTCCAAAAGCGTGAACGCCAAATGAGCGCTATAAATATTAGTTTAAGATAACAAGAGGAGCTGGAAGTAGACTTACTTCAACCGTGGATTATTAAGAGTAGCGAATATCCTCCGACTCGCAGCTTGTGCATTTACCCTTCCTACTACACTTGCTGCTAGATCTGGTACCAGTGTGGCTAGCATCAGACTTGCTTCTGTGCGGCTCTTGGTCTTCTCAGCGGCAGTTCGAGGTTTTCCATCACGCTTGAGCTGACCTCCTGGCCACATTGAGCCCTTCAGTATATTCATGTATCTGATGATAGCCTCATCGGAGACAAGCCCCTTGACGTTCTCTCGCACTTTCCGCTCAATAGTTCCACCCAGAAGCTGATGCAATACCACGACGACTGCCCGTCCTCGTAACCAGTTGTTGCCACGGTTGAGCTCGAAGACCTCCAAGAAAATGTCACAAATCGGCTTAACAAAGGGCTCGAGCTCGCGATCCTCGAAAGCGTTGAGTTCCGCTTCTGCTTCGGCAACAGTTTCTGGGTCTTCGCTGATGGCGGCAGGCATTGTGATCAGTTGGTTTGTCGCTGCAGACAATAGATTCTGGCCCGCTACAGATAGCTGGTCAAGAACTGGGATGTTCCCAAGGAGATCTTCCATGCCATCAGTAACCGAATTGTAGAACCGAGTCATGATATCTTTCTTGTCCTCGTTCTCGTACAGAGTTTCGATGTTAGGCGCAATGGCACTCTGGGAAAGGAACGACCGCAGGTCTCTACTACGGCAGACATCAGGGAGTAGAAGGATCTCGCGGAGATACTTCTCTAAAGCCAGTCTCCGCTTGTGAAGGAAGTCGCTCTGTAGCTTCATGACCATCCGCCGCCGTGGAAAATCAAGATTCCGGACCGAGGGGTATTTCTCTCTTAGCCGTTGATGGAGCTCGTGAAACTCGCTATATCGTCGTGTAATAGTCCAGGTCGCTGCAGGCATTTGTTCACCTGCTTTGCGTTGCACTTCCACCACATACACAGCATACTCCCGTCCGTCTTCCTCCTTTCCAACCATGATTGATTTGATCTTGATTGTTGAACGTCCGTAGAGACTGTTATCACTCTCCTGAATGACATATTGCTGACGCTGAAGTTCCTTGCGTCTTATTTCCCTTTGCAAACTTGCTTTGGACTTTCGCAAGATTCGTAATTCTGCAGTATTGTTGGTGAGCTCGGCCTTCCTCGTTAAAGAATCAACAACTGAGTCTTGAGCCACAAGCCGATCAATATCAGTCGTCAGAGCAGTGATTGCTTCCGCTAAGCCTAAATCACCAGGTGCAGCCTCATGAACTTCATCATCGTCATCGTGATCCTTGCCATCATCCGGATCTTCGTGTTCATCAGAGAGGAATTTCTCTTCGTCTCCAAATAAGTCATCATCCGTAAACACTCCAATTCTTGAGGATTTGTTGACAAGACCCAATGATGCTATACTTGGTTTCTCAGGCTTGTCGGTTTTGTCACTGCTAAACAGGAAGTTTATTCGTGAATGATTTACCGAGCTTCTTTTCGAATCTCGACCTGGACTGGTCACGCTTGGACCTGGGGATTCCAGAGGCTCATGATCTCCGAAGAGTGATTGTCGCAGGTCCTCTACATCGGGCTTGTCTTGCATGATATTGTCTAACGCTGCCTCCATGGCTTGAACGACATTGGTGTCTGGCTCTGTGTCTAGAGGTTCCTGGTCAATACTGTGTACCGAGTTTGCCATTGCCTCGCTATCAAAGTCGTCATCGTCGAACAACGGAGAGGTGCCTTCATCTAGAGATATCCGCGAAGAGCTCATCCGCCGATCGTTGATACCATTACCAGGAATACCACCGAGAGAGGGCACATCAATAGATGATGCCGCCTGTCGCCATAGGTCAGCTCTCCGAGGAGCTAGCTTGGCAGAGACTCTTGCAAGAGGGTTGGGTCTTGATCCTGGGGGCTGGGCCGAAGAGGACCGAATTGGCGAACTGGAGTTGCGTCCCGCTGTATCCAGTCTCGGACCTAATGGGGAAGTCGGAGTTGGTATATTTTTCATTGCTTCTTGTGATGTCAGGCACTTGTAGAAGAGATCAGACTTCTTGAAGTTCAGAAAATTCTTTTCCTGCATTGCCTCTAGTGAGGTTGTTTGAGCCCTGAGAATAGCTCTCCTAGCCAAGAAATACTGCAGTGGCGTCGCCTCCTTACCTGCTTTGAGGAAATCTTTGACAAGTGACCTTGAACTCTCTGGGACTTTGAGTTCTGCTTTAGAAAGATACGCCTCGTTGATCTGAGCAAGATCAGTCCTATCCGCGTCTGTCCAAGGGGGAAGGGTTCCGGGAATATCATCGTCTTCTGGTTCCAGAGGATTACGGAAGCCATCGACAACAATCCAGAATTGTACGAGTGGCATGAGATTTTGTCTATCCATATACTCCATAAAGTAAGACAGCCCAGAGGGATCATGTAGTAAGTCAACTAACGAAGCAGTCTCTAACTTAGAAACATGGCTATTATCTCGTGTAGCAACTTGCACGGGCTGTGAGCGATCTCCACCAGCAGCGAGTTGGTTCACACGCTGATCTAGGATCTTCTTCCCAATATCTAGACGACGTAGGTAAACAGGATCTTGGCCTTCTTGCAACGCATCTCGCTTCAGTTGACTAGAGACCTCGGATCTGAAGCGGCGGGCGTCTGAAAGATTGTTGACTTTCCGAATTGCTCGAATGAATCGTTCAAACCTCCTTTCATGGTCCCCAGGAGAGAGGCGAGGAAATGGGGCTGCTCTCTTAGTTTTCGGAGCTGGAGACGCGTGCTCATCCAGAGCGGCTCTTAGTTTTCTGACAGTTGAGCGGTCCTGTAACATAGAACGCCCGTAGTTTTCCATTATCTGATTCCAAGTATCAGGTTCTGCTAGCAATCCCATAACCGGTGAAAGTACAGCACATGCTACCAGCTCTTCAACCAAGACCCCAACAGCTCTACTAGCCAACAGCTTTGGTGGAAGTAGCCTTGGTAGAAGGGCTTTGGTCAAATTCCTCAAGTACCCCTGCTGTACAAGCTTCGTATCCGAGTATGCCAAAGACGCTGCGGGGTGTAAATTTCCATCCTTGTATTTGGCCGCAATAGCCAAGTCCAACTCCTCCGACTCCGTAACGCTACGATTCAGATGCTTCCCCCTAATAGCCCTTTCTGCTTCGTAGAAATCCTTAAAATGCTCCGTCATAATCGGCACAAATCTTGTCGTAACCACCTCCGTGATATCCAGTTCCAGCAACAGATCCCGCAGACTGGCAAGCGCCAGCCTAATTGTCTTGTCCACCTCATTCGCAAACACTGGGTTTTTGCTGATATTCGAGTACCAAGAGTTCACAAAGTCCCGCACAATTAGCTCCAAAAGCTCGTCCAGCGCGCTTGAAACGATGAAAGATTCGGGGTATAGGGGTTGCTTCTCGTAAGCTTGTCGACTGTGGAGGGCGGCTTTCTCTATATTCCATGCTGGCGCAGCAAGGAATGCAGCCCCTTTCGGACGACGTGTATTATTTCTCTCTCCATACTGACTTCCTCTCGAGGTGAGTACCAGCAGTGCGATCAGTCCCAGAGCAGGGAGGACGAGGCCCGTGACAAAGGCATATCCAACCCAGCGCAGCGACGGGACCCAGTTGATGGCGTACCCCCAAGCGATAAAGCAGGCGACGCTGGGGAGGATTACATCTCGTCGTCTGAGGGCCATAATCTGTGGCGGGAGAGTGCGTCCAGGGACGGCATGTTTGATTGATACTGGTTTCTAGGAGCTATGGTAAGTGTTGAGAACCGCTCTCCGAGACATTTCGGTAAATTTTGCCAATATCAATCACATGCGTGTGAATATCACATCGAGGACGTACCATTATAAAAAGAGTCAGAATCCTTAGTGTTAACTCGATTGCTAAGTTAATTAGTAAATTCTAGTCCTCTTGATTATTCGGGGTGATTAATTCATTCAACATAGCCCAGAAAACCAAGAAACTTTGAATACCTATTTCGAATTAGAGTTTCAAGGCTCGCCCATAATAATCCAAATACTTTAAAACTTTACACAAGAATACTTTGGATAATAGCAACCTCCAGCTTAAATGCGAATCTCAATGCAATCTATTCATCAGGGGGTATCTTAACTACCAAGGAGGATCCTCCAAACGCCTAAATAGAGCAACAAACTTCTGACCTTTATTCCTCTCGACCTTCTGCCCCTCCTCCGTTCCAATCCTCATAATCTTCACACAGTCATCCACCTCCTGTTCCTCCTCGCTCACTCTCTCAAACGAAGGATGGGCATTGAAATGTTGCACCATCCAATTATGCAAATCCTCTACATCCGTAATTGTGTAGATGATTCCTCCTGGACGGACAACGTATGCGTACTCAGAGTTCAAAGTGGTGGACACGATCCGTGCCTTGTGTTTCCGGGCTTTGAAATGAGGGTCGGGGAAGCAGAGGAAGATCTTGGTGAGTTGGGATTTCTTGAAGAAGTTGGGGAGGAATTTCATCGCGTTGGCGCGGATGCAGGCAGTATTTTGGTAGAGGCCATTCTCTGTATTTTGGCACCTAAGGGCTTTGATGCGTTCCTGGACATATTCGGTGACTTGGGTTCGGATTTCCATGCCTACATGGCTGTTAGTCTTCGGTGCTTGAATGCTTACCTACTTCAGATGCTCAAAATTTAGGTTAGATTTCTGAGATAGAATGAATATTCGAAACCTGGTGAATATATCGTAACTTTTGAATACCAAAAGCTTCCTGGGAGCAAAGGGCCAGGTCTTACCTAACAACAGAGTATCTGGAAGTACTGGAGCTAGAGCAACCAACAGACCTCCAAATCCACACCCAATATCTGCAACTTCCACATCTTTCCGTAAAGGTGCAAAGGCCTTAACTACTCCCGGTTCTGGATACTCTGCACTATCTGCCTCTGTTGGTGTCGCTGCGAAGGCTGGGTAGAATGGGGACCAGTCCATGTGCGCAGGACTTATAGGACCGCATACTGTTAGTTTCTCGAACTACCAAATCGGATCTTGAACTTACTATTGCAATTGGTGATCTGAGAACGGATTGGCATGAGCTCTCTGTCTGTAGAATTTCTTCTTGGGAAGCTCTTGCGCCTTGTTCTCATTCTCTTCCCGCTCATTTTTGTACTGCTCCCTCTTCTGTTTCTTATTCGCAGGGCCGACCATCATGTCGGGCTGCACTCTTTCGAGCAATGATTTCACACCTGCGAGTGCTAAAGTTGTGGTGGGGGTTGAATATTGAGAGGTCAAAAGGCCAAGGCTGAACATTAAGTGCCAGTGGAGTTTATCAGAGTCCAACACTCAAGTAAACTTTCGGCCCGCATTTAACCCGGTCGACGCCAAAACAACCCAGTACAGTAACAGGTGCGTCAGTGCCGAACGCTGATGCAGGAGCAGACAACCGGTGCTAGCAGCTATCTCTGAAATTCCTATTAATACTCCTTTTCTCTTTTCACATGCAACTCTGCACAACTCTGCACCCTCATCCCACCTTCACGTTCGAGATGGTAGCGCCTCGTATTTCACCTGCAAATCACCTCCTTTCACTCAAAGCGAGTCCAGGAGATTTGTATCGTACCTGAGCATTCCCCAACTGCGAGACTACGAGTCACCCCACCCCACCACACCCCTTTTCGTACCTGACTGCTATTAAAGCAAGAGCTTCGCCGGATTCACCGGATTTCAAAGACAGGATTGGTCTGGGATTTCTGCAGCAAAGAGACATGTCTTGGTTCTCGATATTACCTTCCGGCTTGTCCTTTATTGAGACCTGGCTTGCTCGAATCTTTGTGAGTTTGCTGCACTTGCCCAAATCAGCTTTGACTAACAGCGCATAGTTTCTATTGGGAATGATAGCAATCGGTCCCTGGCTTTTACTCATAGTCTATGATATGGTCCTCTACCTCTTCCGCACCGCGACATACGAAGTGCCGTACATAGGAGGACGGGCGAGGAACAGACCCAGACCTAGAGCTCCGTCACTAAGTGAGCGGCCCAGTGGGAAACCAAGGAGATTTAGTCTGACGGTCCCAGGGGTACCTACAACTTTAGATTCAAGCGACCGTGTAGAGGGGTTGAAGAAACGGGCGGACAGGTAAAGGCCAAAGCGAGGGAGATACGACACGAATGTGGTGATAGATGATCAGGAATAAAGGACAACAACTTTCGCTTTAATAGGCTATTCCGAAATCTTAGGACATTGATTCAAGGACCTTGAGCAGATCTCCTGTGACGCCCATTGCGGTAACATCGCCTCCAGCACCGCCTCCTTGAACAATCAGAGGTTGAGCCCCATACCGCTTTGTATAGAACGAGATGATGTTGTCACTTCCCTTCAGTGCAGCAATCGGGTGTGTCGTGTCGAACTTCTCCAATCCAACTCTCACCTCCTTCTTGCCCACATCAATGCTCCCCACGAATCTCACCACTTTTCCTTCCTTCTCAGCAGCAGCCTTCGTCTCCTCCATGTGAACATCAAACTCTGGCAACTTCACCATGAACTCATCTCCACTAGTACAACTCTCTAGCTCCTTGGGAATCAGACTCTGAACCGGGAATGAAGTGGGAGACTCGACTTGTATGCCAGCCAAGCGCGCCAGGATAGTCAACTTCCTCGCAACATCCAGACCGTTCAAGTCATCTCTTGGATCCGGCTCCGTGTATCCCAATTCCTTTGCCTTTTTAACCTCAGCAGACCACTTTCCTCCGGAGCCGGAAGTAGGAGCAAACGAGTTGAAGAGGAAGGACATGGTGCCACTGAATACGCCCTCGATTTTCAAGACCTCGTCACCGGTAGCAACAAGCTCCTTCAATGTAGAGATGACTGGCAAGCCCGCTCCGACTGAACTCTCGTGGTACACCTTAGCTCCAGACTCCGCGGCTGAAGCGAATATATCTTGCCAGAGCTTATATGATCCAGAGAAAGCCTTCTTGTTTGGCGTTACAATACTAATCCCCTTCGCAAGAGCAGCAGGGTACGCATCTGCTACATCCTGAGAACTGGTATTATCCACCAGGACAACCTTGCTCGGGGCAGCAGCCAAGTATTCGATAATTTCTCGCAGAGAAAGGGGCTCTTGCTTGGACTCCGCCAGAGTGGTAGAGATGTTGTCGTAAGAGAGGGGCTTGTATTCGGGGCTGTAGAGGACAGATTTGCTGCGGGAAAGGAAGATGAGTGAGAGCTTTGGGGAACGAGTATTCTTTGCTAGGCGGGTGGAGAGAGGTTCGAGCTGGTTGAGGAAACATTTGCCGACTCCTCCAGCACCTGTATTTATTTTAGAATAGGGTCAATAAGGGGCAGGCACTGAGAGGAAAACAAACCGATTACCGCAATGAAGACTTCTTTCGCTGGAGACATTTTGTCGGGACTGACAGGCAATAAAATGCTCCGGATTGATTTTGAATTCTCAAAGAAGTTAAGTGGCTCAATTGAATCTGAAGATTAATTACTGCAGGGGAATACAAAAATCGCGGGGTCCCTGACCCGATCTCGCAGACTTTTTGCCCCGCTCCAACCCGTCTGTGCTTGTCGAACGCCTCGTCGTCAGCCTTGCGAAGCTCTAACCTCGAGCTCCACTGCATCACAATCCACCTTCTACTCTGCTACAAACCACCATTCCCTGCCCACCACTATCCAAACATCTATTTTCCTCACACCATGGCCACGGAAGATGGCTCTGGCCTTTACGGAAAACGCAAGGCCAATAAACAACTGGGGGAAATATCGTCGTCTACGAATTTGGCGTTTACCTCCACGCTCTCAAATCTACTGGCTGAATCTTCAAAGAACGGAGGCTCTACCAACAGCGGCAGACCGCGGCCCTCGAAAATCAAGGATGATATATTTAGTGGACATAACAGGAATGCGAAGAAGCGCGCGGCCAGGGATCTAGAAGATGACGAGGAGAGAGGCAGGGCGACTACTAGGGGGAAGGATATCGGCAGAGTAGACGAAAACGTCCTACACCGTAGTAAGCGGAAAATGGAAGAAAAAGCCAAGCTTTACCGAAAGATGAAGCAAGGCGATCCAGGAGACGAGGACGGGTTAGTTGATTTCGATAGGAAATGGGCGGAGAAGGAGGAGAAAGGGGAAGAGAGCAGTGATTCCGAGCCGGACGATGGAAGGAATGAGATAGTGGAGTTTGAGGACGAATTTGGGAGATTGAGAAAGGGGACGAGAGTGGAGAAAGAGAGGTTGGAGAGGAGGATGAGGAATCAGTTGTTGGGGGCGGAGGAGTTGGATAGGATGAGTGCGAGGCCTGCCATGCCAAGTAAGATAATATATGGGGACACAGTCCAAACAATGGCGTTCCAGCCAGATGAGGAGGTGATAGGCAAGATGGAGGTATTGGCTGGAAAGAGAGATAGGAGTATGACGCCCCCAGAACAGAAGCATTATGAAGCGGACAAGGAATTTAGGATTAAGGGAGTGGGATTCTATAGTTTCTCGAAAGATGAGGGGTTGAGGGGAAAGGAGATGGAGAATCTGGAGAAAGAGAGAGTGGAGACAGATAGGGTAAGGAGGGAAAGGGAGGAGAAGAAAGAGCAGAGGAAGAGGGAGATTGAGGAGAGGAGAAGAATTATTGGGGAAAAGAGGGCGAAGAAACAGGCGGATTCGTTTTTGGAAGGACTAGGTGCTAATTTTACTCCGGCGAAAGACGGAGTTAAAGATTAAATAAATGGCCCATTTCGACTTGCTACCCAAGGACTCTCCATAACAATACACTGGCAATCCAAGCATTGAGAGGAAACTTACGGCAAGGCTTGCTGATGGTACAAGCTTGAAGACTTGGCATTGAGTAACACCTAAGCAAATCAATCCCTTATTATAACGGTTCAACAAAGTGGTTGCTCCCCAATAAGAGGTACTCGAGAAAAAAGATTATCATATAATTTGGAGAACCAAATCCGCTTCAGGGCCGACCTATTTATTGCCAGTGGCTTTTCTGCTTCCTTGCAACCTCCCCATCGATTACAACCTCGATATCCACCGAGAAGAAAATCCGAGAACTACGGACACACAACTCAAGCAAAAGGATAGCAATCATGACATTGGAAAACTAAGGGCCGATATTGCCTGTTTATACTGAGTTGAAACTGCCCCGCATTCTCCATCTGCTGCTTAAAATCCCAACCAGCTTTACCAACATAGCTCCACGCCAAAGCAAGCCAATGAGCCCTGGGTTTACTTTCAAAGACCCGTGCCTCCATTTCTATTCCAAGGATATGTGCCCAGACGACGCAACGCACAGTACAGAATTTCTGCGCTTCTTCTCATTCAATATCCACAAAGCTGCTACGACTTAGGCGACATCTAGACTATAGGATTGAGGGGATTGGAGATATCAGGAGCTGAAGAACGTAGATGTGAAGATGGCGGCCCTTTTATGGGCCAGACTTGCCTGGGCATTCGTGAGATTTTCACTCCTGAATCTCAGCGCAAAGTCCCACTCTCGAGTTTAATACCGTAGGTGAGAGACTAGCATTATAGCCACAAGAACTCGAATCAAATACACATAGTACTAATTAGAGCCCGGACATTCCCGACTTCAAGAAGTAGGTGCCCAAGCCAACTTAAGTAGGTAATTACGAGCAATGAGATTCCACATAACACGAATAGTCGAGAAGAAACAAAGGTCCTGGCTAGCAGCAGAAATAGCATGCTAGATAGACAACTCTTAAGCCCAATCAGACATGGAGGTTCCAATCGCTGTCAATATTCAAGACCTCTTATCAATGGCACCACTTAGCCCACCAGCGCGCTCTCTTCACGGGGCCAGTCAGATGTGCTAATTCCCTTCTTACTCACTTCACTCCCTCGCCTGGCCACTTCACTTATTCTCACTTTCCTCTCTCACCAGACCACACAAAAGGGGCGCAAGCGGGCACACACAACTCACTCGAACATCCTCACTCCACGTAGACATAGGCATAGTTTTAATGATTCTGTCAGTTATAATACGTGATAGACAAAGTGTTAAGTGCACCGTTACTATCGCCGCTCGCTCCCCTTCAAATACCTGCCCACATGCTCATCTCTCCTTACTACATAGGTACCCATTTCTTCCATCAACCTCTTATTCCTCACACGCACTAGAAACTCGTACATCCATCAATTGGTCTTCCAAAGTCCTAAACCCCACCCAAACAAATATCGATTCAATCATATTCATACCCCTGTTAAATGGCCCATCCATCCAAAGCCAGTCCATTCATCATAGACCCTGCCGATCTTCCATCCGCAGTCCTGTACGCTGTTTCTATCCATCTCCTCGCACGGGAACAAAATAAAAGACATGTTTATATAGGCGACCAAACAATGCAACATCATGATCAACACTGACGCCCGATATCCCGTTTCGTACCCCAATGGCCAAGACAAAGCTGTAAAATTTCCTATTAACCATCCGAACTCCGTGCCCTGACCGATCAAATATAGTTCTATTCCTCTTCCATTCTCTCAACACGAACGACGATCACGTGTAAAGCCACACACATCCACAGAACCCACTCGTACTCTGGCGCTCAACAAGACCATTCTCTATGAAAAGAGCTCTACTTGTTAAGGAAGAGATGGTAGATGGTTCAGTCTCATTGAGGTACACGGTGATGGGTTGATTAGTGGCGGCGTCAAGTAGGGGCTGGGTGTTGCCGCTGTTGTCGATGATGTGCTGGACGCAGTAGGGAGAGATGGATTGTTCACCGCGAGGGACGCGTCTTTCTTCGATCTTAAGTACTTTGGGGAAGACGGGTGGGAAGTAGGGTTCTTGGGATGGGCCGGAGGAGGAACTGGAGGAGCTACTTCGTGGGGGGGCGCTGGTGGGGGCACTGGAGCCGTAGGCGCTGGTTGTGGAGGCGAGGGAGGCTCCGTGCCCTGAGGAAGCAGAGGTAGATATTGCTGCTGTTATGGTGGAAGTAGACTGGTGTTGACCACCTGCACTGGTTTGGTTTACCTGGATTGAAATTAGTATTCGTTTCCCTTCCTTACAGTCGTCGTCACTTACATATATGAAGGCCTCAAGTAGAGTGCCATTCCAGTAACAGAACCATGGTTTGTCACCCGGCTGAGCAACCGATTTCCGTAAGAAATCAGGAATCGGGTGTGATGATAACCATGAATCGTCAAAGTCTCTGTCGTGTACATTTCGCTTCTTGGTTGCAGTAGTGCCCGCGAAAGCAGCCTCTGGTAATATCACAAGCTTGTTATAAGGGAGCTCAAAGAACCAAGCTGGACCTCTTCCAGGCTCTTGAGAATCAGTAACAAGGTTCAAGACTTGTGCTTCATCCAAAACTGGTGGCTGTGATCCATATGCATAGTAGCCTCCTAAGGAGCTGTTGCCAACTCCAAGGTTGACTTCGTAGTTGTCAAGGTTGCTACTGCTCTGGGGTAGACCTTGGATAGTGATTGAATATTGAATCATGGGGACTGAGCACGACCATGCATCACTCTCGCCGGTATTGGCGATGCAGCCACTCTGGCTTAGTGATGGAGTAGAGATGGGTAGTGCGAAGGTTCCGGTGGGGAGAGCTGAGAGGCCAGAAGGGAAAGTAGAAAAAGGAGTGGCATCGAATGTTGTTGTCATAGTAGTAACGACAACGCTTGTTCTTGAGTGAAGTTAGTATGTAAGGTCAGAAATCGGAGGGGTAAGACTTACGGGTCATCACCGAGGGAGTGATGTGTGGATTGAGGGTGGCCTGATTTCAGTGCAGCAAGTACTGAGCCCAGAATGATTCCAAAGAGAACGAAAACACCCGCAACCAAGACAATAACCCATATGGGAACAATCCCACAGACCTTCCTCCTTGCTGTTTGTTGCCATTTCTTGAGTGGTGGCTTCTCCTGCCCTGATGCCCCAGTCGCGGCCATATTGACTTGAGAACCACTAGACTCCGACATCCTACTTCGCGTCGATTGACGAGACGGTGAGTTCAGGTTTTCGCGAGACTCAAACTCCGGATTCCTTGTTGCAAGACCCATTCCTCCCGCACCGGCAACAGGTACAACTACAGTCGGGCGGGTCTTTCTTGCAAAGGCCTCATCAGGGTATTGGGTGTACGGTGGAAGTTGCTCAGTGTGTCCATCCGGTCCGATGATATCAGCAATCTCCTCTCCTTCCGGGCCCAGTCGACGTTGATATTCATTATTTGACCCAGGGAACCCCACAGGAACAGCAGCGTTGGGGATCGACTCGTGAGATACCTCTCCTTCCGCCACGATATTCTGAGGATACATTCCGTACGGATGAGTGGGGCCACCAGGGCCATTGTATGGTCTATCTGGTACAGGTTGCATTACTGTCGACGTTGTTGCTATGCTTGCTGTCCTCTGCAATCGAGATTCCTGGGGGTACATCTGATATGGGTGTGAAGGGCCAGCGGGACCTCGATATGGACTTTCGGATCTCACATAGACCATTTCAGTCGAGACACTGGATGAGCGCGTCGGTGCAGCATTCGAACTTGTTGCGATGCCAGAGTTCCTCCTTCCTACCGGACCCATTCCACCATCATGCCGTAGAGCAAATGAGTCGAGTCCTTTTGGCTTTGCTATACTGGAGGGTCGTGGTGGAGGTGTCCTTCTCCCCGCCGGTTGGGACGGCATTCTATTATGTCCATTTGCAACAGCAGCTGGCCGGAACCCATCGGATATCCCCATTGCCTCCAAATCATAGTCATCATCGTCTTGCAACTGCATTGATGCTCGCATCGAAGCCCTCCTGTCGAATCCTGCCGACGAGCGTCGCTCTGTCCCTGCCATGATTTTTCAAGCGCCCGCACTGTCGAAGGGCCGTTCTCTCTCTCCAGACCCTCGGTGTCTCTCTCAGTCACTCTCTCAATCCGCCGGTTGAGTTTGCTAGTCAAGTGCTATTCATCAGTCCTTTCGTCGTTCGTGGTCAAATTACTAATATCTTCGTTGGTGGAGTCGTAAGAGAGAGCGTGGCTGTGGTTATGGTTAAAAGGGAGCGTGCCAGGTGGGTGTGGTGAGGATTGGGGGTGAATGTGTGAATGTTTGAAGTCAGGCTCTGTGAGGGCTATCGAGGAGGCGCCTGTGGTGCGGTTGGGCGAAGCTTGGTAAGTCTGAGACGGGACCAGGACGAGAGTTTGTAATTGGCTCGTTTAGTGAAAAGCACTAGAATGCTACTGGAAAGGTACAGTAGAGCTTCTCTTGAGTCTTCTGCCGATAGTTTTCAACATCCCCTTTTTACAGAGGTAATAATCGCTTCATCCTCAAATTTCGCTGCAATACCCTTATTACAAGACATGATTTTGCATGTCCTCCCCGACTTTGCCCACCGCCGTTTTGTGTCAGACTTGGTATTAGCTAAGTCTATCAGCGTTAGATATTTCCTAGAATAGCATTCCTACTGCATCTTCCTTCATAAATCGTATATCCTCAATTTTGTGTGCCATGGATAACTCGAATTTAACCGCTTTATTTATCTAACTAATCATGAAGAGGACGATGCCCCCTTCATTATCTTACGCACCTTCAACCACCAAAATTCGGACGCTATTCTAGCCCGAGGACCACTCCTGAATGAGGCTCGTTCGACGATTTCGACTTTACGGACCTTAGATCCGCGAAATGCCCTCATTTCTAACCGACCACGATAACACTTACAGTAGCGCTTTATACCGCCGGCGAGCTCGACAGGACTACTACATGGCATTAGCCAATACTGAGTCTTATACCAAGCAGCGGTAGGCAAAGCAGAGGACATGCAAAATCATATCTTGAAAAATGAGGGATATTAAAAACTATCGGCCTGAGTCTTCCCGTACTAATAAACGCTGTGCTCGGTACGAGTCGAGCTAGTACGCGGTACTTGCGTACAACAGTGTCAAAGCCACCATGATGCGAGTATTGGTGCTTGGTTAAGTTGGTCTGCTCCGGCTTTGTACAAGTACATACATATTCAAGATAGCATCTAAGATCCAGAGCCATTTCTGGAAGGCTTCTGAACGGCGTGGCACAGAATCATGCCACCCCACTTGTAAGTACTGTACAGCACTAGTAAGTAGTTGTTGATGCTACTGCCGGACGAGGATAATCTGAGTGATAGTATCACTGCTGCATCTCACTCCACTTTTGCGCTCTGAGTAAATCAACGCCATCTGAATAGCAGCCGTGGTGCATGAGGGCATACGAAGTTATATTCCATGGTCGACATCAGCCCCTGTCCTGCCCTGTTCTGTGATCATCATATCCGATGGACTCCCCAAAAACTTATCGTCCCTTGCTTCATCCGACCACCAGGGCCTTTATTCCATTATTCCCTCTTGCTTTTGAATAACCTCGCGCAGTACCCACTCTCATCGTCGAGCTTTTCTTCCGAAAGTAATGCTGTGTGGGCCTTAGGCCGTCCACCAGCGCGGATTCCCCATATGTCAAAGTACTACTCTACTTCCAAACGAATTCTTTGTATCCAAACCTTCACTGGGCCGCGAAAGTCTCGGTGGTGCGGAGGTACACTTGTTAGCACTGCTATCACCATACCTAGAGTTTATATATATATCAGCGATGCATTAAAACACCCTCGGTAAATCGGCACTCTGACATCCAACTTGTTGACCACAGCACCAGCTTCCTAAACCAGCTATGCCCACCTGAATTCCCCATTCTCCGTAGGAATTCGCCCTGATATCACCGAAGTGGGTGTCGGCAACAGCATTTCGCCACCGTTAGGACCTCGAAACGACTTCATCCCAATTCATCCCGCTAAATTTCCCAGAGGCCCAGATCCCTCTCAGATCAATCGTCAATCTACAGTACGCATGGCTGGACTAGCGCACCAGTGACGATCTTATCGCCTGCTCGGTATTTAATGATTTGAAATGCTTTCCCCGGATCGTGCCCGAATCCTGGTGGTGAGACCGGGTAGTCAAATTCTACCCATACGTCCATGCCGTACTCTACTCTACTAATCTAGTTTTCCTCGATGAGAATTCTTGAGTTCAGCTGTTCCGGTCTCCTTCGCTGTGGCTGGTTTCTGATTTGCGCGAATACCATCTCGTTTCACTCTCCAACGTACTGTACTGTAGCATAAACTCCCACATGCAACCCACAAAGCACAGTCCAGTACGTCCATGTGAATGCGCTCAATCACTCGCGCCGGGTCTGCCATCTTTACATCCCCCTCTCATCCGCCATGACTCTCTCATCTCGCAAGCTTTCTTTCCTTACCCCACCACCCACTATCATCCAGGAATCTCCATCCGAGGCGACCGCGGCTCCAGCCGCTGGCTCAACGCCCCATCCACCGTTTCCCGTTCGTGAAATCAAGCCTCATCTCTTGCTCGTCGGGGCAAATCCGTCTCCAACCTATCCGGATTAAGCCCTTGGCTTCTACAGTACTGCACACTCCCCTCTCAGAGATCAATCAAATTTTCCACACCAATCGATTCCATCCCAACGTTGCGAGTTTCGCTACTCAAAGTTTTGAACCCTTTGGCTTCGAGGCTGGCTCGCTGCATGTAGGTCTTGGCGTACTGCACAGACCTATGGAGATGCCGTATCAATATACTGTAATACCCGATGCCCTCGTACGTCCCTTCGGTCGTATGCGGTAATCGCAACTGAATAGTAAGCGCCGCAGGGCAAATTTGCCTGGGGTTTTCCAGATTTTACTTGAAGAAAACGGGAAGCTTTGCTGTACGAGTTACCTTGCATCTGAACCACGACCGCCCAAAACTCATAGATCTCTTGCGGAATGCTTTAACACATGCTATTCCTAAAGACTGCATATTGTTATTACACTTTCGTTGTCTGGCTGTTTGTAAAAAATGAAGGAAAAGCTTGATTCTTACCTATTGTCATGCTACTACTGTATGTAAGATCTTACTGTACTGTACTACAGTACGTTTACGTTCCCTACCCTCGCTTAATTTTTTAGTGCAAGAACACCAAAAAGGACATTTACTATTCAGTGACACTTGCTATTACCGAGTACACCGAGGAGAAGCACCAGTGGAGCTGGGCATTACCGGTGGAAATACCACGGAACGAAGGCGTGAACGGACGTAGGTAGAGATAGTGGAAAGGAAACAAGACTAAGAATAGAAAAGGGCTTGACCACTTACATAGTGCCAACCCATCCTCCACCTTCTCATCACAAACGACCGGAAATACCCCAATACTCCACTCTGCTACATTCAATCTAAAGTTTTGAACTGATCTGGTGTCTCCACCCAATGCTTGATCGGGTGATTTGCACTAGAACCGTGAGTGAGATGGGATGGGGATGCTTTTAAGCTTTACAGTAACGGCTTCTTGTTTCATCGGGTGGGAACCTCGAAACAGGATGAGAGGTCGATCATGATCATGGAAGATTCTGTTATGGTGAAAGGCGTGTTAGAACTGAAGATCAGTATTTGAGGTACTGAAAGTACAGTAGATCCTCATATTCGAGATGTGATCTGATAGGTCAATAGCGGATTGAAGGTGGTGGGGCGGTCGTTGGCGACTGTGTTTCTGTTTGAAGAGTGTACACAACAGACATGATTACAGAGCCGAAGTGTATGTTCTGATGACTGATTCATGTTGGAAATTGATGAAAGATGCAGACGGAGGTGAGAATTTGCCTTGCTCAGGGTGGGGGTGATGGGGAGATGTTGATCCAAGGTTGGATTGGTGGAAACTTTACATGCAGATACTTGTAGAGCCGTATTCAAGCTCGGTGTGACAAGTTGAAAACTGAGGCAGTGGAAGAAAGAAAACGGAGATCAATTTGTGAATCCGAAAGGTCAGTTTGAACGACCTGGATCCACCTATATATGTCGACTCCCATTTCCTCTAAGGATCCAAACTCAATCAGAAGGAGATCAGATGTGATGCGAGAAAAGAGTAAGACCTGGACAATCCAGAAAACATCCCTGGAACCCATCCCGAAATCTGTGTCCTTCTTACATCTATAGATTCACTTGGATATCTCATTCATCTCTATCTGAGCTTGACCCGCGCAGAAATGGTTCAGCCGGGATATGAGAAGATTCAGAACTCGAGCTCATATGTAGCAAAAGAAGAATCGTTTGCGTATCCCACCTCATTTGAATGCCTAAATCCACTTGGAAGTTTGTGTCCATATTTAAAATGAAATCCGGATCGGGCAACTGCGATTTTCGGAAAGAGAATCAAAATCGGGTCAGTCTACAGAATAGCTGGTTGACTTCAGATCTCGAAAGCAGCTAGAAAAGCTAACAAGACAAACTAAATAGTTGACTTGATAAAGCCTGGATGATGTGCTAAGAGGTATTCAGAGTCATGAATAATTGCATGTCGTCTGAAGGAAAGCAAAATTTTGTAGCTTCATCATGACAGTGATCCATTCAACATCTTGATGAAGCTTTTGCTGGCGGTACCCCGTTGGAACGGTGAACAGATCCTGGAACCACCCGTACCGCCATGCTTGCAGTAGTTTGCGGAGGAGGATCAAGAAAGTTTGGTAGCGGCGAAGTATACCAAGCCAAGCCATCTCATCTGCCTCTGAAGATCCAAGTTGAAGCCATCATGATTTTAATATGCTGCCTGCAAACAAATGTAGGATGTAGATGAGTCATTATCTTCGTTATCAGTTCAGCTGTGTTGGCTCGTAACTGTACCATGATCACCATCCCCTGGGAGGACTCTCAAATTGGTCTCGTGCGGGTCAGGTGAAGGCTGAGCCGCAGGGTATCACCTCATGTGCATTGAGGAGGCTTTTGAAGATTTTGAGGCTGGGATACTGGATGTTGGATTGCTCAGCACCTGGTAGCCTCTTAGAGCCTAGAATTCTGTATTAGAATATCGTTGACAAACCCCAAAAGCCATCATCTAAATCGAACCATTTTTTTTTTGGGATTTTGTGCCTTATGGAAAGGCTCGGCCATGGCTGGGATTGAATTGGTGTTTACCGTGTTGCAATGACGGAGCGTATGAGCAAATCACAACGTTGCTTCTGCTTGTCCTGCATATTTGCTGCTGATGGCATGATGCCGAGAGCTTTCAACTTCTGCTTGCTGGTCAGTGGTGACAGGCGAGGTCGGCGCAAGTCACCGCCATCAAGAGCAGTGATCTCCAGTTTGCTGCACCTGTGCCCTCTCGCACTGCTTCTTCCCTGGCTTCAGCAACATGCTTGAGTGGCGGTGCTGGATATCAGAGAGGGGACTCCAGGGTCTTGTGAGACGAAAGTGTGTTGTCAGGAGATAAAGTACTCCACTGTACTGTAGGTACAGAACCTAGGTGTGCAGCATTGCAGCAGGACTCGGACATGGCAAAGGTTACGTCGTTACTTCGTTCGGTTGCTGAATGGTAGTGTTTTACCGCAGAAACCCCCATCCACTTCTGAACCCCCCTCCTCCTATTTATTAATTGTTCCCCCTTTGTCTCTCGCATTTCTCCAAGAAGTTGCTTCTGCAGATGTAGTCTTGAGATTTTCAGTCAGTGAGCCGTCTTCTTCAAATCCCGCCCCTTACAGTCCTCGCTACAGTAGTTGCTTTATTTGTTGGGGTTAGTTCAGGGGCCGAAGCTTGGTTATCGAAATTGTCTGAAATATTTCAGTCGATGGCGATAAATCATTCCTTCTTGCTCCTTTTCACCCTCCGAGCAAAACTCCCTATTTTCCTGCTTCCTCTTGACTGATCTTGTGCCTTCCTTCAGAACAAACTCCAGCAGCTGTATCCTCCAGAAATCCAAACCCCACACAGATTTGACTCTGCGAGTACCTCCCAACCCTTAACGGTCAGCGTCAACAATCTTCACCGCCTCACACCATGTCTGCCCGCCCTCAAAATATTGGCATTAAGGCCATTGAGATATACTTCCCAAGCCAGGTATGTGCAATTACTGCGAGTTGTTTGCCCTCCGTGTGGAAATTTCTTGCGCCAGAATACTGACATGAATTGTCCCTCAGTGCGTCGACCAAGCCGACCTCGAGAATTTCGATGGCGTTTCCACCGGGAAATACACAATTGGTCTTGGCCAGACCAAGATGAGCTTCTGTGATGACAGAGAAGGTAGAGAACCTCTACATTGAACCTCTCTATTGCTGGGTTGCGCTGACTTTCTCAAGATATCTACTCTTTCTCCCTTACAGCACTCTCGAATCTCCTCAGCAAGTACAAGATCGACACAAACTCCATTGGCAGACTGGAAGTTGGCACTGAGACTCTTTTGGACAAGTCAAAATCAGTCAAGTCAGTTCTCATGCAACTCTTTGGGGACAATACCAACATTGAGGGTGTGGACACTGTCAATGCTTGCTATGGTGGTACCAATGCCGTGTTCAACGCCGTCAACTGGGTTGAGTCCTCAGCCTGGGATGGGCGAGATGCTATCGTTGTAACCGGTGATATTGCTCTGTATGCCAAGGGAAATGCCAGGCCGACTGGTGGTGCCGGTGCCGTTGCCATGCTCATTGGCCCTGATGCTCCAGTTATATTCGAAGCTGGTCTCCGGGGCAGCTACATGCAACACGCATACGACTTCTACAAGCCAGATCTCACGAGCGAGTACCCAATTGTTGATGGCCACTTCTCGATCAGATGTTACACTGAGGCAGTAGACGCATGCTATAAAGCGTATAACAAGCGGGAAGCAACTATCAAGGCTACTGTTAACGGGCACGCCAACGGTCATGTCAACGGAGAGGTCGCCTTAAACTCCAAGACTCCCCTTGACCGATTTGACTACATGGCATTCCACGCCCCTACCTGCAAGCTCGTCGCTAAGTCCTACGCACGTATGCTCTACAATGACTACCTTGTTGACCCATCAGCAGCTGCCTTTGCTGGGGTTCCAGCTGATGTTAGAGATATGGAATACAACAAGTCACTAACAGATAAAGTTGTCGAGAAGACCTTTATGGGGTTGACTAAGAAGCGATTCAACGAGCGTGTGCAGCCCAGCACTGAGGTCCCAACAATGTGCGGAAACATGTATTGCGCAAGTGTTTACGGAGGCTTGGTCAGTTTATTGAGCAATATCGACAGCGCCACTCTCCAGGGAAAGAGAATAGGGATTTTCAGCTACGGAAGTGGATTGGCTGCCAGTTTGTTTTCGCTGAAGGTCGTTGGCTCGACTGAGACTATGGCAAAGTCCTTGAACTTGAAGCAGAGACTTGCTGCAAGAAGCACTGTTCCTCCCCAAACCTACGATGACGTGAGTCCCCCCTCCTTTTTCTTCCTTTAATACTCGCTAACAACTTCACCTCAGATGTGCGAACTCCGCAAGAAGGCCCACTTGCAAAAGAGCTACACCCCCACCGGCTCCCCCGAGACCATCGCCAAGGGCGTCTACTACCTTGAGAGTGTCGACGACATGTTCCGCCGCAAATACTCCATCAAAGCATAGACATAAAACGGCATCACAATTCCCATCCCTTTCCCCCAAAGATTTCGTTTCGGAGACCGAGGTTTTCTCTAGAGGCTCTACTTGCTTTCTTCACTTAGACCATTATTGCCATACCGGCCATCACGATGGAATTTCTAATCAGTTCGCTCTGCATTAAAATACGAAAGATTAATAGTCATGACTTGCACATAGCAGCATAAACGCGAGAAATTGAGGCTTCTGATCATACAGAAGACCATGTGATTATGCGATTATCTTATTGCAGATAGATCAACAGTAAGGTAAGGTGTGGCGAAAAAGCTCGTGTAATGAAATCCTCCTAAAGGTATCCATTTGATGTGTTTCTATTCTATCCAGCACAACGCTAAAATGAGGATATGACAGCCCATCCCATCCCATCCCACCTCTCTACAGATCATAACTTACTCATCGAATCCGGCTGCTTCTCACTCATCTCACTAATTCTCTTCCTCATCCTCTGCAAATTCCCCTCATCCCTCAACCCACTCAACGCCTTAACATCAATCACCGTCTCCTTCAACGTCCTGGGTTGCACCCTTAGTCCCTTCGTCGTAATGCTCTCCGGGTTTTCCACGGCTGACCGGATGAACGTCGCCCAGTGCTCAAACATCATCCTACTCGCAGGCAAAGTCTCCAGCACCATAGCGAAACAATGCGGCATCGTCTCATACTGCTCAAACACCACGGGTATGCCCTGTTTGGCGGCTGTCATAGCAACGTGCTTATCCTCGTCTGTGAGAAGCTCTTGTCCGGTTTCGATGTATAAAGGGCAGCTTCCGAACCAATCTTTGGCCGTGAGAGGCGAGACGAGAGGATGACATAACATTTCATCTTCTGCATACAAATTGTTCCTCGGCGAATCACTAGGCCACAGTTTACAAGGCGGAAACTCCACTCCCTCTGGATTCACACTTGGCGCAGGTAAATAATCATGTGTCCGATTGGCTTCACATGAAGGAGAGGAGTGCGTGATATCGCACCAAGGAGAGCATGTCGCTACGCCTGCTGGAACAGGCACTTCTCTCTCAGCACCATTCCAGTTGATCATCCGTCCAGAGCGATTTAGTTGTAAAATCGTCTGCAGCAACACAAGCGATAGATTCCCACCTGCTGAATCCCCCGCGAAGACAACATGTTTCGGATCTACGGGCTCATGATATGACCCAGTTGGCGGATAGAGGAGTGTGAGGTAGGAAACCAAAGCATCGAGGAGGGCAGCTGGGAAGGGATTTTGGGGAGCAAGCCGGTAGCGAATGCTAATAGCTCTACCTTTCGTGAGCTTGGCAAGCTTCTTGTTCGTGATGCGGTGGGAGGCAGGGTCCATGAGGTAGTAGGCTCCGCCGTGGAAATAGAGGACTGTGGTCGGGGAGGAGACTTCTTTCATCATTTCTGTGTATTTCTGCTGTTCGGGAATCTTGAGTTCGGTGGACTGTTTGGTTGCTCCCGCGCGGTAGCCAGTCCATTCTGCTTCAACTGGAACTAAAGCCGGCTTTTTGTAGCCACCTGTTGGAGATCCCGAGGGTTTCATAGCTTCTATGGTTTCAAAGAGGGCGACTCGGATATCGTCTTCTGGGGGAGTAGGTAGGGTGATTTTGGAAATCCATATTCGTCCTTTGATGCCGGGGTCCTTGACGGAGAGGGCTTGAATTTTGGAGATAGAGTGGGTGGGGGATTCGGTGATGAATGAGCGGAGGATGTTGACAGTGAGCTCTGTTCGTAAGTCCCAGTGGGAGGAATGCTCTGAGAAGCCAAGTGTGTGAGCGACGGCAGTCTTTCCAATGAGCGGGACCTTAGGCAAGAATGCCTTGATCATCGGAAGGCTGATAGTAGAAGCGTCCATGGTGGCGTGTATTAATTAATGTAGTTGGGTTTGTGGTTGCAATGCCAGGGATTTTGAGGAAACAGCGGATGATTAAGAAAAGGTGAAAGTCTAAATCACCGGCTTCATGCCAGACAAAAAAAGAGAGGAAGGAGGAGGAAGGAGGAGGCTACCTTCGGATGTGGGGCAGGGACAAAAGGCTGACACGAAGGTAGTCAGTTACAGTAGTACGGTTCAGACGTCGGGATGCCGAGGTACGTCCCTAGCCTTTTGTTAAATCTGGGCCGTGGCTTTTTGCCATCGCATTTGTTTCGCATCTTGTCAAAATGACACGTCTTGTTTCTGGGTCGGAAGGGAGTTAACGATGGAGGCCGCTGGAGACGTGGGTCAGGTGGACCCCCGGATCGGCTGAACGTTTGAGGGCTTCATGCACTCTTGCAAACCTCCCAATTGCGTAACCTTGCCTGCAAGGCTGACACCCAATCTAGCGTAAAATGGAAAATAGCCCGAAGGATTATGGTGTGAGGCAAGATCCAAGTTATTCGACCAAAACCAGCTGTCACATGTAATACATTTAGATTATTATCATAACCTCCCCTCAATGTATCTCAAAACCGAGAGCGAGCGAGCACTCAAAACGCCATCGATGCCTAACCTCCAATTTTACCTTTAGCGTTCGTCCAACACCTACTTGCAAAGTATCTTAAGTAGCCCCTCTTAAGAACTGCTTCCGCTAGTCGTATTCATAGAACTAGTGTTCTTATTAGCTGCGGCCATTTGCCATGCTGGAATGGCAGCTTTTCCTGCTGGTACCCCGGTGTTAAAGGGACTCGCGCTTCGACCCTGGAGTGAGGCGACAGATTCCGTTCCTGCAATGTTGCTGACAGAAGCTGGCTGGGGCACAATGATCTCACTAGCTGATGAGTTGCTGGTGACATTTGAAGTAGTAGGTGGTGAAGCGGGCGATGGGGCTCCCATTCCTAAAGTTCGTCCGTATGGATTTGTGCTCGTCGTAGTTTGTGGGTTCATTCTCTGGCCCATCAAAGTCTTCAAACTCTTAAGCTCAGTATTAAGCTCCTTTAACCTCGAGTCGGTGCTTTCCTTTTGTCCCTCCATGGCCTTCGGTATCAAGTCCTTAAGGCCTCGGACCTCGTCCCCGATTCGCCGGGACTCTTCTTCCCTACGTTTACTGGCAGTCTTCAGTTCACCAATAACCGTTTCCACTTCTGTCAGAGCGGCATCTAGACGTTCTGTTCTTGCTTGCTCGGACGATTTGAGCTCCTCGGTATCTTTTGCAAGCTGGTCCAGGAGAGAGAAAGCCTTCTCAAACGACTCGTCGATGGCCAGCTTATCTTGTTCTAGCTGGGGTGCTGTGGGCGGTGCAATCATAGGATAGACATATCTCTGCAATATTGTTAGCAGCTGTAGCAAGTGAGTCTTAAGACTTATATACCTTTGCAACAAAGTATAGCCCGTATCCCACTCCACCCATCACTGTCGCCATTATGAACCAGTCCCTCCAGTCCCGTTTTGGGAGCTCTGGGGGCGGCTGCTGCCATGAGTTCTGAGGATAAGCCCCATAGCCTTGCTGAGGTTGTCGTATCACTTGCTGAGGGGGCGCATAGTTGGAATAGTTGGCTGGAGTTGACTCGCCGCCTGCTCTTGCGAGTGCAGTGTCGATTTCCTCCTGTGTAAGATTCTTCGATTGTAGGAAAGCTACACGGTTCTCAATTGGTGATCCAGCTACACTTGGATCCTGAAGGACTTCATCTACGAGTCAGCATCGCTGGGCAAGCGATCGTTTGCAAGCACTTACATGTAACCTAGAAGACTAATTAGTATATTGTCATGAGGGGGGATAGGATGATAGACTTACTGCGGACGATACGAGATCTTCGCGGATTGCCATGGTCGAGATCCTGTCAATTGCCCATCAGAGAATGAGGACGCGCAATGATTCGGAATCTACGAAGTAAGAGATCGATAATCCAAGAGGCCGGGGAGAGCCGAGGCTTGATGGATCGTGGCGGCCTGGAGTATGAGGCACTAATACTACTTCGTAAGCGCTAGGATGCTTGTTTACTTTGCCCACCACGTGCGCTTTGTTGACATTCGAATTCCGGTCGCATCTCAATTTCGACTTTACAAAACGATCGCATCTGTTTCGCTTTTACCAAATCGATTCTCGAGATCGCGAAAAGAATTGATACCTCAAATTCTCAAACTATATCAACGTTACATTCACTTGGACAGCAATACTCACCACCATCATAATGTCGCAAGACACGGGTCTATTCTCTGTGCGACGGCCAAGAGAGGTAAAATTCTGATTACGAGCGCATTCAGACCGCAAACTTCATGTCCAAATACTGACGGAAAATAGACCCTCGGAGGCATAAACTACAATTCGAACATCCCACAACCCGCCTCTGCTATGAAGCGCTCCAACTCCATCTCTGGTGGGAACAATGCGCCCTTCACTGCCAGCCATGTGCGATCGATTTCCGGATCGCGAGCTTCTCTTGCACCACCGAGACCTAACCAACCTCTATTCCAGCGTTCATCATCTGGAACAAATCTTGCAGAGCTGGGAATGTCTTCAGTAAAGCGTACATCTTTCCAGAACAGTGGGCGTAAGAGCTACGCACCAGTTGGGCAAGGTGCAATGGGACGTTCTTCTGGAGAGGGCATGGAGCGGAGGATCAGTGTATACAGGTCAAGGAGTTCAACAAATGGCCCCGTGGGTCATCAGAGTTTCTTCCAGCAAGCACCACAGCCAGCAGGTGTACCGCGTGATCCTCGTCCATTGAAGGACCGGACGTACCAGACGCGGATTGGACAGGAGCTTTTGGATTATATGGCGGCAAACAACTTCGAGATGGAAATGAAGCATATGCTTTCCCAGAACACGATCAGATCGCCTACCCAGAAGGACTTCAATTTCATGTTCCAGTGGCTGTACCATCGAATCGACCCCAGCTACCGTTTCCAGAAGAATATCGACCAGGAAGTCCCTCCGATTTTGGTCCAGCTGCGGTATCCATTCCATAAAAGCATCACTAAGAGCTCTCTTGCAGCTGTAGGATCAGCAAACTCATGGCATATTTTCCTTGGGCTCTTGCATTGGATGATGCAACTTGCTCAGATGATGGATGGCTATGGAGCAAACCAGTACGACGATGCGTGTGCGGAGGCTGGTGTTGATGTTTCTAGTGACAGAATCGTTTTCGATTTCCTTAGCCGTGCATATCGAGACTGGCTATCAATGGACGAAGATGCTGCGGATGAGGACCAAGACCGGGTTCTGATGCCTCATGTGGAAGGCATGGCGCAAGAATTCGACAGATCCAACTCGAAGTATCTGGATGAGCTTCAGATGCTTGAGGCCGAACATCAAAGATTGCAGTCAGAGATTGAGAAGCTTGAAAAATCCGGGTCTGATGTTACAACTTTGGACAGAAATTTCAAGATCATGGAAGAGGACAAGGTCAAATTTGAGGAGTTCGATAATCGTATGAATCAGAAGTCTGAGAAATATGAAGCTCGAATCCAGTACCTTCAAGAAGAGCTTGATAAGGTCATGGTGGAATTGAAGGAGGCGGATGACGAGAGAGTCAATTTGCAAAAGGCTGTGGATGACCAGGGCATCAGCATGGCCGATATCGACCGCATGACATCAGAAAGAGAGCGGCTGCAAAAGGGAATCGAGTCGACTTCTCAGAGACTCGAAGATGCCAAAAAGAGGGTTACCGAGAAAGAGATTGACGCTAGCAAGAAGCTTGAAGAACTGGAGCGCATGGTTGATAAATACAACAATCTTGGCTATCAAATTGGACTCATCCCAGCAACTGCAGCCAATGCCAAAGGAAAGACCTATGAACTGCAGGTTATCGTAAACGAGGGCCCGAACTTCTCTTCCTCCCAGATGGGAGCATCGGCTGGAGGCAGTGCCGATAGCGACAGACTTCTGGCCGACCCTGTCACCGGCTACCAGCCTGCTCACATTCTTAATCTGGATCTTCGCGGCCAGGTTAAGGCAAGTTTCATGGCCCTTAGAAAGGATATTTCCGAGAGGCGTACAGTGGCTATGGAAGAGATGATGAAGCATCATGAGTTGCTAGATGGTATCAAGGAGGCTATCGAAGATAAACGAGGCGAGGTTGAGGGGTTGGAGCACAGGGTTCGGGCGGCTGAAGAAGAATATGAGAAAACGAAAGAAGTAAGCTGGGCGAGGCTCGGACTAAGGGAAATATACTAACTCTAAATTAGGTCACCACAACCCAGAAGGTGGCTTCTGATACTCAGATTGAGCGGATGGAGAAGGAGCTGGCAAAGATGCGGGCTGGTCTTACTGAATCAGTGCAACTCATGGAACAACGAGAGATGAATACCAACATTGAGTAAGTCACTATTATCGATATATCAATAATATGACTGATAAACACAGGTACGAGCAACTTACTCTCAAGGCTAATTCCCTTCGTGAGGAGTTACATACGGAGATTGAGAAGATGCTCAATGATATCATCAAATTCAAGGTGCATATCCAAAAGAACCTTGAGGATTATGAGGGCTTCGTCGTTGATGAGGTTGAGAATGAGCTAGGAGTTGATGAAGGCGATGATACCCGAGATGTAGAAATGAGCTGAGGAGGTTGGATTGTTTGATTCCTTTATGGCTCAATGCTTGGCTTGTTGGAGTATACCGGGGTTTGAACGGCGTAGTCATGTTTACACTGAGGCCGAGAGGCGTTCCTGGTCAGGCTTTTAGGTTGTCCATGACATGAAGGAGCGGGCTGGTTATGAGAAATGAAATTAAACCTGTAATTCGATTTTTAAATCCAAGCAGTGAGACTCGGTATTCGTTCATTTGATGACACTTAGGTGCTTAGGTGAGTTACACCTTGTATGAAGTGTGTTATAAAGGATCTGTAATTGGTAGTGGAGCTTAACCGGCATTCTGAAGAATTGAAATAACTTCATAAATCCAGATCCGTGTACTAGCTCAGCGAAATTGGGTACTAAATGGTACAGACGTTTTGAACAACCAGGCCTGATCCAGGATGCCTTTTGTTATTCTCGATGTCCGTGGTTGCCTCGGGCACTCATCCAACACAAGCCACAAGCCACAAGCCACGAACCACAAGCCACAAGCCACAAGCCAATCGTTGACTTGGGAGGATGGCGAGGCGAACCATCCAGCCTTCAAATCACTTCACCCGCCCAGTGTTCTTCGTTGGGTCGCAACACCTTCGCCCTGTTACGCAAGGCCCGCAGATTTTCAAAAGCATTCTGCCAGAGTGATAGCGACCATACATAATCAATCCATCCCGCCTTGTGGACGTGGATTGCCTGTGGTCTTCTCCATCTAACATCAACCATCAATAATCCCTCACCTTGTCATCAACAACATTTAATCATGACTGAAGTATCGTCCACCCGGCTCTACCTGGGCAACCTTCCTCGCACAGGTAAGTAATCATCTCCTTGTCGCATTTTCCATCCATTTATGGATGCTGGCTTTTCTGCGTATCGCCGTTAAGGTGACTCTTGCTAATAAAATCACAGCTACCAAGGCTGACGTCGAGGCTCACTTCAACACTCATGGTACCGGCGAGATCACGGAGATCAAGCTCATGAATGGCTTCGGATTCATCGAGTACAAGGATGCTATGGATGCCCGCGACGTCGTCCCTGGTATGGCCGCATAATTCCTCCTGGATGGAACACAATAATAACATAGGATACATAGCCTTTCATGGCTCGGAGTTCATGGGTGAGCGCTTGACTGTTCAATTCGCCCGTGGCACTCGTAGTCGAGACACCTTCACAGCCTCCGAGCGCACCGCACCTCGTCCTCGTCGTACTCCGCATCGTATGCAAATCTCTGGACTTCCTGGAGAAACCAGCTGGCAGGTCTGTTACCCCCGTTCTTTCAGGACTCTTGGATCTCAAATCATGCTCTTTGGACTGTGGTCAACTTAACGTTTGGACGCCTTCTGTGTACAGTATATATCTCTTGGCCAATCTTTTTCAGTCCTGGCCAGTATCAGCCGTCCTGTGGTCGGAGAGCCGCAGCGTGCTAGTGCATTTGCCTGAACAGCTTTGGACTTGATGGGATCTCGTTTCCGGCCTTCCTTTTCCTGTTTTGGCCTCTTTCTACTCTCAGTGTTACTTCCTGTTATGTATCCGGACAGCAATCACTTTGCACAGGAAGGAAGCTATGCCGTTGGACCCTTGCTTAACCGCAGGACTTTTTGCACTGGATACAATTTGGAGAGCAACTACCATTTACCTGGCGTTTTGCGCGCCAATATTCCAGGATAACGACTTACATGGATCTGGATTATAGGACCTTAAAGACTTCGCTCGTCAATCCAGCCTTGATGTCGTCTACTCCGAGACTGGTCGTGATCGTGAGGGTGGCAAAGGGTCAGTAAACCAAATCCTCCTTAATGAACTCTTACTTACCCACAAATTAGAAGCTTTGTTGAGTTCGAAACTGCGGCGGATCTGAAGACTGCAGTGGAGAAGCTCGACGGCCGTGAGTTTAAGGGTGCCCGAGTTACCTGCGTCGCGGATGTATGTATCTATCCTTCTAACTGTCTGTTTCATACTAATGATTCTTAGACCCAACCCGACATCCCTCGTGGTGACCGTGCCCGCTCTCGCTCCCCTGTGACTCGCCGCCCCTACCCCACTGACGACTACGACCGCCGTGGCCCATCTCGTGGATACAGCCCTCGCCGCGATGGCTACCGTGATAGAAGCCCTCCCCGTGGTCGCTACTACGATGACGATCGCCGTGGTTACCGTTCTCCTCCCAGAGTTCGTGGCCCCATTGACGACTACCCACCACCACGTGGAGGCCGCTTTGAGGACCCGTACCGTAGCCGTGACTACCCTCCTGACCCATACGCCAATGGCAGAGCCCCTTATGACCGTCCTCCTCCTCGGGACTATCCTCCTCGAGATTATCCTGATGCCGGTTATGATCGTCGCGCTCCACGTTACTAGTCAGTTCCCACCCCCTTCTTGTAAACTTCGCTAACAACCAGTAGATCTAATTCAGGTCTACGATGGTAGTTCATGGAGGACGTCTGCATTAGCTCTTTAGGATCATGCTTTGCAATGGTTGAAACGATATGAGAGACTCTTACAAGTTCGCTAGCAGGTTCTCTCTCACAAAAGCGCAACGATCGATGATTTTTCTTTGCTACGATGAATAGTTCGGGTGCAATGGATGGCGAGGTCATATTATTGACTAAGGCCCTCTGGAGTACCCCATAGGAAAGAATGCAATTTGCCCATATGAATCTGAGTCTTCAACCTGAACAATACGTAATTCACATGAACAGATTTCTCAAAGTATGGTTAGCGAGTAGCTCTCCCTGGCCCGGCAGATAACAGTACATGTCCTTCTGAGAAGAGATTTCCACTATCACGTGATATGAGAACTTAGAGAATATGTAGCTTGTTCAAATCAAGGCCGATTATTGGACACTGATAATGTTATACAAAGTGGGGAGTGCCCTTTTCTAATCTAACACACCCAAATCTTTACAATCCCCGATATCAGCAATAGTTTGGTCTCCTCAAACGCCTATCTCCCTCCATCCTTAAAATTCCCTACTCTCCCCAATATCACAAACATCAAAAACGCCTGTTTCCGGCAATCCTTTCCCCTTCATCGCCTTCTTAAGTAACACCGGCGGCTCCAACACATCCTCACTAGTTAGCACCCACGTACCCCAATGTATTCCCATCGCCCTCTTACATTTCGTATCCACAAAAATATTCACACTATCATACGGATTCGCATGCATACTACTCATGATAAATCTCGGGTCATAGGCTCCTATCGGTATGAGTCCTAAATCAAATGGACCTCGTAATTTGCCGATTTCAGCGAACGCCGGGCAATGGGGCAAATCAGCATACTCGGGCCCATAATCGTCAACTTCTTTGGGCAGTTCAGGCACAGCGCGATACCCAGTGTCGCCGCCAAACCAGACGGACTTCCCACCCGAGGCGACGGCCCAAGAACACCAGAGCGTGGCGCCTTTATCGAATGCTGTACGAGCACTTGTATGCTGGCATGGTAGACAGGAGATTCTTGCTGTGATCTCAGAAGCAGCCGAGCTTGGCGGGGGGGATGATGCGGGCGATGAAGATAAAATTTTCGCTCCTGTAGCGGGAGAGAGCTTCAGGTCGACGTCCTGCCACCAGTCTAGCTCTTCTACATTCTCAATCCCGCATTCTTGGAACCACTTCTTCAGTCCCAAACCCACCAAAAAGTGGGCGTTAGGATGGTTCTTTCGTAATTCCAGGACTGTTGGATGGGACAGATGGTCGTAGTGAGAGTGAGATATCACTACGACGTCTACGACTGGTAGGTCTTTGATATGACATGGGACTTTAGTATATCGTTTAGGACCCAGGTAGGAGAGTGGACTGCAGCGGTCTTCGAAGACGGGGTCAAACAGAACTCGTAGACCAGATGGAAACTCGACGTAATAGCAAGCGTGCCCCAACCATGTTGCACGGAGAGCTTGTGAGTCTGTTCGAGAGGGGAGGAAAGAGGGTTCGACGACGGTGACAGTCGGTGGTGTGGTGTCGGGCATTTTCATGCTACCTGAAAGGCGGCGCCTGGTATAAGTACAGCATTAGCTAGCGTTCAAATTCAAAGATGACTCTTGTGACAGCTGGAAGGAGAAATACCAAATCATAGTAGCAGCAATCGCGGGCCCAGACATCTCCTTCCAGCTCTCCCATGGGTTAATAAACCCTTTCCCATTCTTCGCGTGATGCTTCTTGCTCTCCACATCCTCGGGAACAGCTCCTAAAGCTGTAGGGCTGGTCATTGAACACGCATAGAGCGTTGCGGCCGTCATGCTTCCTGCCATCCTCTGCTGCCGGATTGGATTCTGCTTTCGCTGAGGTTGGGGCTTGGTGCGCCGGAAGAGAGTCCTGAAGAATGAGCGCATTGGTTGGGAAGACAACGCAGAGAAGAGAAGGGGGAAGAGAAGGAGAAAGAAGTGAGATTATTATACTTAGGTACTTCTAGGTATCAATTGGCCGCGTGCCCAGCCGGGGATAGGGTCTCATTTACTGGGCGTCATGAACGATCGTATAGCAAATATGTCTTAACTCCGGACACGCCCGCTACGGAGGCAGACGAATGTTAAAGACCGCGAATCCCACACGGAGAAGCCACTTGCGCCCGGCATATGCGTGTGAGGCATTCTGTCCCAGATTATTGATGGGTTGAAAACTCTGAAATGTTGATGTTGATGTTGATGGTTTAAGGTTTGCTTGGGAAAAAAGGACTGAGCACATAAAACTCTCCTTGCGTACTACAGCGTTTTTACGGAGGCACATTACAGTACCGTGAGAACGATTCTGTTTAGCGGGTCAAATTCTCGAGTGAGTTGATAGCTATCGAATATTAATCAGATGGTAGAGATGGAGGAGTCTTGAACATCCGGCACAACTCGAATTTTCTAACACTCCTAAATAGTCTTATTCACTTGAATACTCGAGACCTTCCAGACAATCAAAGAAATCTCCGATACAGCGATGGAGATTGAGAGACAAGCCCATCAGTATTATATTATTTTTTTCATCATAGTATTGGGACAAGGGATTCGTGTTAGATGGGAAAGGCTATTGTGATTGCAGTAGCACATCTACGTATCGATCGCTTCCTAGTTGCATCCATAGGCATTATTGAAAGGCAACCACCCTATGCAATCGCTACCAAACAAGATCAACGCTCTAAACTTCATCCCTCATAAATCCATAGACCGGTAACGCCCTCGCCCTCGAACCGAATCAGACCAAAGCTCGGAAACTCAGGTAAAAATCTCGCTGCCAGTCTCAATCGCCATCGGGCTTCCATTGGGAGCAGGTCGGGTTCTCCGAGTTGATTGTCTGGGTGCGGTGGTAGGAACGCCGTTGACACTCATGTCATCCTCACTATCGTCGGCTTCTTCTGCGTTGTGGTGTGCGGCGGCTTCGTCCAATTCTCTAATATCACGGGGGCGGGCTCTCAGCCATGCCATCCTAGGGCCGCTCCTCGCACGCTCAGAGACTTTGAATCCATAGATCTTCGAGACATAGACGCTGTCACCACCCAAGCAAGGGGCCAAGTTGCAAGCATTGAGGCCGTTGATCTTCTCCTTCTCATCACTCTCAGCCGTAGTCCTGTGGAGACCAGTAAGAACCTCTGCACCCTTCTTACTAATATCGTTTTCAGGGAAGGTAAGAAGGAAGAGTGCACCGAATGTCCGGCCGAAGAAAGCACCGTCTACGGTTTGGAAGCGGGAGTTTGGTGGAACGTAAACATCCATGCAAGAGGGGCAGAAAAGCTTGACGGTATCTTCACCCAGGACGTCAGAGAGTCCAACAGGTAAGGTCTTGGTGCCATTGCAGTTGGTTCTGGGGCAAACGCCAAAATGGGCGAGTTCGTACTTCTCGGACATTTGCTGGATACCGGCTCGAGAGCAGATGTAGCGTTGGTGGATGAGGCCGTAGAGCATTTCAGCGGAGGATTCGATAATAGAGAGATCAGAGGCCATGCGGTGATGTCTTCGTTCAGCAGCTGCTGCTCCGCCTGTTGTCCGCTCTTGGCCTTCCATGCTGTCGTCTGCTTCATCCTCATCCTCGTCTTCGGTCACGTCTTCGTCTTCTGGTTCGACATCCAGGATCATCTAACGAGCACATCAGTCCAGCATCCAGAAAATGAGCGCATCTTGTAACTCACCTCTAGCGCCTCCTTGTACATAGCCACCTGGGTTTGCAGACCCGTTAAGTTGAAGTCATCCTCAATAAAGTCCTCTGAGATCTCTGCGAAGTATTCGTGGCCCAGTAACGAGCAGAAGGAAGAGATCCATGATTCTGGCGTGGCGTCTGAGGAAGACATTCTATTGCGGGGGTATGTTGCTGAGGTCGTCCCAAATGTTGAGAAGCAGAAGCGCCTTATGAGTTAGCTTACTCTGGCAAGCTTAGGGTGTTCGCAGGTTTTCAGCCTTCAGATTTGGTGCTTCATACCCCGCGGTGGGATAGGAGGCTGGCAGGTGTAGGGGGTCCAGCATTTCGGATTTACTTTTTATACGGCAAGTCCGATCCGGAGTTAAAGATTTGCAAAACTACGCTTCGCTTCCTATAGGACTGTAACGAAGTAACCCGCAAGGTAAGATTACCTACTTCATTTGGAACCCCAGCCCAAAGTTGAAACTTCTAGTTATGATCTTATCAAAACTGTTTGAAATATACTATCTTGGAGAAAATGTAGTCTTTCTGAAACAAGTGATTTTTTTCAGGGGCAAAAAATATTACACTGCCATTTCTCACAAGGTATTGCTAGCTGTGCTTGCGCTTCCCACTGTGCTTGTGTAGTCCTTTGTGTCCAATTATTAAGACAGAACATTGAAAATCTGAGCACTGTTGATTTGCTTTTTGCTTTTAAAGGTTGTGTGTTTGAACAACTTAGGGTGAGTATTTTCTGTTTCTCAACTGCATGATTGCTAGTCTAGATCAGCAATCCCCACTCTCGAAGAAGTAAATATTACAGGGTCTATTCTGCTAGAGTGTAACTCCCAGGCTAAAATACAGCTATGATCCAACATAGGTTCACCACGCAATAACCGTCTCCCGTTCTTCTTTACTCCCATCCTCGTTCAATACCGATTTCTGACACCGAACCTTGATATAGCGATCCGAAATATGGAAATCCACCACCATTAACTGGACCCTGTTCTGTCCGGGGACATGCCAGCCCTCAGGCTGCCTTCTATTGTTTACCCTGCCTTTTCTCGATAAATCCTGCACAGGCGCCGCCCTAGCATTGGCCTTCATCCCAGTGCTATTCACTAAAACACCCCCCCTTTTATTCGACTCAGTTTCAGTAACTCGGCCACCGACGTAGTTATCCATTCGTCCAGTATTGATCCTTCCGTGGCAGTCCTCTCCAACATCCAAGACATCCACTAATGGCGGACTGGGATAACTCTCATACACGCTGATATCCGTCTTGATCGGAGGGAGAGGAAGACCGTGTTCCTCACAAGCTGTGACCCATCTCCCAATTCTTGCACTCAAGACTCCGTCCCACATCCCTTCTTGCCTTGGACTTCTGAATAACAAATCGATTGCGTCTCGCCTCACTACTGAATCTCGGCATTTGGTTGCCGTGATGTGGAGAGGTGGTACGACGCCGATATCAAAGCTAAACCGGGTATTGCGTGGTAGTTGGATGGCTTCTTGGGAGTCAATTAGAAGACGACATATTCGTACTATGTACTGGAACTCGGGGAGGAAATCGTCGTATAGCATTTCAGAATCCTCAGGGATGGTAGCTAAGAAAATAGAAGTGCATCTCTGGTATAGTGAAAGAACTAAAGCTTGAGCATTAAAAATTTGGCCGTTTGGGGAGATGGCCTTGTTGAGAAGGGGCTGGAAGGCGGAGGCGAAGGAGGCGAGTTGCTTGAGATGCATTGCGTGATACCGTTGGATTGTGATTGGAGGGTCGGAGGAAGCTGGGGCATAGACTCTGTTGAAGGAAGTTCGGCGGTAGAATTGCATTGCTCGGTCCATGAGGAAGTCCCAGCAGCGTTGGGCCGATGGGAAATCGGTGAACGTGGAGGGCACTGGGATGTGCCATGCTTTGTGAATATCCCAGATTAGAGGTGGAATACCAGGGACCATGCCAAAAAAGAGGCCTTGGCCGTCTAGGCGGACGAAGGATTGTATGAGGACTTCTTCGATTTCGAAGTCGTTTCGGAGGAGGCGGCCAGGCGTTGGACTTCGAGAGGCTTCTAGGGAACGTTTATTGCTGGAAGATGCATTATTTGTTGCACTAGCAGCTGATGGAGAGAGTGTATAAGGTCTAGTTGGAGGAGGGGTGTAGTTGGCCGGAGTGGAGACTCCAGGTGGCATGGCGTTTGATGTTATTCGGACGCCATTGTTTAAGTGAGAAATGGACGATGAATTATTGTGCCCCTCGTTACTCGAAATAGTGTTGTCCTTGGAAGGGTCCCCATACCCATCATCAATTTGATACAGGTCCATGTTACGGCGCTGCTCTTTCCCAAAATTTGTTCCTCCCATCTGTTGCGCTGGGATGCGAACGTGCTCTTCCTCGGGGTCATAAACAGGCGATCCAGGAAACCTGGGAGGTGAGACTTGCTCCTTAACTACGAAATCTTCCGGTTCCTTATATGGGCTGACTTCAGTCTCCAAGTACTCCTCCACGTGTATAGCAATTGCTACCTCCTTGGATACATGATCACAACCTCCTCGGCTCTGGACGGTTCTCGAGATCTGATCCGTGGCTGGCGCTGGCCTGGCAGATATGCGTCTCGGTATCCATGGCCTCGACCCAGGCTTTCCCATATAATAGCTTTTGAGGATCTTCAAACCCCCGTATTGCTGCTGAACACTGGATGCATAACTCCCCTGAAATGTCTCAAAGCAGACAAATAGCAAACAGGAGATGAGAGCTATTCTTAGCTGAGGTGAGCTTGAAGTTGATATGTAGTGGTTGAGAGCTTGGATAGCCTTGAGGTGGTGGGCAACGGCATGTTCATGATGGGTTTTATCAATGCTTTGGATAACATTGACCTTGAGGTTTGGGCCGGGAGCATCATTGAAGCTCTGATTTAAGGCTCCAAGGGCAATGACCGCATGCCGCAAAGCCGGAACACTGTGACTCTCTTGTAAAACAAGGCGGCTCCAGAAGGCCGAGTCGAAGTATCCAGAGAGTTCATGTGCTGCGCGATCTGTGAATATCTGGAAGTATCGAGCCTCTTCTGTTGTATTATGAATCGACATGCCTATCCCACGTATATCTATTGGAGGTATCCGCGGTTGAAGTTGGATCAGGCTTCGAGAATGCGAAATGTCGGGTGCATATCCATCGCACTGCCTTCCGAACTTCTGACATCGAAGGCATTCCGGTTTCGTCTCATCGCACTTCACATGTCGGGTCTAGATACGTTTCATTAGCACCTGATCATTACGTTGAGTCAAGTAAACTTTGATATTGATTAAGGTTCACATAGATCCAGAACCTGGGATGAGGCACGCCTTACCTTACATGTGATGCAACCACTCCTGACTTTAGGTCTACTTGCTCGTGGCCGCTTTGCAGATCTTCCATCATCTTCGGACGAGAAACGTCGAGTTAATTCAGTAGGCGTTGAGTGCAGATAGATAGGATTCAACTGTCCATGTATGAGTGAATTACCGACCATGATGTGTGTATCTTACACGCATAGCGGAACTTCTATTCATAGGTGTGGTGTGGTAGATACTGATCATAGGCCAACTGATACCAGGCTCTCGGGTGTGTCAAACTCAGGGGACGGCCTGAATTGGGCGGGCGTCGATATCATATAGACAGGCGGACTGGCCTTGAGGTGACATCAAAGCTACATCACAAAATCTGCTCATTACGACTGATTGACGTTGTTGGGGTCATTGAGACGTTGATATACGGAGGTATGTCGTTACTCCGATAAGTTTAAAGATTCGACATTTAAGATAGAAACATTGACTGCGAGCCGTCGGTGGGCCCGAAACTAGTAAAGATGTGGTGGACCACAAACCCCTGTTGTTCCTGCGAGACAATGTTTTTAAGATGCCCATCCAACCCCAAGCGTGATATTTACCGAAGTAAATAAAGAACTCGAGTCCAGCTTGCACAACCAGGTTAGGATGAAGCTACTTGGGTGAACGACTCCGGGAATGCAAGAGACAGTGGAAGTATGGTACTGTACAGTAGGGGGTTTTGCGGTATTGGCTCTTGAGAGAGAGACAGAGGTTAAAGTTAGACATTACACGTTTACACACTTACATATTTACACATGGCGGGAGGGAGAGAGCGGTAAAACCTTCCATAAGGAGAACATGAACATTAAAGGTTCCTTACAGTATGGCTAGAGGGCTGCACCAACTCCTTGGTGTACGCACGGAAGTACAGTAAAATACTGTAATGTAATCGAACATCTCGATCAGCGGAGGTATGCTTCCTTCAACCCTGTGGGCCAAGAGAAGATCGCACACACTACGAAGTACGAAGTACGCTTCGTACCAAAGATACGAAAGAGCTCCTAGCTGCTGGCCCATTGGAGCACAACAACCCCAGATATCTCTATTTGCTTGCTGGACGACTGCAAAAGTTAAATGCCCAGAGAATGCGACACCACCCATTTGCTTCCAAGTCATCCCACAAACTGCTTCCCCGCAGACTGATTGTCTGTCATTGCCAAGCTTTCACTTCTGCGTTGCTTACATTAGCGTCTTTCAATGAGATGATGTCTCCATGTCCGAAGATACGGGGTACTGGAAAGTACTCCTATTAGTGTTGCATAGTAGTCCTAGCCATTCTAAATAGTCTTGGACTTAGAAAGAATGTAAAAACCTATCAAACAAAGTACTCCTATAATATTAAGGACTACAGTATTATACGATGAAACAAGCAACCATGCATCATTTGCCCTGGCAAAGTCCGTGATTTTGTTTTTCTTCCGCTTTGGGTCTGTCCTTTCGAGATGTCGCTAATATATGGTGGCTGATTGGACCAGGGTACGACAACTACAGTATTTCCTACTCGTCCAGTACGGAATCAATCTTTAACAACAACGAAGACAATCTTGACCTCAGATATATCGACATTGAAGAAGCGTAATGCAGTCTCTTCTCCGAAAGCTCTGGAGAAGTCTTTTGTGGAGGGGTCAAAACAACGCCCCAGAAACGGCCGGCGACGCCGTATCCCCGCCCAGCAATGCAACTTGGAGAATTTATCCGTATTTTAAGCGAATCATGAACCTTTCATGATATATAAAGGGAGCTTGGCAGCCAGGTGAGAGTTACCCAGTACTCCCACGACTCTGTGCAAGACATTTGGTCGGTTTAAATTGGAGGTGGCTTACCTGATCTGGCGCTACAAGACAATCTGAGCAGTTCCGCCTTGGCTCTCGAATCTGTGTTGATGACCGCTCAGGTGAATTCGGGTGATGTAATGCGGAAAAGTAGCACGCCCTCTATTACAATCCTCCATTTGTTGCCGGAAAAAGGTAGTCATTATCGATAAGCATATTCTATCCACACAGTCTCTCAAGGAGCCATGTGGGATTGAAGTGCTGATTGCAGGGGAACCTCATGGCCGAGTCGTAAGGCTGAAGGACCATCATTATATCCATACCCGATTTACCTTCAGGTACAGTACATCTGCAGAACCTGCGCACTGCCACACTCATCACACCTCGAACCAAGCCAACAATGTTGCCTCGGCCCTCACAAGGTTAGGCTTCGGTTGAATCGCTGATAGGCGTGATAATTCTCCTCGGTACTGTACACTAGGCACTGACTTACCCTTGTTAGATCTTAACCGTCGTACAGAGGTATAGAAAGCAGCCATTCCAAGCCATCACTGCCAACGGATGTCAAATCGCAAGCAACCTTTCACCAACACGGCATTGTTCTGCTAGGTAGAAGACCTGGGTCTTGAGCATGCGGCGGCTTTCCCATCCGGCTGTTTGTATTTTCTATTATAAGTATTGCCTATTCTTGGGCAAGCTCAATAAATTTCAAGAATAGTACCAACAAACGCAGGTGTACTTGAATCCGATTAAGCAATTTCGCGAGGCTCGTGAATTATGCAGTCTTCAGCTCCACTAGGATCGTGGATAAGGGGTAAGGTTAGCGCTCCGAGAGGAATTCAGGATCAACGTGGCACGCCAGCGTCCAGCAACTTAGCAGAACGTCAAGCCAGCTAGACGGATTAAGCCAGGGGTGAAATCCCGCTCTACAATGGACGAGCAGACCAGATGAAGCCCGTGGAACTCAAAGAGCAGAAATAGGCGGGTACAGAAATGTTCAGTCGTCTATCCTTGCACAAACTTTGGTGTCATATCAAAACAGGACTGCGCCTTCCCAAACGAGTTCCCAATATCAAAATATCTGGCAGCTTAATCAACCACCTTTATAACCTCGGATAAACTCCCACAACTCGAAATATGATACTATCAGAAATGGGATTCTGTGGTAGACAGCCTCCCATAGCTTGATACTGCAAATTCTAATCTTACAGCCTTGCAGATAAGTACTGTACTGTAATGTACAAGTACCACAGGGAGGCTTGCCTAGAAACCATCATGACCGCAACAACCAGTTTGGCGACAAACTACCAGTGAAGACGCTCGCCACGTTTGTTAGTACCTCTGTGCTGGGAGTGCGATGGTGTTTCCATATCCATTTGGCGTGCATTTTCCGAGCATCTGCCCGAGATCAGGAATGGGGGTTCAAATGATGCTAGTCAAGCACGACTTGTACTCTCCCACCTTTCTCCTTTTCCCCCTCTCATCACCAGAAAGACCCTAAAACTTAAAATAATACGACAGCTCAATTCCACCAAAACATGACCAGGAAACAAGTACAACCACCCAGACTTCGAGGTGTCACTCGTAACTCGTCAGACCTCGCTGGATCAAATCCTTCTCCCCGCAAACCCAAGGACATCCATCAGCATCACAAACCCAGAAACCACCGAAAAACAGCCTACTAAAAACCGCAAACCCAAAATAAAAATGTCAGCACAGAAAACAAAGCAAACACAGCTCTTCGTTCCGCAACCCTCAAGTCGTCAAATTCTTATGTTGGTTTCAAACCGATTTCTAACGGATGACGAATCAAGTCTTGCACACCACTGCGCTCGGAACGCTTAAATAACGGAAGATCGACCGCGTACGCGTAGTACAGTACCCATCGTCCTACCTTGTTCTGGTATGAATGCTCCCAAAGTTCTCTCGATTCAAATACTTAAAGGTTTTAATTGTGTTCTCAGATGCAGCTTCATTCTGAATTTCTAATTAAGTAGTGGAAATAGCCAGTTGAGATGGATCCTGCGAGATATGTTTACGAGAGCCCGATGGCGGGGTACGAGGGGTTACCAGCTTTGAGCGAGGAGAGGGCTGAGGATGGGAAAAGTGAGTATGACTTCAATCTCAACTCAGTTGAGCTTCTAGCCCACCCATCCCATGTTATCCTCCCAATTCAAATACAAAATCCCATCCAGAAATCTCACGCTCTCAACCCAAGGTAATCTCCACTCACGCACCACAGGCTTCAAGAACCCCCAAACCGGCATCCTGAGCAAAAGCTACGAGAGATTCACAGAACCGTTAGATAATGGACGTCGAGGAGCCTTGTGAGTCTTCTCTGCTCTTGAAATGTGTAAGCATGAGGGGAAGGCTTTCTAATAGAGGGTAGCGATATACACGTCTACTATTTCCAAAATAATGCAATGCAGACCAAGTTCGCCAAAGAACTGTGGCAACGCATCCGTCATGAGTGTATGTTTACCAACCACCCATGGCCGGCGGAAACCCCCCAAAGTTGTTTTCTAGATTATTCATATTTCTATAGTCCCCGAACTACGCATCTATACTTTCTGGGACCGTCCCATCGGGCCCCATCCTATCGCCATGTTCGAAGTCAATCTCTTTACCCCCGCTCAATTCGGGGCTTTCATTCCGTGGCTGGTAATTAATCGCGGTCCGTTGAGTGTGCTCGTGCATCCGAATACTGTAGATGCAGAGGGGAATATGCTGGATGAGTACAGGAATCATACGCAGCAGGCGACTTGTGAGTTTTTGATTCTACTTGACGCTCTGGTTCTTGTGGGATGCTCATTTGAGGAGGGAGCTAATACGGATGGGTAGGGATGGGGACACCGGTTGTGTTGGACTTGGGTGTGTTCAAGGGCGGGAATAATTGAGGGGCGGAGAAGGTTTTCCAGATTTATAGCGCTAGTTGGTCGGGAAAAGGGTATCTATTTACTCCTGAACTTGCAATTATGTTAGGGCTTGTAGTAGCCAAACCACATTTTCTCTGCCGCCTCTCGACATTTCCCCATTTATCTTTTCCAATTCCCCTTGAGAAGCGACGGAATTCGTGCTCTCTTTCTCTCTCGCCCTCATACCACCTCCCATCTGATAACAAATCCAAAAACTGTTCTTCTTAACTCCTCGTCCCCCCTGTCCTCCTCAAACATGACCTTTTCCATCTTCTCTTCAAACATCTTTTCCACTGTGAACCCCTTTTCCCGAACCAGATCGAAGAAAGCCATATCCTTTTCATACAGCCATGGCCTGTAAGGCGTGAAGAAGACTAGGGCCTTTGCGTCTTCTGTTTTTGCTAAAGTCTGTTCAATGGTCGAGACAAGCTTAGCGTGTTCGGAATGGTTGAAAAGAAGGTCGGCAAGGATTAGGATACCGAACCCCGGGATCGAAACTGGCAAAGATGTGAGATGGCGAAGGAGAGGGGTTGGGTCCGCTCCCCAACAATACCCCTCCGCAACCAAAGCCCCCTCTCCCTTTCTCCCCGCTCCAGAGTCTCTGCGAGACTCGTTGTACCCATCAATATTCTTCCATAAGTTGGCAACTAAATCCGGGTCCGGATAATCCGTAACCACCACTTTGCTTGCTTCCAATCCCGCACACACCAGACTTGGTAACCCAGCTCCTGCTCCCAGCTCCAGTACGGTCTTAGTCTTGATCAAAGCAGGATTTTTCTCGAGATAGGTTGAGATCAAGCGACCGGCATTCCAAAGGTGATGGCCCCATAGTGGATTATGGCCTACCAAGGAAACGGTCAAGACTTCACCTGATAGGAGGGCGTGTGTCTGGGTGGTTGCTTTGGGTGAAGGAGGGTAATAACCTGCCGGCTCAGCAAAAAGATCAATCCCCTCCTCATTATCAGACTCGGGGTCCGTCATCTTGCTCCCGTCCCTGAATCCCTCTCTTATCCTCTGGGCAAGCTGCCCTTAACTCCAAGCCACAGATGGCGTTGAACTCCTCGGACTCAGACCGATATCCAATCTCTTCCTGAAGCAGACAGTAGAATACTATCTGCCGGTGCAGATAATCTCCCTGCTTGAACCGCGAATCCCTCGCCTCAGCCTAACGAACTTCCTCGCTTTCCCAAAGCGGAAGACCTCAAGAGGGAGAGCGAATCACGTGAGTTTCCAGTTCGGATGCAGGCGCCTATGTAGACAAAGGAGGTGTTTGAGAGCGTTCTAAGCGTGTGTCAGTTTGAGGATCCAAACCCAAAGTTGGACTTGGGCTTGGACTTGGACTTGGACCTGGGCGGAATTAGGCTTTGCTTACTGTATTTGTGCGAATGATGTGCGGACAGGGTGACCCGGGATGAGAATCATGAGATGCAGTACAGCACTGTATTGTCGAGTGTCTGGGAATCGGGATCGGGTCCCTGAGATGAGACCCTGATGGTTGACTTTTTTGATAGCGCGCAAACTTCAGTCGGTAGAGGACTAGACAAAGTTTGGATGCGGTCCAACGTTGAACCAGTGGTTAGGATGGGTTTCGTGGGCCCAACACGAGCAACTGTTACTATAACAATGTACTGTAAGACTTACGAAGTACAGGACTGTTTGTTTATCTCTCGTGGATCTCCGAATCTCAAGCTTTCGTCGGTTATTTTTTGATATAGTGAGTGGGCATTTCAACCCCACCGAACTTTGGATTGCGACGCGCGCGCACCTTTAAATCCCTCCTTGCAGATGCAGCAGCAGCAGCCATGCAGCCGGCTATCTCCAAGGTTTCCAAGGCAACCAGGCCAAACATAAATACTGTACTGTACCTGGTGCTGGTGGTACAGTACTACGGTTCTCCAGAGAAGTCTCCGACATCCGTTTTCTATTATATTGGGATACTGTAGGATTGGCGCAATAGCAGTATTCTTCTTCACTTGCCCACTGGCCTTGGCCTGTCCAAAATCCCGAGAGAGGGGGACCTGCAGCCTCGCTCGGACCTGCGCAATACTACTGTGCAGGTATTGCAGTGACTCGTACGGGTGAGTGTATATAGTACTGTACACAAGATACTGTAAGTAGCACTGTAAGTATAGAACTTGTACAGTAAGTGCCCGTATCTCTTCTCTTCGCTTCTCTATTGCCTCAGTTGTTACAACACTCCTCACGTGCCTGTGCACGTGCCCGTGCAACTCACCTCACCCTACCATTACTATATTACCGAGCATTTACAAAGTATCAAAGTATCCAAGTATCCAAGTAAGCTTTATGGCTTTCGCCCTCTGCCTGCAGTACAAGCACCTTACGAAGTTACAGCATCACCTCCAACTGGTCCCCGCACTCTTCTCCTCTGTTCTCGACGTAGCTTTCCAGCATAGTACAGTATTGTATATATCCAGTACTACAGTACCACTACAGTACCGCCTTGTACTGTATGACTCGCTAGTTATCACCTTCGCACTTACGGGGCTTGAATAACTGCCGTGGCTGCTTCAAAGAGCCAATGATAACTTGCTCATCCAACCTCACTTGCTCCCCACCATCGTACAGTAAGTACTGTACCGTACCTAGCAAAGTTTCGACACTTCTGTCAAACCTATGTGGCTCTGGGCCATGGCCAGCATCCCCAATTTCTCCACCCTCTCTGGATACACTACAGTACCTCTCGTTGCAGGGTCGTTGAACACCAAGGTTACCGGCTGCCTGGGGCGCTTCATCTGTACTGTACTGTACTGTATAGTACCTAGCATAGTCACTATAGTACGGTAAGTTTCGCTCTGTTCTCACAGCTGGGATCACACAGACTTGCAGCCCAGCACCCCCCCCCCACCAGCGCCAGCACGAGCACCAGAGATCTCACTGACCTATTCCATAATCAGCTCAAATACTCTCATTCCCAACTTTTGCAACCTTCAACACTCACTATGGCTCAACACTACCTCTCTCAATCCACCCTCGTCCCGGTTCTGCAGTCTACTTGATCGATCTGGAACTTGAACATCCACAGTGGCGCCAGAGGCCCTGAAAGCAGCGACTTGTGAGAAGCCCTGGAGCCCTGAAGCCTTATTTGATACGCAAGTACCCATTGCATAGGTTCATGCAGGCGACGACCCGGAAGCAGCTTGCGACACGGACTTTGCAGACGTGAGGCTATTTACACGGCGACGATCGTTGCGAAGCATTCCAAAAGCAGCCGACTGACCCCCCCAACCTTCACACACACACATAACGGCAATCTCCGATTACCAACAATATGCCTCTTATAAACGGAATGAAGATGGCTTGGTATGTTGTTTCTATATAATGCGCTCCCTTGGCAGGCCTGGACAAGCCAAAATTAGCCCTCTCAAGCTTGAGCCTCACCCGAGATGATCATACTCTTCTACTACGACTATGGGCTAATGTTCTACATCCAGTGAGCCCTGCATACGAGGCCATCGATCAACGAAATGTACACATGCAAACGAGAGACTTATGGTCCCCGTGAGGAAACCTGGGAGGCCACTGAGTGCTTGCCCCCATCCTCGAGAACAGAGTTGTGGTTGCGGTACTGTCACTGCTGCAATTCCAAGGAAACAAGCCTGTCACTGTGGAAATGATACACCTCCTCCGAGTGCTGGGCAGGGTATTCCGCGGCCTGTGAATACGGTGTCGGATGCTGCGTCGCCAACGAAGGTTGCGTTCAAAATACAGAAACTTTCGAGACCTTTGACGAGCAGAAAGCAATCTTTCGACCCCGCCAACATTGAGAGAATGGATATGGGTCAAGTCAATGTACTCCCCTTTGATCCTAGGACTCAACCGCCGTTGATCGCGATGGCAAATGAATATCCAATGCCGTATTCCTATCCGCCGCAGTTTGCAAACTTGCAGGTACAATATCAGCAATTTCCGTTACAACAGCCGCCTCACTTGCATGATCCAAGGATGATAAACGGCTACGGGAATCGGATACAAAATGGCCAGAATGGACTCGAGCATGTGATAGAAAGCCCACTGGCCACTCCAACCTTTATTAACGATTCGGGAAAATTCGTTAGCGGGTCTGCATTTCCTCTTGAGGTGGCTACGAAGACGAACGGAGAAGCGAAAGTTTCGAATGGCGGATCCTGCTGTGCGCCGAAGCAGCCGCCCCATAGCCAGACTTCAAGCGTGAGCTCTACAATAGAAGCTAAGAAACCTCAAGTAAAGAGTTGTTGTGGTGGTGGTCCGAAATCAAACAACTCTCAATCACCAAAAAATGAGTCTCCATTAAATGGTGGGACGCCAATGGAGACTCCTGTGGTTTCCCATCAAATCTTGCCTCCAGGCGGGATGACTTTCGAACACTTGTACCAATACGTTCCCCAGCAGACGGTCTACACATATCCTCCAACATACGGCTCATTTCAGAACCCACTACAACCTTCGACCTGGCGGGGGCTGCAGGGTATGCGACAAAATAACTATCCTCAGCCTCAAATATCTCCAGATTCTTTAGCTTTTGCTACACAAGTAATCCCAGAAAACCTCGACACTGTCCATACATGTGGTTGTGGCGACGGTTGCCAGTGTATCGGCTGCGCAGCTCATCCCTTTAATGACGCTACACGGAACTATGTCCAATCTGCATACGAGACCATGTCTTCCGACCGCAACTCGAGCGAGATATACAGCAACGGTCATCCTACGAGTAACGGTTGCACAAACGGAAACAGCAACGAACTAATATCCCAACCCGCTGAGCCAGCCTCCTCGCCCACGGCCCTGACACCCTCAAGTTCTACTTCCGGAACCGGCGAAGAGCAAAGCCTCTCAGCTGCCGACTTCTTCTTCGTCAACTACCCATTTGTATCAGAAGGATGCGGAGGAGACACGCATAGCTGCCCCTGCGGTGACGACTGCCAATGCCTTGGCTGCACAATCCATAACCAGCCCGCCATTCCGTGCGGCGGAGAATCAGGAAGTTGTCCCTGTGGAGATGATTGCCAGTGCATCGGCTGCGAAATACATAGTGTTGGTGTTGCCAATGCTTCCTGATTTTGATTGCAAATTTACACGCAAATTTTATATTTTCTGCATTGCTTTGGAGTTTATGGACAGTCAAATCAGAGAATGGGGGCAGAAAGGATGAGATATGACTATGCATACATGTCAAGGGATGACAAAACTGAGATTGGGGATTGATATATATTCATGATACCCGTTCCTTGCTTCTTTGGTGCTGTTGGTTTGCGGTGATTTAGGGAGGCTTGTAGATAGCGTTGGGATGTGGATCTAGTGATGGGTGTATTATGCACGCCTCCGGTTTATGTTTCAAAGAAATGGAGAGAGAACCGCTCGGGTCTCTGTTGAGCTTGAGATTTTGGCACAACTACTTTGATGATCCAGTAGGGCCAGTATCATAACCCTTCTATTGCAACAAGCGCCATCCCATAGCCCAAGTCCAGTTCTCTGCTTTCTCTCTTGAAGGGGTGATATAGCTGGCTTGTTCAGGCCTTTCTTACCGGGTATTTAGGATGCTTCCTCGTCTCGCCAGCCCATTTGAATAGAGAGACCCCTTCCTTTCTTTCCCTGTCTGCCGGTATATCAAGTTCTCTTAAAACTAGCTAGCCATCACAGCCTTATCCCAGGTCACTCCGTTTTCCCGGGCCAAGAATCTGATAGTTTCGAGAACCAGATCGGTTTTAGGGGTCACTAAGGAAGTAACGCATGCTGATAATATTCTATAGTCAAGTAAGTCCGCAAGAAAGAAGACTTAGGTTTAGACCTGCCATGTGAAATACATCGAAATACAAAAAAAAAGAAAAATATATATCGCTGACTAAGTACGAAAATCTCGCTCACGGTTTCCGAAAGCCAAATGCTCGAATTGTTCGGCTAGCACCACCCGCTACTGGATGACGACGAGTCGCCAGCAATGCATCGTTTTCATTAAAACCTATCTACAGAACCTCGCTATCTACCGACTAGCCTAAATAGCGGCAGCAAGGTCTCCCTACTGTGAAACCTCCTTACTAAATTCAGAGACTCGACGTCCTTCAAAAAGAGCATCGTAGCCTTTTTATATTTCGTCGTCGTTGGTGGAGCGAGGCGAGAGGTCGTATGCTTAGCCGAATCACCAGATGGGACTTCTCTTACAGCGACACAAGCGGATTACGGTCGTTATGAAGTTAGGTCGTGCTCAGTGTTCGCACTCGAGGCTTTTTGTTTTGCTAGAGAGGGAAAGGCTACTTTGGTATATTGGGGATTTTCGAAGCTGTGTGGGTGGGTGCAGGGGGGATGTCTATCTTCGCATTTGCGATTTCATATTCAGGGTTATTTCTCTCGTCGGAAAATGGAGGGAATTTGGATCAAGCTCTGGAAGCATGTCGATGGTTAATTAAGCTGCAGGAGGAATTGATATTGACTAGGACTTCGGGATGGGTTTATTCATGTTCACAGTCATGCCTGGATGAACGAATACTGGACGAGGGGTGATTATAAACTCGAGTTTAATATTCAAGATCTAGCGGGATATCAGTACACTAACAATGGTATAAACTCTTCCAAAAGAGCAACAAGCCCAACACGCATCGAAACCCGGAACAGCTTCGCCAGATCTAAGTTCTACCAAGCAGTATTTCCTCCCAGATGCAATCAGTACGCGCCACCCTTTGCTCTAGATAAGACAAAAATCCGTCCCGAAACACCGCCGCCTGTTTTCCCCTCCTTATTTTACGCATAAATCAAACAACCTACCCTCCCGTCTTCATCACTCCTTTCATCCAACCCCCGCTCGCATTCCCCTGCCTCCCCGCCAATTCCAGTTCCTCATCGACCTCGTAATCTTCTTGTATCTCCCACTCAGTCGTCTGCTTGATGATCATCTTGTCGCTGCCGACACTACTCCTCGGCCCAGTCTCCTCTGGCGTCGATCTCCGAATGTGGCTGAAATTGCTAACTTTGTCTGGTCTGAGATTCAGTCTCCCCCCTGGGTCCCGGTCTAGAGACGAGCTTGTGAGGTTCTGGGTTTCGTCTTGGAGGCCGAAGTGGAAGGCTGTAGGAGGGGGGGATTGGGATTGTCTTGTCGTTTCTCTCGTGAGTGTGAGAAGGCGATTCTTGTTGACAGCTTGGAGCTGGTTTTCGTTGGTCTGGGGTGAGGATAAGAGCTCGGGACTGGAAGGGCGGGAGAGACTGTTCATGCGTACCGAGCCGCGGTGTTTGGACCGGTGGCTAGGGGTGGAGAAAGAGGAGAGGAAGGTGGTTATTTTGCTGGTCGGGGCGGAGGATGTGTGGTCCATGGGGAGGGTGGTGGAGGCGAATCCGCCCGAGGACATGCTTTGCAGGAAGGGCTTGAGGAAGGGGAGGCTGGCGGTGAAAATGGCGAGGTTGAGTTGAAGGATGGTGGTGAGGTAGAAGCGCCAGGTGCTAAGGGTTTGGTCGGGGAGGAGGGGGGAAGATGTGGTGTTTAAGTAGATGAGCCGAAGGACGATTAGGGGGGTAATGCTGGGTTTGTTAGTGAGTACATTTGGAGGGGGGACATGACTAACAAGATTCGGGTCCCGAATATGAAGAATACGAGGGCTTTTTTGGAGAAAGGCATTTGAACGGCCCAGACTAGGTAGACTGGGAGGGCAATGATAGCAACGTCTGTGAGGACGTCAAAGGTGCCAACAGTGTTCCAGAAAGTAATCTATTGCCATGTCAGTAAAGAAAGCCTTCACAACGGGAGGGGATGGTTACTCTGTCAAAGCATTGCGCCGTTATGATGGCCCATGGGTTTGGGAATTTGCACTGGAAAGCGATTGCGAATTCAGAAGTAACACCCCAGATAACAACAAGTGCTTCGATGACTTGGTTGAGGATCGCATACCGCGTATCTGGAGATAGTGCTCGAAGGTACAACAGGGTTGAAAGTTTGACTAAGCAAAGAGTTGGAATATAGAGAAGTTGTAAGGAGTAGGCCAGCTGGAGAGGTGTTAGTTCTCCGGGTTGGATATATGAGGCGTCGCAACGCTTACCTTTTGAAAGTCCTCAATTATGTTGTCACTCAAGGTTGCTTGTGGTTGACCAAGCCCACTTGATACCATCATTGATATTGTCCCAGTACTTGCAATCGCAAGGACCTAATAGAGAGTTAGAAGCAGTGTCTTTCAGTTCCGAGAGGGGTGGCTCACCATAGCTGCAAGTATGGCCCCGTCATCAATCGTCCACTGTCTAACAACACTCCATTTTGACCCGATGCGTGTCCCGACGCAAAGAATCATCGTGATCATGCCAAGCCATGCTGTAATATTCACCAGAGGCCCCTCATTGGTATCTGAGATGGTGACCTCGCGAGCAATAAGTGAAAATGGGGGAGGCATCATCTTCGGCAATGACTTCGGACCATGGGGAGACTGGGGAGACTGGAGAGGGCGAAGGGTGGAGACAGAACTTTATATCCTACATGCTCTCAGTATCGCCCACACATGCCTCTTCCAGCCGGTAGAATATGTGCTGTGTTGACCAAGCCCCTGCTCTGTTGTCCTTTGAAATATTCCGAGGGGACCAGTACTTTGACAAGGGGAAGGAAAGAGCATAAGACAGTCAAGACTGTGTCTACGATAAGGAGAGGGCAACACTGTACAATAGGAAGGAAGTTGGGATATATTTTGAGTTCATGTCGCTGCTGCATATTACTTTTACTTTCCTAGGGCAAGCATTAGCTGTTTAGATACGAGCCAAACAGCCATTCAGGAACCCGAGCGCTCACAGCCATTTCTGGGGGGATGGCTGAGGGACATTCAGAAGAAGGAAGAGTCTTCCGAAAGAACTCAAGGCCAACGATGCAGGACGCCAGGAAGCCACCGGATGACGGAATTTGCGGGCCGTACCAAGGGTTGACAGGTTGGCTTTGACGATGAGTGTAGCGAATTACAGGACTTCAGATTCACAAGGGCCAATACTGATGCAATTTCTGCCGACCTCAATACAGTACAGAACGAAGTACAGTAGCTTCAGCTCGATTATACTCTGCATGCTTCGTCCAGCACCAAAGCCTGGTAAAAGCCACATTTCCCGAGTTCCTGGTCGTCCGAGCCGCTGTCCGCCCTTGTGCTCCTTGGGGCCGCTTGAACCAAACAGCTCATTATTTCTACCGGCTCAGGCTACATCTACTTAGAAAATACTGTCCAGTAGCCACTTGTCGGTGAGACGAAGATAAAACAATGAGAAAATCAGGAGCCACTTCCCCGCAACCACTGTGTACTGTACAATAGCCCTCGACTGGTGGGGAACACAGGGGTGTTGGAACTTGGAATACTTTCCTAGGGAGCGAATTTCAAAAGATGCTTTGTTGCAGCAGGAAGCTAACTCTAAGAAGCTGGAGGAATGAGGAAATGCAGTGGCTTAAACTTTCGGTGGAGGGAGGGGAGAAATTTGAAAAGGGGTACTTGTACTATACTCGACGGGAGCACTTCCGTAGATATCTTGAAGTTGCATTTTAAGCGATGGCGACCACAGTAACGAAGTAACTTGGTAAACACGGGTCGACCCTTGCCATTCGACCCCAGGGACTTCTTCTCTTTCTTGCAACCACCAGCCAAAGATGAGTCTGGAACTGTTGGTGGCGGTACTCCCTTTGTTCCACTATTCTGCAGTTGGAGACTCATCCCCGATGCAATGCCCTGCACGAAGGATGGATTTCTTGGCGATTGGATAGAAAGTGACATGCTCCACGAGTGCTACCGGGCGAGGTTTCTTGCTACCACCTTCATTGGACTGTTATTTTCTTTTTCGTTGTTTGATTGCAACTATGGGGAATGAATGCAGCCACAGGGCTTCAGCCATAGGACTAAGCTTCGGCAATTCAGTACAGTACGTACTGTACAGTAGATTGGCGATACCCTGCAGAACTCAAGAGCACCAGTGTGCTTCGAGGAAAGTCTTCTCAGACTCCTTCGCGTTTTTTCGATCGTGTTATTCTGCTTTTCTCTATCCTACCCTTTAAACTAGGTGCGGAGACCGCTTTTCCTCTTAATTATCGCCAAGATGGACGACAAAAACCTGGAGATGAATGAACTGAATGTTGTTGAACTGTCCGGTAATCATGGACGGGCCTCCAACGGGGACAGTAAAGGCAATACAGACGTTCAAGAAATGGCCTACTATGGGAAGACCCAGCAATTGAGAGTAAGCGTTTTCAAGTCCCATGCTTTTGAGGTTATACCACGGAACAGAGGTGGGAGCCGCTGCTTGAATCGTTCTCTGTCTTTGCAATGAGCTTCTACTAATCTACTGCAGCGTAATTTTGGGTTCCTCTCCATCGCTGGATTCGTCTGTAGTCTTTTGTCTACCTGGGAGGGAATGTTTGCGTAGGAGACCAGTTCTTATATCCTTAGAAATGCTTTGCTAACATATAGATCAGTGTATTTCTATATGGATTCCAGAATGGAGGCCCTGCTGGCTTAATCTACGGTTACATCTTTTGTTGGATCGGGACCTTGGCTACCGTTGCGTCTTTGGCTGAAATGGCATCGATGTAGGAAATCTGAAGGTCCCATGCATGATGCTGCGTCAAGTGCTGACACAGACAGGATGCCACTTTCAGGAGGACAATATCACTGGGTGTCGATTTTAGCTCCTGCTCGATGGGCAAAATTCCTCAGCTACATCACAGGTAAGTCCTGCACGAGTCCGGTGAAGAATCGGCTAACAAATTTCTAGGATGGGTCACAGTTATTGGATGGCAAGCTGGTCAGGCATCTGTGGCATTTCTTGCAGCTTCTATGATTCAAGGCCTCGTAATTCTCAACTGGCCAAACTACGCCCCTACGAGATGGCAAGGAACCTTGATCTTCTACGCCGTAATTTTCTTCATCGTGTTTGTCAACACTTTCCTCGCTAGGTGGTTGCCAAAGATTGAAGGTCTCATTCTGTGCTTGCATATTCTGGGCTTTTTCGCAATACTCATTCCACTGGTTTATCTGGCTCCTCACGGATCTACAGCGGATGTGTTCGAAACCTTCATAAATGGTGGCGGATGGCAGACGGATGGCTTGTCGTTCTTCGTTGGTCTTATCACCTCCGTCTTCTCGTTCTTAGGTGAGTTTTAAAATCGCGGAGAGTTTAAACGCTAACAATTTACAGGTGCTGATGCAGCTTGCCATATGTCTGAGGAGATCCAAAATGCCTCAACTGTCGTTCCTTGGGTTATGATGTCGAGTATCATGTTGAATGGAGTAATGGGATTTGCATTGCTCGTATGTTACATTAGATTTGAAGGTCCTCTAAGCTAACGAATTCCTAGATCGCTATTCTCTTCTGTCTTGGAAATATCAGCGATGCTCTTGCAAGTCCAACTGGATTTCCATTCATTGAGATCTTCGTCCAAGCCACGAAGAGCAATCTTGGAGCTACACTCATGACAGTGATAATTCTTGTACTCATGTGGGCTGCTGCGATTGGAATCATGGCTACCGCCTCCCGATTGCTCTGGTCATTTGCCAGAGATAACGGTGTCCCATTCAGCAACTATATTTCCCGAGTAAGTCTCTCGCCGTGCCGAAACTCACGCCATACTAATGGCATAATAGGTCCATGTAGGAACAGCACTACCTCTATACTCAATCCTAGTCAGCACCATAATCTCCCTCCTCCTCGCACTCATCAACATCGGCTCAACCGCCGCCTTCAACGCCATCATGTCCGTTAACGTTGCAGCCTTCTTCTTCTCCTACATGATCCCCATCAGTCTCCTGCTCCATAAACGTCTCCGCAACGATCCCGTAAAAGACGCGATTCGCTGGGGACCTTGGCATATGGGCCCTATCCTGGGCCCCATTGTCAATGTCACTGGTCTTGCTTATACCCTCATCACAATGTTCTTCAGCTTCTTCCCAGCAACCTTGGCTGTGACACCTGTCACAATGAACTGGAGTATTCTTATCTTTGGCGCGTCACTGATTTTCAGTGTTCTGTTCTATGTATTCTGGGGCAAGCATAGTTACAAGTGGCCAATTGTAGATCCCATTCGACGGAACCAGTAAGTCATGGACGAGGAATGGAGATGGGGTTTTGGCATGGCCAAGGGGTGGGTTTCTCTAGAGTGGCTGCTACTGTATAATACCGTTCTACTTTGATACAGTAGTGAGTGACTTCACAACTACTCAATACATTTAACCCCCCAAACAATGCAAAATCGACTGCAAGGTCTCCTGATTCCAATACTGTACCCCTCTCCCCACGCCACGGCTTGCTTCCATCCCAGCAATCGCATCCCTCCACAAAACCTTCCACAAAAGCAATTCCAGTCCGCAGCTGAAGCATTACTCTCCGCTCCCACGGGAGGATTCTGCAGCAGCCACATCCCTCTCAAGCCCGTGTCCACCCGTCGCCAAATTCCAATCCCTGGGAGGGTTAGGGTGAACTTCGTCCACTCACCCGTCTCTGCGGTCTCCTCCCCCAATCGTACTGTACTGTACGAGTACCGGCAGCACTGTGCTTTTCTCCACCAATCCACGCCGAAATACTCTCTGAAAGATACACATCGGAAATTCGGAACATGCTCGGCTGCAGCTCCAAAAACACCTTGTTCCCGTGAATCCTCTTTTCGGAGAGTGGCTGCAGAATATCCTTGGATGTGGAGCGGAGTCTGTAACATCCTGCGCATTTACCACGTACCTTGTACCTGTTGTTTACGGCACGGAGGTCTCTGGTTGCGGGTATACAGTGCTGCACCGTGAGCTGCAAGAGGAGCGGTCCAAGTACTGTACAATAGTTCCAGAAAATGAAGGGGTCGGATATCTCGTGTACGCCTCGTGGCGACGTGGTATCGTGGCGTCGTGGCGTTGTTAGTGCTGTTGTCCAGTGTCGTCTTTATGTTTCATGCCGCAGCTTCTGCTGTACTCCCGCACCCGCAGCACATCTTTGCGTCCCAAACCTTACCCACCGACCCTGAAATGGACGACCTCAACATGCCACCTGCCAAAGCACACTCCCCCCAAAGGCTCAAAGTCGAGTCCTGCACCTACTCAGACGCAGCAGAGATTCTTGACTGCCATGTTGCAGCTTTCAGTCAGCCTCGTGAACCGTTCTTTTTCGTCCTGTTTCCTAAGGAGGAAGAGAAGGAGACAGCAGTGAAGAGGTTGTTGGAATGGTGGCAAGGAGAGGGAGAGGCGGCAAAGTATGTTAAGGTTGTTGATGAGGAGGGTGAGTTTGTTTTTTTGCTTGGGTGTAGGTGAATTTACGCAGTCAAATAGGACCCTTCAAGCGAAGCTTCTCTTATGTGAGAGTCTTCAAATCGGAGATAACGCTATGTAAAGTCAAAAACTTTGACTGATTGATGATTGAAATCTAAATCTAAAGTCACTGAAATGACCTCGATGTAGAGTGGTTTGGATAGACTATCTTAGAGTACCTTCCCCGTACATCCAAAAAAACCCTAACACCACCAACTGGAGGAACTTTCAACTTAGAGCACAATATCATCACTCTATCACCACTCCCACCCCTCTCATGTTCTTCTCTCGCTTCCTTCCCAAAGCCACAAACTCCTGTCATGGCTACCGATACCAAACCCAAACTCTTGAACTACCAAGTGACTTACTAACAACCCCACAGGAAAGATCATCGCCGCCGCAAAATGGTTAACCTACACGACCCCCTTCACCCAAGCCCAAATGGACGAACACATAACCGTCGACTGGCATCCCGACGCTGAAACCAATGAATGGGCCTCCTACCTCATCAACACGATCCATTCCCGCCGGCTCGCTCAAACGAAAGGACAGCCTCATTGTGGTACGCCTTTCCTCCTTTTCCTCCTCCTCCTCTTCCTCCTCCTCCTCCAACCCCCCCTCTCCCCTCTCTGCCCATCACCTGCTCCTAGACCGACATTCCCTTCCTGAATCTAACATCCTCAGTACTCGATATGCTCACAACCCTCCCAACGCACCAGAGCCTCGGCGCCGGCAAGCTTCTCATGAACTACGGCACGCAAGCAGCCGACAAACTAAACCTCCCTTGTTACATTGAAGGGACGGTGATTGCAAAGAAGTTGTATGAGAGCTGTGGGTTTAAAGCACGGGAAGCGGCGGAGATCCCAGAGAAGTGGAGCGGGAGGGAGGAGATTAGGTATTGGATATATGAGCGTGAAGCGGTGGAGAAGGAGGTGTGAGGTGATGGGCATTCTCACAACTAACTCGCAAGTAGATTTTAAGCATTGGGTTTGAATGATCATTATTGAATCAAACCTATGCCTCTTGCCCTACAAGTTGTTCCCAGCAGTTTGCAATAATCCAGCACCCTTCAGCAATGCCATCTTGAAGAGTACAATCAACGAAGGTACCAAAGAAGACAAATCTCTATTTCTATTCTTCATCCGGAAAATACCTGCAATCGCGAACAGCGTGAGAAGTAGTCTTAGACCTTGTTTGCCAGTTTTCTTGGCTAGGCCCTTGTTGGTATACTTGATGTCCCAGTCGCTCCAGGTTGGGAACATGCATCGGAGCCCGAACCAGATTTGAGTATATCTATGCTTCTGTTAGTATAATATTGAAGGCGAAAGGCGCGAGACATACGGGTAAACTGTAGAATTCCACCCCGCCTCTGTCTGATACCAATTCCTACAGCCCCCGGTATTCCAAACCCTCTTCTTCAACGCCGCCTGCGTATCCCTCGCCCACTCAATCTCAGCCTCCTTCTTAATCTCGGCAATCGTCGCGTCGCCATCCAAAATCGGCTTAATAAACTTAAGACTCATATTCACCATGTTCTCAGACGCTAGAATGACGGAAGAATGGCCGGTAGCGGTGTTGGGTCCAAAGATAGTGAAGAAGTTGGGAAATCCATCCAAAGCCAGACCCATGTACATCTGAGGCCCGCCTCGCTCCTCAAATACATCGTGGAGCTTCTTGCCGCCGCGACCAGTGATTTCGAGGGGGTGGAGCCAGGCAGTGGTTTCAAAGCCGTTGGCTAGGATGATGACATCAGCTGGGATGGTAACTTCGTGGGTTGGGGCGGAACTGGTCGTAATTTTGGGATCTGGGAAGCACCTTCCTGGGCCGAGAGTCACTGTGTTCTCTCCAATACTCGTGAGTGGTAATGTTGTAAGCTCGATCGATGCGTCGTTGAGGCCTTTGAGCCAAGTAGCATCGAAGATCCGGCGCTTGCAGCCAACACCGTAGTCCGGGGTCAGGATCTCGTGATACTTCTTGGGAACCGTGGCCTTCATCAAGGTCAACAACTCCTTCTCCATTTTATTTCGCTCCTTCTCATGATAGTCTTCGGATCCGAACAACCGCCAATCATACTCTGCTGTGGCAGCAATCGTGAATCTGATCGCCTTCATGAATCCAGGAATATTGGAGTTCAACCACGGAGCCCATTTCTCCCAGCCTTCGTTTCCAAGTGGTGGTATCATTCTCGGTACGACCCACGGGGGTGATCTCATGAGTTGTGTTACGGACTTTGCTCCATATTCCTTGGTCAGCTTTGGTACAAACTGGGCGGCACTGCATCCTGTCCCGACAACAATGACCTCCTTGTCCTTCAGGTCAATATCGTATCTCCACCTCGCGGAATGGAAGATTTCGCCTTGAAACTTGTCTTTTCCTGGAATGTTCTCGGGCCAGACTTTGGGCTCGACAAGTCCACCAACCGCACTGATGAGTACTTTGCATCTGATCTTCTCTTCAGATACGTACACAGATTCTCTGCCGTTTTCTTTTATCTTTTGCGCTCGGTCGTATTCGCTGAGGTCGCCCACGCCGGTCATCAAATGTTCAAGTGTGACCTCCCAAACCTGCTCCGATTCGAGCCACTTGCATTCGCGCACGTCTGTGTTAAGTTGGATCTTGTCGACAATTTCGTAGTGGTCACATACGCCTTGGAGGTATTTGACGATTTCCTTACCAGAGGGGTAGAAGGTTGTCCATTTTGGGTTGGGGCAGAAGGAGAAGGAGTAAAAGATTGCTGGACTGCAGATATTTATACGTTAGCATAAACCTTTCAGAAAATGGTAATAGAGAAACTTACACATCGCATGCAACACCAGGGTACCTGTTAATCCACCAAGTGCCCCCAATACCTGACTGTCTATCGAAGAGTCTGAACTGATTGAAACCTAGCTCCTCTTTCAGCCGGCATGCCATTGCAATACCGGACTCCCCAGCACCAATGATGGCCACAGGGTAATAAGTGTAGCTCTCGACATCGTAGCCATTGTTCTTTCGAATGCTACTGCCATACATCTTGGGAAGCAATTGGTATTAGCAAAACTCGAGGCTGCAGAGTCAGGACAAGATATGGAAAGAGGCGACTTACAACCTCTGGGGGCATATCTAGAAATGAAGACATCTTGATCTCTGTGTATCTTGAAGCGAGGGGGCAGAAGAAAAACTCAATAGCTGAGGCAGAACTCAAAAGCTGAGCTGGACTTCCTTTAAGTACTGAGTACGAAGCGCTGGTCATACACGAAGCACCAGGTACACAGAATTGGGTGGTACAACAGTCTTGGCCGATATGGCTGGGAGGGGATTGGGATTGGGATTGGGATTGGCAACTCAGCCGGGGTACTGTAATATGTAGTATCTTTGTACTGACCCGGTACCTCCGTCGAGCAAGCTCCCCCGCACTCGTACAGTATCAAGACTACTTCGTAAACACGGCACGGATGTAAGGTGCGAGCCGCAACAGCTAGCCGAGGCTACCGGTACAAGGGCAAGGGAACTTGGGAAGGTCTGCCGAATATCAAATACTGTGGCTGGACTGGATGAAAGACTAACAAACTAAGCCAATTGATATCCCGAAGCACTAATCGTCATCCATTTGCTCGACCTTTTGTCAAGTCTCCCATCGAAGCCCTGAAATCAGTCTTGGTATAGTATGGAGCTATCCAGGAGGCGGAGAACTCTTTTTGATCCGAGCTGACACTTCTAAAGTCTAAAGTATCTCCACCTTTGACGGGATGACTCGAATAATAACAATCGACGGGACGAGAACTTGACTGAAGTCCTGCCATGCCCATTCGAATTGGACGTCCTCTAGTATCTCGAATCTCAACTTTGAGACGAAGTTACTATCCTACCAACTGGCATGATGTGTTGCCCCAGGTAGCCAAGATTCGCAGCCCGCTGGGCAAAGTCGGCGTGAACGAATTCCGCGAGAAAGCTTTCATCCCAGAGCTACCCCTCCTCATGACTTCGAGAGCAAACACCAGACTCGATCCTGCGGATAACAGACAACGCTCCCTTCCTGCCGCCGAAAAATGGTTCTCGACTGTTGACTGCGGTGGTGGCGTTGAGCTTAACCAGTCGTACCTCAGCCCATTCCGCGACACTATTCTGCCCTACGAGTATATCACAGATCCAGCAGCAGAGAATGTTAACAGCGATGGCGAAACAGACTGCAAATCTCTCAAGCACAAAGCAGAGCTTAAGCTAGCTTCCATCCTTTCACCGTTTCACACACAATCCGCTGGCTTTACATTCCAGCGCTTCAACGCCCCGCTATGTCACTTCCTCTCCGCCTGCTCCTCTCAACCCCCAAAGCTTCGCGGACTCTATATTGCACAAGCCCAGATCGCAGACCTGCCACAACAACTCCGCGATGATCTACCTACACCTCGCCTAGTGCTAGAGGCAGGGAAAGGCGACATTTACGACGCGAATATCTGGCTCGGCATCCCGCCTACCTATACCCCGCCCCACAAGGACCCCAACCCGAATCTCTTCGTCCAGCTTGCTAGCACAAAACGTGTGAGGCTATTCAAGCCGGATGTTGGAGCTGCGATGTTTAGGGAAGTGAGGACGAAGATTGGGAGTGGGGGGAGTGCGAGTTTTAGGGGAGAGGAGATGATGGAGGGGGAAGAGAGGCAGCTGCTTGATGAGGCGGTTTGGAGTGAGCGTGGGGTACTGGATGGGTTGGAGACAGAACTGGGGCCGGGAGATGCCTTGTTCGTGCCAAAGGGGTGGTGGCATAGTATTAAAAGTGTTGGGGATGGAGTGAATGCTTCGGCCAACTGGTGGTTTCGCTGAGCATTCAACTGGTAGCGTTCTTAGGCCTCTTCTACCAACAGTGTTCGGAATCGTGATTTTTGATCACTGCGAACCCCATCTACCTCTCCCATACTCAGTCCCTTGATATTACTTAGAATTTGAAATTTGATACCCCGCTACAAAGTAGGATCTTACTTGAAACCGTGTTTCCAACGGAAAATCGAAGATAAATGTGATCACAAAACTTGGTCTCAAATCTGTCGTGGGAATATCTTGGTTGAATATTTTAGTCATTACTATCATTTGGTGTTTCAAGGGGTTCTTCGTGTGGTAGCGGTCACTACAGCCTAGGTTTTGGAGCGAATAGCTGCCAAGAATGTACTCTTCGTCTGATTCCTTTGCAAGTGAATAGCCTTTCTCCAAGTCAAGTCATCTCAAACCAGGAAAATTCTGATCCTTCCCATACCCCGAAATGCACGACCTGCTCACCTCCTCCGCCGGTCTGCTCTCCCGATTTAAATTCCCTAGCTCCAAATCCCGATCATTCTCCGGCATATACGGCGGCGGCCCGCCACCACTACCGCCTCTCGAACCATCCGAAATCCTTGGATCCGCCATATTGACTTCTTCGACTCCCCCGGTAATTCCTAACCCGGTTGGAGAAATAGCTGAACCTGGGGAGATAGGGGAAATTGAAGAAACAGGGGACGCAACCGACATGAGTGAGCCTGCTGCTCCCATTGACACAAACCGATATCGAGACTCGGCAGTGATGCTCGAGGCAGTCTCGGCACACGATTTCTTAGCCTTTGCTTCTGATTCTGCGAGGATAGTGGTGACGCGGGCGTTTAGGGTGTTTTTGGAGGAGAGGGTGCGGAGCATGGCGAGGATTATGTTGGCTATGTATCCGAATCTGTTGCTCGCTTAGTTGGGAGCTTTAAGGGGGGGAAACGGAAAGCGAGATGGTCGTGAAGCCGGGTGCAGGGTCGTTTGGGGCGTCTTCTGGCCCATCTATCAACTATAAGGATCTTAAAAGGCTGAGATAAGAGAGACGAGATGAGAGTGTTAGGATGGGAGAGATGGTACTGGAGAGTTGAGGCGGCAGAATTGAGGTTATGAGAGCGTTAGATGGGGAACGTACAATTCGCTCGAGTCATCCCACCACAATTCGACGGCACCCCAGCAAATGAGTAAACAGATATCATGCCGATACAAACGCCGATAAAGAGACAGTCCCAAATGATGAAAGCTATCACCCAGCTGTTTCTTCTCCAGAGGTGGATGATGTGGAGGAGGAGGATGGTGACGCAGGTGTAAAAGGCAACTATACCGGTCTGGAGGGGTTGGGTGAAAGGGGAGAGGGGAGGGAGAAGGGGGGAGAAAGAAGATGGAAGAAGTGAAGGGTGGGGGAAAGGGGACGAACGATCATTTCGAGGGCGATCATGTTGGGGCTGAGGCCGAGTCTGTCGGTGCCGACTTGGAGGTGTTAGAGATAAGGCAATTTCTTGTTCTTGAGAAACTTGAGGTAAGAAAATTAGCTCACTGAATTGGATAAGAAAGCCGTTTGAGCCCAATATCACCAAACAGCAACATAATTGGGTAACTCGACTCAAGACCATCCATGTTGGTAAAGTCAGTGCCATCTTTGATCTTAGCACAGCTTGACTACAATCCGAAAATATCGGTACAATGACTGCAGGTATTTAGAGAACTAGAAGTGATGAACGGTGGCCAAGTGGGAGCAAGGCCATAACTTAAGCTTAAATAATTGGAAATAGAGAGCTGCTGTCCTAAGAGGACTTAATACTTCATGGCCAAGACGCGTAGGCAACACCATATGCAAGAGGTGCAAATTGCAGAGGATGTTACACCAGAAAAGCCTTTCCGCGTGGCTTCTCAACGGGTCTTCATCCCTTAGCTCTGGCACTGGTCAGATTTGAGGTTGCCAAGCACATAGGACCCGTTAACTGTAGTATTGATAGAGCTGTGCATCGACCTGGCTTCATCTCAGGTAGATTGACTGGGTCAAGACAAGGGTGATCAGGAAGTGGGCCCAACCGAGATCTGGGGATTCAGCCTTGCTGCATGAAAGGCGTCGGGTGATATTTTCAAATGGCGGGTTGGAATTTCTTACTTGAGGTCGGATGAGGATTGGACCGGGCTGACGAGGTCCGACTGAATGGAAAGAGTAGCGTAAGGCTGTTAAAAACGAACTTCAATGGCTTCAATGAAGGCTTGCTTAGCGATTTCTAGAACCTTAAGTAACAACCCCTCTGTCAGCTTGAGATTGTCTGAGAAGATAGTTGGACCAAAACGCTTGAAGGGTGGATATTTGCCCCTTTTGGTAAACCGATTAAAGGGACCTCCATTCAACTTTACTCGAGCGTGGAATGTCCTGCGATTCAAATAGCAATGAAATCTTCTGGAAGCTCCTTCTTACCCGTCCGAGCTGCAAATCTTGCGAAAAGCTCCGGATCTTGCTTATCTCAAGCATGAATCTTCTCCTCAACCTTCTTGATCCCCGGATTGCTCTTTCTAACCGCAGTGTATTCCACACTATCCTCCTTAGCCAAGCAATCAGACAAGTCCTCGCTTGATAGCCGAAGTACTGTAATTATCCCCCAGTTAGCACTAGTTGAGTGTTCGCCCAAAGACTGAGCAACCATCTGCCCACCGGAACGTCGCCGAAAACTTGATGTCTCCTCACTAAGAACATCAATCCTCCTTTCTTACAAACCCATTTATTCATCCCCTCAGGTAGATGCACATTAATCCTCACTACCAAAACCACCCATACCCGTTAACCAAGCTTTCTGCAGTCAGGGCGTCGACCACCTCCTTGCACAGCCCGTGACGAAATTCGAGAATCACTAATCGGCCCGGAATATTTATGAGCAAGATAGAGACGTAGCCTTCTAACTTCGTAAGGAGAGGCCGACTAGGTCCGCTTTCCCGTTTTTGGCATGTTTGACGATGAGTTCTGCTCCAGGAGGAAGTGTGGAGGCGTCTGCTGAGGAGGTGATAAGTTAAGAGACGGGAAGCTATCGTATCCTATTCATTGTGAGACGAGAAGTCGCCGTGGATGATGAAAGGGTGGTTGGTGCAGATGGGTTCAGAGACTTGAAAAAGAAACCCTCTGAAGCCAATGGCTTGCAGATTTTGGTGAGATGGAACGTGGAGGTGAGGGTATAAAGTCTAGAGAGATAAAAAGATTCAGCGTCGATAATGTATTGATACCGCTTTCGGCCTCTGGGGTACTTGCCGCACAGTTTATGAAGCTGTGGCCTGGTATCATGGAAAGCTCTGATAATTTGCCCGTATGCCAATCACTCGCAGGCTGAACACTAAACTCATTGCCCAAATACCACAACGGTATGCAGTGTAACTCGTAACTACCCCTTCTTACTGAAACTGAAGATCTAAGTTTGAACATTCATTCGTTTTTAGCTTTCAAAGATTCAAGCCACCCTAGTCTTGAAGCAAATGACCGCTCGCGCTGACCCTGTCTATTTTGAATTGTACATCGTTACACCCTATTGAGGTACAACGTAACTCCACTCATGCTCCTCATCGCCATATTGTCTTGCCTCAATCCAATCCTTCATCTGCTGAGCAACCTCACCAGCCTCCTGGTCTGGTCTCAGCCCGCACTCAACCAAGTTACCCTTCCAGCTGATATTCCGAACTGGACTGACAACAGCTGCAGTTCCAGCACCAAAGGCTTCCAGTAATCTCCCTTCCTTGGAAGCATCTGAGAGCTCTCCCATAGTGTACTTGCGCTCGGAAATGATCCATCCCTTGGGTGCTAGCTTCTCCCGTGCTAGCGAAAGTACAGAGTCTCGAGTTACTCCTGCAAGAATAGTGCCATCCAGAGGTGCAGTAATGAGCTCGTTTTGTCCAGTCTCCTTGTTCTTGATAGCCACAAACATGTTCATGGTACCGACCTCAGTAACAAACTCCTCGTCTCCAAACAACCACAAGTTTTGGTGGAATCCTCTCTTTGCAGCCTCTAGCTGAGGAACGATGCATGGAGCATAGTTGGCGCCAAGCTTTTTGTCACCAACTCCTCCTGGCCAGGCTCGAACAGCATAATCCGTTGCCTCAAGAGATACAGCCTTGAAGCCAGTGGGGTAGTAAGGTCCAACTGGCGATGCAATAACATATAGCAATGCAGATCCAGGAGAACCAACGCCCAATGTTTTCTGAGTACCAATCATAGTTGGGCGGATGTAGAGTGAGTAGCCCCTCTCGGATGGGATGAAGCGCTCCTCCATAGCCGCAAACTTGGCAATTAACTCAATCATAGCTGCACCGTCAAATGTTGGCAGAGCAATACGAGCAGATGATTTGTTCATCCTCTCCATATTCTTGGTGGGTCTGAACAACCGCACTTGTCCCTTGCTGTCCTTGTATGCCTTCATTCCCTCGAAGCACTCGAATGCATAGTGGAAGACGCAACTGGCGGGATCAAGGGAGAGGTTTTGGTAGGGAGTAATTCGACCTGGGAGCCATCCTGACGAGGCGGTCCATTCGAGACTGAGCATATGATCTAGATGTGTCAACAAAGCAATTGCATGTTGAAAGTGGGCAGTCTACCAGTGAATGTTCTTCCAAAAACTAAGTCATTGGGTGGTAGTAGTTTCTTCGGGGCTGTAGTCTTAGTGACAGTGAGCTTGGAAGGATCAATTTCTGCGAGCTTAATTGTAGAAGCTGCTTCGACTTTAACAGCATATGATCTTGAAGCTGCCCATGCTGCAGAGGCGATTCTGGAGGGAGTATGCTTCGAGAAAGCGCTTTGAGGGCGCAATTGGCGAAGCATTATTGCAATTGATGTATGAGGGAGGAAGGTGTATGGAACTAAACCCTTCTACTTATGACCTGAGCCTTCATCTGGCTTTAAGAAGTAAATTGGGACTTACTTTATACCTCGACTCATGAGTCGCTCCTAAAATCGGAGTCAGCAGCGGAGATGGTGGAACCGAGTCCCCGCGCGGAACCTTCCCCATTGCGGGAGCCTTGTGAAAAGGCCAACCACACACTTGCATCACCGCGAGGCTTACGGAGGTACGGACAAGTACTGTACACGACTGAGATTTTTCTACACTTCTTATCAAGGACGAATAAAGAGATCATATTACGAGCGCATCGTCGTATGAACGAGCTCCTGGCTTGAGCTTCGGGCCTCGATGCGCAACCCGGAAAGGAACCCTAGATAATACAACTTCGGGGGCTTGCTCAGCTCCCTGATAGCTGAGCTTCCAAAATGTTCAGTAAGTTTTAACTGTTCTGCGTCATGCGATTCCCACAACGGCTAGACTTCAAATTTAGAACTTCAACTGTTGAACGGTCTAGAATATTTGCAGAAGTGAAACACTCAGTAAATCCAAGCAACTTGACAGTTCAAAGAGAGGAGAGGGGTTTGTGAAGGAAGATCATGGGCTAACCAAAATTCCCAGGCTCAGCACTGAAATCATTCTCTTCTAACATCAACTCGAACTACTCCATTAACTCTACGCTAAGCTCTACATCTGGGCCATGGAAGATCTACGATGCAAAGAAGAAGTCTACGGGCAAGGCAGTGTCGGTCTTTGTCTTCGATCGCAAGTCCTTAGATTCTCACGGCGGGTCTCTGGGGAGGTCGAGTGCAGCTTCCCTGAAGAGAGCGACGGAGGAAGTTGTTGAGAGGCTGAAGAAAGAGGCGTCCTCACTTGCACGACTAAGACATCCGAATATCCTCGAATTGGTGGAACCTGTGGAAGACATGAGAGGCGGTGGACTTCAATTTGCTACAGAAACAGTGACAGCATCGTTATCTGGCTTGTTACGAGATAAGGATGAGCAGGAAAGAGGGGGCTCAGGTCGCTCCAGTCGATACGTTACAGAAGATGGAGAAGGAGGCAGACGGAGAAGGGACTTGGAGATTGATGAGTTGGAAATTCAGAAAGGCCTGGAACAGATCAGCAAAGCCCTGGAATTTCTGCACGATGCTGCTGGTCTTGTTCATGGAAATCTGACTCCAGATGCTGTGTTTGTAAATGCAAAGGTGGAATTTAGTCAAAATTTCGTTAGAAAGTCTTTACTAACTGAATTTTAGTCGGATTGGAAAATCAGTGGATTGGGGTTCTCAAGCCCTCCTGATGGCTCAACTAAGGCCTCTTCAGTCACACCTATCAGCCTTTCAGAGACTCTTAACGTCGACCCACGGCTTCCCCGCACCGTACAATTGAACCTAGACTACACCTCACCGGACTTCGTTCTTGACTCTAATCTCAATGTGGCATCAGATATGTTCTCTCTAGGACTTTTGATAATTGCTCTCTATAACTCACCTCACTCCTCACCCCTGGAGACGAATGCCAGTATCTCGACATACAAGCGGCTCTTTACCTCGTCCTCTACGATCCCTTCAGCTGGCAATGGGTTCTTGTCCAAAAAGACTATACCCAAAGATCTAACGACGTCGGTCTTGCCACGCTTAATCACTAGGCGGCCTGCGCAACGAATGACCGCAAAGGAATTCCAGCAGAGTGCCTACTTTGATAATATTCTCATCTCCACCATTCGATTCTTGGATGCCTTACCTGCTAAAACCCCAAATGAGAAGGCCCAGTTCATGCGTGGGCTCTCCCGGGTTCTCCCCTCATTCCCAAAATCTGTTCTCGACAAGAAGGTCCTGCCGGCTCTCCTGGAGGAAATGAAGGACCGCGAGCTACTGTCTCTCATCTTACAGAATATTTTCAAGCTCATTGAATTGCTACCATCCGGACGTCGGCCTTTCACGGAGAAGATCATGCCGCGCTTGAGAGAAATCTTCCTACCACCCGCAAACGCTAAAGGGCCACCTGAGCGTGACCCAGCTAAGGAGGCGGGCCTCATGGTACTTTTGGAGCATATCAGGGCAATCACTAACAACTGCTCAGGGAAGGAATTCAAAGATGGTCAGTTAAACCCCTCCGTTGATATATATGTTCCGATATTTCTTCTTAATTTACTAGTCTGCATAGTTTGTTTTGTTCAGTCACCTAGTCTGATGGAATCTGCTTTCTTAATCCTTGTAACGTCTACATGATATACTACCCCTTAAACGTATACTCACTAATACTGCGAAGACATACTTCCAATCATACATCTAGCGATTGAATCCCCCACCCACAGTATCGTGGATGCTTCATTACGAAGTCTACCTGCTATATTGCCAACGCTAGATTTCTCCACTATCAAGAATGATCTGTTCCCTGTAATTGCTTCAGTATTCACCAAGACCAGCAGTCTTGGAATCAAGGTCCGAGGACTGGAGGCTTTTGTGATATTGTGCGGTGGTACAAATGATCCTGCCGCGGTTAATGATGGCCTTGATGGGATCATGAACTCAAATACTAGCAAGAAGAGCTCATCAACTGCACTCGACAAATACACGATGCAGGAGAAGATCGTACCCCTTATTCGAGCAATTAAAACCAAAGAGCCAGCTGTAGCAATGGCAGCTTTGAATGTTCTTCGACAGGTTGGGGGCGTCGCTGATGCAGACTTCGTCGCTATGGACATCCTTCCGGTCTTGTGGAGCATGAGTTTAGGTCCTCTGCTTGATCTGAATCAGTTCCAGGCCTTTATGGAGCTTATTAGAAGCTTGTCAACCCGGGTTGAATCTGAGCAGACGAAGAAGCTGCAAGAACTCTCTGGCACGAATGGAAAAGTCAAGGCGAATGACGACTTCATGTCGTTTGGTGCTACTGGGGCGTTCCCAGCAAGCAATGGTGGTGCTGATAACCCCGATATTGATTTCGAACAACTCGTTAAGGGGAACGTAGCTACGATTGTTTCGTCTCCGATGGATGCGGGATGGGATGCAGCATCAGCGAGTGCAACTTCTCCTCAAAATGGTGCTGGCCATACACAAACACCAGCTTTCTCCTGGTCGACACCCAGTCCTACTCAAGCAACCATGCCTGGAGATTCCATGAATGCTCTCCGACCACAGGTTGGTCCTACATCGAGGACGATTACTCCAGACCTGACACGATTCGATACACTTTCTCCGACAAATACACAATTCTCAAAACCATTACAACCACAAAATACCTCTGCCTTTGCCAAGCCCTCTTACGCTGATCCACAACATACCCAGAGCGCTTTTTCAGCTTCCTCTTATAATACCCCACTACAAGCGCAGTCAAGCTTCAACTCTGCGCCTCTCCAACCACAAACAATGTCGAGTTTTAATTCGGCACCTCTGCAGCCACAGTCTGTGTCTAGCTTCTCAAATCCGGTGCCAGCCCCAGCCTCTGTTAATTGGGGTGTAGCGGTAGCCTCGAACCCCTGGGCTACTAGCACCAATACTATGGGAGGCAATACCTCGCTACCATCTATGGGCAATCGAGGAAACTCGCTGTCAGCTATGAGCATGAACCAAAGGCCTGCTACGAACCCAAACCCCATGAATTCCTTCTCACTGCCACCTCCAATTCAGCGGCCAGCTATGAACCAAAACAACTCATTTTCTTTGCCTCCTCCTCCAGGGGCCAACCCTTTCGCCATGCCTTCATATCAAGCGCCTCAGCAATCTACCATGTCTTCGGCGTTTGGGCAGCCAAAACTTCCAGGTCATAAATCGGGACTGGACCAATACGAGAGCTTGTTGTGAAAGCTGGATTTTGGCGTTTTCTGAATATAGACTGGGTTAGATACCTGTATGTTGAATGCATATACTTTTGATATTCACTGATGAAGTTATCGTCATTGAATGCACACTGCCTCCCAAATCTCAAATCACTCATAAATCATTAAATATTCACCTGGTCTTAGTCACTAGCCTTGTCGTGATATCCACTTAATTTAAGACAAGACTAATAATCAATACCAAGTGGATATTCAAAGTACGATCAATAATCTGCTATCCGTGGAGTAAAGGAGCCTCGTAGCACACGAGCTTACTTCGACCCCCACCACACAGTCACCGAGTTTCCAAGCCCACCTCATGATTCGGAAGAGAACGGATAGCCGCAGATACGAAACGGGCTCGGAGATCAGTCGACAAATTTACCATCCCTACGAAGTAAACAAAGTCGAAATAGTTAGGTAAACTATATGTCTAGAGTATATACCTCATTGCAAGTTCAGAGTCACCAGTTTTGGGCAATTCAGAGGAAGCGAATACGCCGCACGCAGTTCTTTTGTCTTGAAGTATGAACCCCAAAGTCACCGGGAAATTAAGTTTAAAGCCCTTGGAGTACTCTCTGCCATATTGTATTTAATTTGAGACAGGTTCTTGGTGGATGCGAAGTTTAGTATTACAAGTTACCTCTAACCGATGATTCAGCGGATACTGGCTTGATATTATTGATATTGTTTCGAGTACGAAGTAGTAAACATTACGCTCTCGCCGAAGATGGCCCAAGCTCCGAACCCCTGTTCATCTGAGGAGTTTCTGACGCGCTGTCGCGACACCATAAATAATTTCCTCCCCGGTTTCCAAACTCACACCATCTTTCGACAATTCGCACACTATCTCGCCCAACAACCTTTTAATCATTTGTATCGCGCAACATGCGATAACCAAAAAAAATTCGATTCATTCTTGAATACACTTCTTGAAGCCACACCATTTCTGCCAATTTCAAGATGCCTTCAAAGAGAAAGCCGGCCTTGGCCGATAAGTCAACAACGACGAAGGCTGCGGCGAAGCCAAACACCACCGCTGCAGAATCTGCAACTCGTCGCACGTCTTCCAGAAAGGGTTCTCCTCCAAAGGCCGAACCTGTTGCTAAGGCAGCTCCCACAAAGAAGCCTGCTACGAAGAAAGCTGCCGTAACTAAAAGACCCGCCTCCGCAGAGAAAACCCCATCTGCTAGATCCTCACCTGTCCAGGCTATTTCACTCACTGGTTCTAAATCCGCCACCTCGAAGCGCAAGAGAGATGATGAGAGCGACGCCGAAGTCCCCAAGACGAAGAAATCGAAGGTGGCCCCAGACGAGACTGCGACTACTACCAAACCCGGACCAAAGAAGGCCAGCCCCAAGAATGCACCAGCTCAGGCTGCTGCTACTTCCAGAAAATCGAGACTCGCTGCTGTCGAGGTTGTAAGTCATCTCGGTGAGATTCTTACCTAATCGATACTAAATTCAATCGCTAGGAGACAAAGCCCATTACCGGGAAAGCTGCTCCCAAGAAGGCGGCCACGAAAAATGCCACTGACACCGAGGACGAGGTAATTGCAAAGAAGCCTGCTGCTGTAAGTTTATTGCTCTCTGCTCAATATTTCTGGAATTGACCTCGAAAAAGAGGGCCAAGGCCGAACCAAAGAAGACTGCAGATACTACAAAGAAGACTATTGCACCCAAGAAGGCTCCTACTACCAAGAAAGTAGCTGCTGCACCAAAGAAGGTTGTTGCAGACATTAAGGCCGTCGAGGTTAGTCACAACACTTCTTTCTGCGCGAGATTCGAGGCTAATACTTACAACAGAAGACCAAGCCTGCCCCCAGAAAGCGTGCATCACCTAAACCTAAGGTTTCGAAGCCCACTAGAGCCCCAAAGGCTCCTAAGCCCCGCAAGGCGCTCCCGGTCATAAACACTATCCCTACCCAAAAACTCGATGTCTTTGTCTTCGGAGAGGGCTCTGCTGGCGAGCTTGGTCTCGGAGCCAGGAAGATTGATGGCAAAAGACCTATTGATGTCGCTCGTCCCCGCTTGAATCCCCTTCTCTCGGCCAGGAACGTCGGCGTTATCCAAATCGCTGTAGGCGGAATGCACTGTGCTGCACTTACACACGATAACAAGATTCTCACTTGGGGTGTCAACGATGATGGCGCGTTAGGCCGCATTACTACCAATGATGGCAAGATGAAGGAAGTTCGCGTCCATGATGGTGCTGCTTCAGATTCTGACTCGGATTCCGATGACGACGATGATGATACTGGTCTCAACCCTTCTGAGGCCGAGCCCCGTTTCGTTGACTCTAAGTACTTCCCCAAAGAAACTAAGTTTTCGTCTCTATTCGCAGGTGATAGTTACTGCCTTGCCCTCACGGACACGGGATTGGTCTATGGATGGGGCCAGTTCAGAGTAAGTCTCGCAACGCTTCTTATTATTCAATCCCTAACACTCTTTAGGCAAATGATGGTCCTCTGGGCTTCCGCAAGAATATTAAACAACAGGATACGCCGATGCTCATTCCGGAATTGAAGAGCATCGTCGATATTGCTACTGGCGCAAACCACGTCCTGGCTCTGGACGCCAGGGGCAAGGTCTTTGCATGGGGTGCAGGTGAACAAGCTCAGCTTGCTCGCCGTGTAGTTGCTCGCACAGCTGATGGCGCTCTCGTTCCCCGCGAGTTCAGTTTGTCACGCAAGAAAATCGTCCAAATTGGCTCCGGCGACTATCACAGCTTTGCAGTTGACAACAAGGGTGACGTTTACGCATGGGGTTTGAACGCATTTGCTCAAACCGGTATTCCAAAGGAGGACGAGGATGAAGAGGACACCATTGTCAGACCCGCACTGGTGAAGATCCTTAAGGACTACAAGATCAAGAAGATTACTGCCGGCTCGCACCACTCGATGGCTCTCACTGAAGATGGAAAGGTCCTCACTTGGGGCAGAATTGACAATGCCGAGGCAGGCACAGACTGCAGAAAGCTTCCGGAGGATGTTGTTGTGACTGTTGACGGCAAGCCGCGTTACTCGACTCAGGCTATCGTCGTGCCAAACCTCACTGCCGAGTATATCGCTACTGCCAGCGATACTTGCATTGCCATTACGCCAGAAGGAATGGCCTATTCATGGGGGTTTAGCGAGAACTATCAGACAGGAACCGGAGAGACGGACCCAGTTGAAGATGCGATGCTAATCGATAACTCGGCTGTGCGTGAGAAGAAGCTCATTTGGGCTGGGGTGGGAGGTCAATTTGGCATGTTAGCCTCAGGTGCCAAGGACGTAGTGATGAGCGGTTGAAGTGATTCTTGAGGGGTAATACTTGTACAAATACATAATAATCAGCTGCTAAGGCGTTTAAAAATCCCCAAATTCAGAATGAGTACCTTTCACACCCAGAATAACCAGCAAGTGAGGATTATTTTTCAGCAACGTGCAGAAATTAGAAGCCCTTGAATGCTCAAAAGTTCTGCGACATTCAGAATACGCCCAGTAATTCTAATACCTCTGAGTATTGGTATCAATTGGAATACTTAAAATGGCCTCAGATGTTCATAAGTTTTGAGAGATCAGGAGATTTGAATATCGTATCGAGATGCAGTGATTACCTGGCTAGCACTCGTATCAGTTGGACGCCTCGCAGAGACAGGGCGGTACTCATGTACGATCTCATGTGGATAAAGAGAACCTATCGAATAGGAAGACGTGAAAGTAATCCTGTTATCTTGATTTTAGAACCAAGAATGCCCATAATTAGCGATTTCAAAGTAAATGCGTCAATAATTGACAGTTTTTAAACTGGACACACCGTATTCGTAAAAAGAGGCAACATTATAACAGAGCGATCTCAAATACCTGTTGACCCGTTCGATTATTGTGTTACCTCGGAGAAGACTCGAGCTCTGTCTGACATACTCAAGCTAGCTCGCACTCCCAAGGACTTTGGGATCTTCAGAGTCTCGTAGATTTCTATCGACATACTTCAAAGAATTCAAGCTTTGTCGGAGTTTGAGCCCCAATTATATAGGTGGGCTCACTTCCCAAGCCAAGTAGGTTTGATGAACCTTCAAATCTCGCTTATTAGCCGAACCCCTTTAGTGAATACCTTCGTAGCTGCGGGCAGGCGCCAGTGAAGTATGCTGCTTTCGCACGCCAGTAGGATCATAGCTTATGGTTGACCGCCGAAGTTACAAACAAGGTCGCGCAGCCATTTCCGTCTTTGCTCGGAAATTGAATACAAGCTTGCTGCAGGAATCAGCAAAGGTATAGTGTGGCGACAGTAAAGATAGCTGGATTCTTGATCGGCACTTATCGCTGGCTTAAATGCAAGTTAGTTGTCAACTTACCGTACTGTACTATCGCGTGCAAATTCTTTTAGATCTTGAAGACTGTCCCTTGCAACTTCGCTATGGTGTGGACTGCCTCATACGTCTAATTTCAGCATTTTTGCTCTTGAGACGCACGAATATCTCTTTTTTGTAGGGATGTTCTTGTTACTTAGCCGTGCCTCTAATCCCTAAAGGAGAAATTTGGCTGTCCTAGTATCTTCGGGCTGAGTGAAATAGATCATTTATATGTGCCAAGAGCTTTCTCTAAGAATCAGAGAATATTCTGAAAGGGAATCAGGCAGAGTAATAAGCGCGAGAGATTTGGGGGGAGGTGAGCCCGTTCTTATACTCTTGCTTACTTGAACTGAGTATGTGTTGTCGGTTTTGGGCAACGGGTCCAGGCATGCAAGTGGGAAGCGGCTCCTTACAAGCGCATCTCCCCCACACCATTACAATACACTTTTGCAACCTCGATGATTTGAGCACCACTCTGCGGTTCTCCAATTAAGCTTTCCAATTGGCTGTTCTACAGTATGTAAAGAATTGGATTTGCTACATTTTAAATTAGTCAAGTAGTGGAGCCAGACTAGGGTCTGGGTTTAGCTGTAACTGCTCGCGCTGTGGTAGCTTAGCGGAGATTATGCAGCCGAATCTACTCTAGGGAGCCCAAGGAAATGAAAAAGGGGAACGGTGGAACGGTGGATTAGAGATATCTTATAAAATTCAAAGCCATTTTGGGCTGTTTTTATTGTCTGTTGCTGTCCGTCGAGTCCCTCTGTCGTTCAGAATAGTCACCTGAGATGATATTATTACTGGCCCCTGGCTAGCACTAGTTTGAGAGTGGATGAACCAAGTATTGCTAATTCTCAAACTCTAGGCTTTCAGTATTATGAGTAATCATCTCTGATGAATACAAAGCAATGCAATATGCAACTCCTGCCTCGTTATAATGCACATACCATCACCACCACGGTATCATCATAGATTCCGAGTCCTCTCGTCACTCTCCTTCATCCAACCCTCTAAATTTGCTCTATCTCTTGCTCTGAAACCGCATTTGAATGGCTTAGGATCAGTTGTCAAACCCGTTGGGATAGCATTACACTCCAACGCATCCAAGATTGGCGTATCCTTTGGGTCTTTCGGAGGATCAATGTGGAAAGCAGTGATCAGACGGATGAAAGCGGTGTAGAGCTCACGGTTTGCGAGATGAGAACCAGCACACATGCGAGAACCTGCTCCATATGCGTAGTGGGGTGTTCCTGAACCTTCAGGGTTCTCAAGGTAGCGTTCAATGACGAAGGAGTTGGCGTCTTTGAAGTGAGAGTCGTCAAAATCGGCTGCCCAGGCATTCTGTGATTGTAAGAAAAGATTATGATCAAGATTTGCGGGGATAAATACCATATAAAATGTTGTTCCAGCTGGGATGACAGCTTCCTCATACTTGATGTCCTTGATGCTGGTTCTCGGCAAGCAAATGGGAATCACAGTAAAGAATCGCAAAACTTCTCGGACGAAAGCAGTAACATAGGGGACCTTCTCTTCCACGAGGCATCTCTCCCATGCGTCACCATTTGGATAGACTTTCATAATTGCATCGTAGGATTTCTTTTGGATTTCTTGCCCGTGCTCGGATGAGAGGTAAGCGATGCCCATGATCAAGTTACCAGGAACGGTATCAAGACCAGCAGAGACCATGGTGAGACAAATGGACTTGATCTCATCTGACGGAGAATTAGCTTTGAAATGAACTCTATCGAAGGGAGACTTACTCTCGTTAAGCTTTGCTTCAGGATCCTTCAAAATATTCCCCGTGATACAAGGCTTGTCAGTTCTCTCCGCAATCTGCTTCTTCAACTTGCTGAGCAAAAAAGTGAGATATTTGTCTCGTCTTTCCCTGTATTCCACAGCCCCATCACTTGCTTTCGGCAATAGTCTCATCAGAGGAATATAATCTTGCCAGTTATTGCTAGTAGACCTGAAATTACTGATGGCACGCTCGACGTCACAAATCTCCTGCAGCAACTCAGCATCAATCTTCCCGTCGAGTCTTGATCCGTAATTCAAGGTAAGAGAAGTGTTGAGAGCAAATCTTTGGAAGTATGAGATGGGATCGATATCTTTCTTGCCATTTCCGCTGTCATCCAACAGTTCCTTGATCGAGACATTGGACTCCAAGTCAATGATGGGCATATATGACTGTACAGCAGGTCGGTTCAGTGCTGTAGCGGCTGCCTTCCGACGCTGCTTGCAGGACTCATCCCATGGTGATGTGCCGATGGTGAAACCTTGAGAGCTGGAGACGACAGTGTGGAAGGTGTGGAGGGTCGGACGTGAGATCAGGGCTGACTGGTTCGTAATCCAGAGATGACGGACGGAATCGAAGGTGTTTGCGAATATTATACGCTGCTCTCCGTCAGGACATCTTACATCTACCAATAATGGGGAACATACCCTATTTCCAAGTCGTACTTGAAAGACTGGGCCGTATTGTTTTGCCAGTCTCCCAGCTACTTTTGCATGGTTTGCCCCAAATTCCAAAAGATTTCCAAAGAGAGGAACTCCTGGGATCTCTGGCAGATTCTTGACTTTGGGAGTATCTGTTCGGTTTAGATACTTGATAATGAAAAAGAGAATCGCGAGCAGCGCGAATCCCGAGGTTTGGTAGGACATGATGGAGTATTTTTTGGGATTGGAGAGGATTGGGAATTGGGGGAGAAGAAATCAAATTGCAAAGATTTAATAAACTATGAAGAACTTGGAGTTATACTAGTGAGAAGGGAAGCTTTCCACTTTCTTCCTATTGCATTCCTCCGGAGCACGTGAGATCTGGAGGATTACCTTCGTCTTGATTGGCCCTTGAATGTAGGGGAAGTCCGCCTTCCCCGACGAATGAAAAACTGATTCACGATTCTAATTCCGCCCCTTGGTGGCGCCTGCCTCGAGCTGACTGGCTTGTTTCGCTGTGGTCAAGTCTCTTTGAAGTGAAGATCTGACGAAGTAACAGCAACTGAAGTTGGCGTCAAAGCAAGAGCGGGCGAATTCCGCTGTGAGGAGGCGAAATTGCGGGGTAAATTTCATGCCGGCATCCAAGCTCCTTGCACTTTAACAAGCTCTGGATAGCTTCAAAATTTACACTTTGCATTTTAAAGCAGTCTAAATGCTAACGAAGCTTCCATTTTCACTTCCCAAACTTCCCAAACAAAAATACCAAGTGATCTTTGTTATCATCCACAGACATTCATTCACCACAATGGCCCCTCTACAGTCTTGGCTCCCGATCCCCGCGAATAGTGATTTCTCTCTCTCCAACCTTCCTTTTGGGATCATTACCTCCAAATACTCACAAGTTGAGAAGCGACCTGCAGTAGCAATTGGCGACCATGTTCTCGACCTCGAAGCTTTCGCAGCCGGGAATGGTTTCTCTGGGCTTTCTTCTTTTCAATCCCACCTCTCAGTCTTCTCTCAACCTACTCTAAACGCATTTGCAGCGCTCGGCAGACCAGTACACCGCGAAGTACGAGCCTACCTACAATCAGTGTTCTCCAATTCAACTGCCAATCCCGAGATTCTCAAAGACAACATCGAGCTGCAAAAAGCCGCCGTCCTCCCAAAATATGAAACCAAAGCTCACCTCCCAATGGCCATTGGCGATTACACCGATTTCTTTGCTGGCATAAACCATGCTTTCAATGTCGGCACTATGTTTCGGGGACCCGCGAATGCTTTGCAGCCAAACTATAAGCATATGCCTGTTGGTTACCATGGGCGAGCCTCCTCTGTCGTTGTTTCGGGTACCCGTATTCGAAGACCGAATGGTCAAATAATCTTGGATGCCACAGCCGACCCCAAGGTCCCTAGCTTTGGTCCCTGCAGAAGATTAGATATTGAGTTGGAGCTTGGATGTTTCTTGTGCAAAGGGAGTAAGTTGGGAGAGCCGATCAAAATCAAGGAAGCGGAGGAGAATATCTTTGGTTTCGTTTTGATGAACGATTGGAGTGCCAGAGACCTTCAGACTTGGGAGTATGTCCCTCTGGGTCCGTTCAATGCTAAGAACTTTGGCACCACGATTTCTCCTTGGGTTGTGCTGATCGATGCTTTGGAGCCCTTCCGGGCGAATAAGCTGAAGAATGAGACCCAATTATTACCATACTTGAAGGAGGATAGGGAGGATACCGTTTATGACATTGCTTTAGAGGTGGATTTGAGCACCCCTGATGGAAGTACGACTACTATATCAAAGGTGTCGGGAGCAAATCTTATTTGGAGCTTTCCACAAATGATTGCACATCATTCAGTTGGTGGCTGTAGTATGCAGACTGGTGATTTACTAGGCAGCGGAACTATCTCGGGAAAAGCAGGTGAAGGCCTGGGATCGCTACTGGAGATGAATCAAGGCGGGAAGCAGGATATCATGCTCGCAGGTATGGACATGAGGAAGTTCTTGAAGGATGGGGATTCTGTTACGCTGAGAGGGGTATGTGGGGAGGAGGGAGCGAGGGTAGGATTTGGAGAGTGCTCGGGGACGATAGAGAGCGCTGTTGTCTTTGATTGAGGGACCAAAAGGTGCTAAGAAGTGGCCATACCCTGCCAGTCTAAAGGACGGGCGGGCAATCGAGATTTTGAAAGATTCTTTAAGCTCAATCACTGTAATCCGTCACCAGTTGTTCGGAATTCCTCCTAAGCCAAGTCTCTGAGTTCTTGGAATAATCTTTCAAACTCAGTTACTTACTTCAATCTAAACGGTCACTTCCTTTTATCAACACCATTCACATGTCTCGAGACAATGTAGGCCTTGCAGGGCAATGGCCGTGGTTGAGAATTGCCTGCCCGCCGTTGCACCTGCCATGCTCTTAATGCAATCTACCCAAACACCTCAACTGCACCTTCTGCCTAGTATCTAAATTGTAAATTTCTTTGACACGAACTTTTGAATTAGCATCCCTCATTTCATCTATTTCTGATCCTTAACTTCACCACAGCTATTTCTCATCATATAGTTCCCAACACTTACTGAAAGCTCAGCTCTGCTCGAAACTTTAATATCTTTGCAACCACTCTCTTTATCTTTCCAGTCTGAAACAAACTACAAACATCACTTCTTATACTGGCTACTACAGTACCATTCATTCTCACCTATCACCTTGGCTCCGCTCCTACCGGAAACATTATGTGGCATGCTATCTCCATTGCAGATGAAACGCATACCTTTGTAGTGCAACTTTATAGAACACTCTTTGAAGCTTGATTTCGATGATGTGCAACATGATGTGGAATATTATTGTATGTTAGGCTGGTTATACTATTGATATCCGCAATCAGGGGCTTAGCTGGTCTTAATGGGCTCTGTTTGTTAGTGCTGAAGAGGATGTCTTTTCTCAAATCTTCGTGATATTTACTTCTCCCTCTTCTTCCCACCAGTTGTTGTCATTACAGTCTTCAACTCTTTGGACCGACTAACAGCATCGAAATTAGTCATCCACCCTGGGAATTCCCCTGCCGAGCCTAGCGCAGGCCCATCCCCGCACTTCTATCTTCGAGCCGGGTGTTGAGATCTTTGCTTGCTGAGGCTTTTGGCAGATGCCTTGTCCACTACTAAGTGAAGTGTGACGATGAACGTTCTCGAAAGCCAAGTCACCGACCTCAATTACCTCGCCGAGTCGCCCATCGCCCTCGCCCCCATAACCCCCATGGCTAGCATGACGAATGGTGGATCTCGTTCCAGTGCGGAGAGTCCCGCGGATGCAGGAAATTCGAGCGGAAAGAAGAGGAAAAACGAAGACAACCACAATGCGAACGGAAACACGCATACGCGGGCGAAGAGGAATCGTTACATCTCTATTGCTTGGTGAGTTTAGCAAGTTCTTTGGATTTGTACAAAAATCTCCAATGAGTTTAGTAATTGATGAGCTCTTCCGCACTTCCGTCTTGAATTTGCATAGAAGTTAAGATCTGCTTGAAATGTCGAGTCAGATAGAGAAATCGTGTTCTTTCTCCAAGATTAGGCCGTCCTCGAATCACTAGTCCATGTGAAATGCCTAGTTGACATTGTGTATCAAAACTTAGCTCCGAGTGGGGTAGAGGTGCTATGCCATCGTATGAGCTCTTACTAACTTGCAACAGTAACGAGTGCAAGCGTAGAAAGATCAAATGCAACGGAAATACACCATGCCAAAGATGTGGAAACCTCAATCTTGAATGCCAATATGCTCCGAACTGCTGCACAAATGGGTTCAAGGAGAGTGAAGAGTTCAGGCAGATGAATGCGCATCTTGCGTCGCTCCAAGAACAAGTGGACAGCCTATACGCGAATCTCAACGCCTTGCGATCTGGTGGGGATAATGCGAGCTTCGTTCCTCAATCCGAGAGGTCAATGTCGATGTCCCAGCCTCCTGTTGCCCCTCTATCTCCAGTCACTAGACTTCGACCTACCCACAAACATCCCTCCTTCCGAGGCCCTACAAGCTCAGCTTTCAGTCTCGATGTTGCCAAAAATACTCTTCACAATATGGGTTATCAAGGCCTGGGAGACGATGGTACAGTCACTCAAGATGGAACGCCAATTGCATCTCCTCCTTCATTCAAAGCTCCTGCTATACCGAGCCCCCAACCAAAAGGAGATCCCATCTGGGCAGTGACCAAGGATGAGATGGTTAGATTGTGCCGGGTGTATGAAGAAGAGATGGGCCTGATGTATCCGGTGGTAAATATTGAGCAAGTCATTATTCACGGGAACAATCTCTTTGAGTTTGTAGATGCTGCCCTCCGAACCGGGTTGGCACGCTCAGACGCACCAGGAGCTGGAATAAATGATGAGCAGTCACTGGTTCTCAAAATGATACTTGCTTGTGCCACGATCGTGGAGGGTAATGGCCAGAGTGAGATTGGCTATAGGTTGTTTGAAAATGTGAGGGATGCAGCAGACCGGACACTGCATAGCGAGGTTATCGAGGTCAAGAGCCTCCCATTCTTGGTACTTGTTGTAAGTACCTGATTCTCGGCTTTCTCTAATTCCTTACTGGTTTCTTATTGAAACCTTACTGGCAAGTGCTTCTCGGACTTTGAGAAGCAAAAGAAAAGAGAGAAAAAGCCCAATATAGATATATGGCCCACAGAAACAGAAAGGTCCAAAAGGATGGTCTCCTCGGTGATGATTGGTCTCTCCCGATACCTATCTTAGTACCCTCGGAAGGAATTGAACCCCCGTCTTCAGGCTACCACCTTGTTGTTAGGCGCTGCCGGATCTACCACTGAACCAGGAGATGTTTTCTGCTCTTTTGACTAGCAGGCGCTTATTCTGGTATCTCACTTGAATATGAGTTTGTAAATCTTAGTTAGGCGGCTCGATCAGAAGCAGTTCTCCTTTACCTGCGGCCCTTGAGGAGTTCCAAGCTCCAACTGTTTGCTTTCCCTCGTGGACACCCATTATGCGGATGGCCCGTACTTTGAGATCGATGCTTACTCTCCGATTGTGCCTGAGTTTTCTTCCAATCACTATATGTACGGCTTCTGCCTGAAATTATGCTAACATTTCTACAGGCTATATACCATTTTCACTGTGACGAAGAAGCCTTGGCTTGGCGCATCATCGGACAAGTTGCACGGATGTGTATTGAACTTGGCCTACATAGACGCGACTCACTGTTCAAGGTAGTTTCTGATGAGGAGGAACGCTCCGACGCGATCAAGCTGTTCTGGTCAATCTACGTGCTGGATAGGAGATGGAGTTTCGGGACCGGAATGCCATTTGCTTTGCAAGATGCAGATATTGATCCCAGTCTTCCAGAACCAGTAAGTAATGCCAAACATGAGCTGCCTAGCTGAGAACTAACGAGGCCTAGGAATTGAGTATTCCGTACCTCAATGTGATGATCGCATATTCCCGAATCGGTTCCAAAGTCTGGCGATCTATTTGTTCCTTCTCTCCGACGCCAGGCCCAGCATTAAACATCGAAGAAATCGGATACTTGGATTACCAAATCATACAATGGCAAAAGTCTATCCCTCCCGAACTCCAGCTTCCAATAGCCTCTTCACCCCAAACGTCCTCGCGGGCCATACATCGTCTACAAATACTCCTCTATCTTCGGGCAAATCAGATGCGCATTCTCATCTACCGCCCTGTCCTCCACACCGCCGGCTCTATTCAAGAGAATCTCAGTTGTGCAAATACCGTTGTGGAACTGGCCAAAGACACCATTCGAGCTCTCACACACCTGAACCAGACTTCAGATATATATCGAGTGCAACAAGTCTGCTTCAACTACTTCCTTATTTCTGCTCTTGCGGTAATCTTCCTAGCTAGCTGTCATGCACCAGTACATTTCAGCTCGCTTTGCCGTGACGAATTCTACATGGCACTGGACCTCGTCAAAGGCTTCAGCACCAAATCCTTCGTCTCCAAACGGCTCTGGAAAACCATCAAAGGCCTCAAAGAAGTCGGGCCTAAGCTTGGACTCTCCCCTGACATTGCCATGAATGGCCACAACAGCATACCAGCCGACGACGCCCATTCCTCTGCAGCACTGGTGATGGCTGGTCTTGCTGGCCACGAAATCAGCGGGATGGAAAGCGCATTTATGCAGGATGGGAATGTGATGACCGCTTCGGGGACAGGAAATAGTCCTATGAATGGCTTTCAGATGAGTCATGAGATGACAAATCTGTTTGAGGCGGCGTTGGGGAGCGTGGGCATGAATGGGAATGGCAGTTATGTGATGTCGGACGGGGATGGCTTGAGTGGGATTGGGAGCAATGTTTTTGGGGGAGAGGAGGAACTGTATAAGCAGTTGAGGGATTTATTCTGACGACTTAGATGCATACCTAGCTATGCTATGGAAGTCTAAAGCAAGGGCAGAGAAAATACTTAAGCCGTTGGTATTGCAAAATCCCTTGTAGATACAGCTGCTGAATTACTAGCTAATCTCGCACCTCCAACAAGGTCTCAAATATGTTTTTTGAGAGACTGGGGAAATAGCATTACCCGAATCTGCATGGAACTATATGAACAGACGTCGTCCTAGATGTTCAAGGTAGCCGGGCTTCCAAATCTATCTAGTTATCTTTAATTGCTTACGTTAACTCGAGTATCCAGAATCCCCACGTCCCGTTTAAAGCCTCGGTCCTCGGACCCACACAAGCGCTTCTCTCCCCTCCTGCACGTTGCATTATCACTCCCCGGATCTCAACATCCAATACCTTCACAACCAGCACAAATATGTCTCTCTTCGGAATCTGCCCCCCAATCCACCCGGCTATTTGCCACTGTAACTACTAGCATTGGGCGAATACCCTGCTTTGTAATGAACCCTAATCGCCGAGAGATACAGTACAGTATCACCGGCGCATGTTTGAAGCTATCCCTGCAGACATGAAGACTGAGGGGAAATGGTTGGTGATAGGGACGGTGTTAAATGCTAAGCCCGCTTGAATCCGTTTTGTACTTTATCCGTCCGTTCTGGTCCATAAAACCGTTTGCCCCTAACTGCACATTTATTTGCTTGTCAGAAAACCAATCCCTCACAGCTCGCAAACGGAAAGACTCTTGCAATACATCGATTGCCAATTGAAATTTGGAATTTGAAATCTAAGAGATTTTGAGACCGAGAAAAGAGAGCAAGGAAAGATGTCGACACCAGAAAACCTTCCCCTGTCACTGAAGACGTCAGTCGAGGCCAGCAAGGCCGAATATGTCAATCTGGGCAAGAGTGGGTTGAGAGTCTCAATTCCAATTTTCGGGGCTATGAGTTTTGGGGATCCCCGATGGGCACCCTGGGTTATCGATGAGGAGAAGGTCAAGGCTCCCCATCTCACTCTTACCGTTGTGTTTCTTTGGCGTAATCGAGCCGCGAATTACCCCACTATCACCAGCCCCGCCATCACCAGCTTTAGCAATTTCGTTCTAACAAAGCATTGAACGTAGTCTCTCCCCCTCCTTAAAGCAGCCTACGACCGGGGCTTAAACACCTGGGATACAGCGAATGTTTATTCGAATGGCACGTCGGAGGAGATTATTGGGAAGGCGATCAAGAAGTACGAGATTCCGAGACAAAAGTTGATTATCTTGACCAAGTGTTATGGGCCAGTTGGGGAGACGGCGGATATGAGGGGAATTTTCTTCCCAAAGGAGATTCGTTCATCAAAAGACTATGTGAACCAGTCTGGTATTTCCCTCTTCTCTCCTGCTTGCCCCGACTTGCTATGTCCAAGAGAGAGTGGATAGCTAACAAGAGATCAATCAGGGCTCTCCCGCCAAGCAATCTTCAACGCGGTCGATGCCTCACTCTCCCGCCTCGCGACCCCCTACATCGACCTGCTCCAAATCCACCGCTTCGATCCCAATGTTCCGATTGAAGAAACGATGGAAGCACTCCATGATTTAGTGAAGAGTGGCAAGGTGAGGTATATTGGCGCGAGTAGTATGTGGGCGACGCAGTTTGCGAGAATGCAATTTGTGGCAGAGCAGAGGGGATGGACGAAGTTTGTTAGCATGCAGAATTACTATAATTTGTTATATAGGGAGGAGGAGAGAGAGATGAATAGGTTTTGTCGGGAGACGGGGGTTGGGCTGATTCCGGTATGTCTTTCTTCCATGCGTACTCTTACCTCGCTCCCATACTCGTGTATTTTGCACTCTTGGATGAGAGTTATGCTGACAATAGAATCCGCAGTGGGCACCTCTCTGCCGTGGCCATCTCGCCCGTCCTCTTGAAGCTCTCGGCACTACCACTCGCTCTAAGCCAGAGTTAGAGAAGGGACTCACCGAAGCCGACAACCGGATAATTAAGAGAGTACAAGAGTTGGCTGAGAAGAAGGGATGGAAAATGAGCCAAGTTGCACTGGCTTGGATTAACAAGAGGATTAGTAGTCCGATTATTGGGTTTAGTTCTGTTGATCGGATCGATGAAGCGATTGAGGTTAGAGGGAAGACGTTGACTGACGAAGAGGAGAAATATTTGGAAGAGTTGTATATTCCCAAGGCGATTGTTGGCCATAACTAGGAGGAAACGGAGAAGAGTGAGAACGGGAACAGAATGAAAACCTTGGGGAGATCCAAATGAGAAAGCTTGGAATTGGAATTGGCATGCTCATGGACTACCAGTGCAAAATTTGCTCTTGCGAAATGACTCAATGAAGATGTGAAAATGTAGTGTCTCAACCAACACTCACGCCCATAGCATCACCCCACGCTTACTCACGCTCCATCAACGAACCCGACTCCCGGTGGGCACGAACATGTTTTAGTTGCCGACTTGCGGCAACCTTTCGACGCTTACGCCATACATCTCCGAATGGCACGACAATGACGAGCCAAATTCCTGCGAGTGGCAGAAGAAAGGGGTTGGTGGTGTCAATCGCCGGAACGGGAAATAATCAGCAGGTCTTCTTAAACTTCCGGTAAAGACGGTCAATGCTGTACTACACCAAATGCATCCGAGTCAAATTAATGGCTACTGTAGCTACTGCACAACGTTGTACCCTTCGTAGTCAAGATGCAATTGTTGATAAAAAGGGCTTTGTTCTTCGGAAACTCGTTGGCAGAATTGGTCAAAGACTCTCATGTTGACCAGCGATTTTAGTGGCTTTACCCCAGATTACCCATCTACGGAAGGTACAGTAAGCTGCCTTCCCCGCATCCAGTAAGTCCTGTCTTGACCGAAGTGGATCAGATTTATGCCTAAATAGGCTTAGTTCCATGGCCCGGTGACTGCCTTCCCCATTCCCTCGCCTCACGTGATAGATCATCGTGGATCGCGTGACGAATGAGCTGAGCTTGTGCTTCATACCCCGCTCCCTCCAAGCAATCAGCAATCAGCTCAGCAGTGAAACTCGCCAGCCCAAACAAGAGTCAAAAGGACCAGGTGACTTCGCCCCCTCCTTTTCATCTCCAACCTCCAACTTCCATCCTCCTCCTGCATCGTACCTGATCCCTATTTCATCACACAAACAAACGTTTTCATCATCTTCTCTCTCATCTCTTAACTACACAACACCGTCCAATACTTCATTCATCTTACCACCTCTACTCGTGAGATCCCAAGCACTGCTTTACTGCAACCCCCCTGATTACGAGTAACGCACCCATCAATACAATCATGTCTGCCGACGCTGCACCTACACCTTTGAGCAAGGTCGATTCCGCCGTCCAAGGCCTATCATCAAGCCCTCCCAAGGATGCTGCTAAGGCTGAACCCAAGAGACGAGCAAGCTCGAGTGTCCCCGGTGTATTCAACATCAACGACCTAGGTACTCCATTTATCCCCTCCGCCTCCGGCCCAATTCCATCGAGATCAAAGCTGACACCGTTCGTCGTGTAGAAAAGGAAGGAAAGGAACTGTTGATTGCAAAGGAGACACAGAAGCTAAACTGGTATGTCCTGTGATCCATAGTGGTGTAATTACCACACATTACCCCGCACCATCTGCCACTCATCCTCACCCAAGTATACATACCATAGATAGACGTATGCTAACTTGGGTGTGTGACATAGGCGTATCAACAAGTCGCCGGCACTGCTGGAGGAGCCTGAGAAGAGTGCACTCAAGAAGATGCTCACCACCCCACCTGTCAAGAAGATCGACTTGCACTTCCCGCTTGGCCTGGAGGTCTCGGCTCGCAATCTGAAGGGAGTAACAATCAAGGATGCATTGGATGCAATCTATAAGCAATACCGCAAGAAGGCAAGACCATCCCTTCTCGCCACCTCTCCATCCCTAGCCCAATCACCATATCCCTCTGCCACCTACCCCGACCATATCTGTGATGATTTCTCCATTCTAACATATATGTCTGCAGGCTGACGACGAGCTCGAAAATCCCGTCCTAGCCGGCTTCGAATGGGACAAGGAGGAGTGCTGGACTCGCCTAATCGTCCACTGTAAGAAGGAAGGCGCTCCCCAACCCAAGAAGAAGGCCAAGAAGGGACAAGAGGGCCAGGAAGGCGACGAACTCTAGGTTCCTCTCCACATCATATATGCTCGTCTCCCTCTTCGATAGACCGATGCACTTGCTGAAATATGGATTTGATATGAATGGACCGTGAATTTTTGCTCTGCCGCTGTTAGCTGGCTGGGGCTGGCTTCGGATAAGGTGATAGGTATGGAGAATTTATGGACGGCTGGCATGCTGATATTTTGGGAGGTGAAAGGCGTGTAGCTTGTCTAGCTAGGGTTTAGCTAGGTAGCTGCTCGCTGAATTGATTCATCTCCTTGTGCTCTGTCCGCCCGGCTGTTACCGTTGTTTGCTGCACATATTGCCTCTGCTTCCTCCAGGCCTCACTTGAGGCCTCATTTGAGGGATGATGTATGGCGCATGGAGCGTCGTTGTGGCATGTTGCTGACTGAAAACGACCAAAAGCTGGCAAAATCTCCGCGAGACTCGGCAAGTGGCAAGCTCAGACCCACTTCCCCAAAATCTGACGGATGCTGAAAGCGGGCGGGCTTAGCCGAGCGTAAAATTCACAACGGACAAGCAGTCAAGGCTCAGACAACAACCTCTCGACCTGTATAATCACATCTTTCCTTATTTAAAAAGTGAGTCTGCTCCAGCGCGTGATCTCCAACATCGTGCGAATTCCCCCGCTCAGAGTCGTTATTCAGTTCGAGTCTGACGTCTTCAAGCGTGCATTTCCTGCCAGCAACACGATTTCCTGATTTCTTTTGAGTCGCGTACCATCTCTCTCAATTACTAAAAATTCATGTCTGGAAGCAGTTGAGAGATCAAGTCTTGAGGCCTTTTGCAATTACTCCTATTGCCGTAAATAGTCACATTTTCTCTATTCACCTTGTCTCAAACAATCAACCAGTCTTAGATATGCATACTCCGGATGGATTATCTACGGACGATCAACCCCTCCTCGAATTATTACCTAGTCTCGAATATGAAAGGCTTTCCAAATATCCAGAAGCTCTGAAATATCCACAACGTCTCGAATACCTAAGACTTTGTGCGTTTGCGAACTTGCCAGAAGAGGAAGACCAAATCAGCATTTTTCTATCTGTCCAGGCTCTTCAAATTCGTCAACTTCACCAGCCTCCGTCTCGAGTGTCCTAAGTGTCTCAAATACCCGAACCTCCTCAGTTCCATCACTCTTTATCAACTCTTCGTCTACAACTCTCCAGTCCAACTGGTCACATTGAGCGCGCCACTCTTTCAGACCCTTCTTCTTGTACAGCTCAACTTCGCCAACCACGCTAATGCTTTCCCACTCCTTGACCTCTTTGGAATCCCATTCATCAACCTCTGGCTGATAAAACACGTCCTCATCTCCCCCCAGAGCACTCCTGCGCCAGGCTTCGATCCGAGGGCTATCCAGAGCATGGTCGATCCATCCCTGCATGCTCGAAATCTGATATCCATCATCAGGACTATCGAAGAATCCCGTCTCTTGATCGCGCTTATTCCAAACCACACCCAATTCCTTACACTTCTTATCCGCTTGCTCCAGCTCCTCTTCCGCCTCAATAAAAGTCCTTGTCCTTAGCCGAGCCTCGATCAGCAGCTTCGCATCGAACTCTGACTGCGTGACATCAATATTTTCTTCATCCTCGCCTGCGAGGAATTGTTGCTTCTTCCGATCGTAGTACAGGTAGAATTCATCGTGTTCGGTCTCTGCTTTTTGCAATTCATACGCTTTGAATCTCGCGTTTTCTACTGCCTCTTGCTGTGCATATTGAGTAGCGACTTTCTCTTCTTCGCTGGATGTTTGGAGCTGGACCTGGGACGGCGATGCTGTTTCCACTACAGCATTCCAGGGAACCTCCTCCTCCGTTTCCAAAAGCCCGCCGTTCTTTAGCACCTCCTGTAAGCTTTCCCAAAGCAAAAGCCTAGGTGTTTCCAATTCCTCTCTTGCCCGTCCTAATGCTTGCTCCAAATAAGTCTTTTGTTCCCCGGCCGCCAATATATCTGCTCGTAGCTGCTCCATATGCTCAATCAGAGACGTGTTATCCTCATGTTCGAGATTCAGCTCTTCTGACAGCTCGAAGAACTTTTCCCCCCATTCGGTTACTAGCCTATCGATTTCCACGATTTCTCTGCTGTAACTGGCTATCTGCGATTCGCAGCGCAACACCGTGTTCATTTGCCAGACTAGATGGCTGTCCAAGGCTATGGCAGAACCTAATTCCCCTTCTTCCCCTACATATCGGAAGATATAGGGATGCGTCGCTGTTACTGGAGGATTGGACGACTGCGTGTTGTATTCTGCGCCCCTGGCTGATTGGTCACTGTTCTGTGATAGTGCAGCTGTATTATTGACTTGATGGGATGGGATGTCGACATCTCTCTGCCTTTGCTCCAACTTCTGCGCTCTCCCCTCATGCCCACCTGTACCTTCATCAAAGGTACGAATCGGCGTAAGAGGACTCGTAGGAAGAGGAACTGGTTGGGATGACTCCTTTTGCTTCGTGATGTTTCCAAGTTCCACATCAGCTGCGAGGTGAGTTTTTGGTGCATGATGCTCTAATTGAAAGAGTCCAAATAATTGCCTGAGTAGCCTCATACGCAAAAGTCGCGAAAGTACTCCCACCATAATAACTCGTCTACGGCGTCGCCTTTTTCGAATACGGATTTTCCCTGAGTGCAATGGCCTACTTAGAGTTCCAGGCTCTTGATGTTTGATGGCTTTTATCTCGGCAGACTCGGATCTTCCGAAGAATGTTAAGTAGGGAAGAATCTTCAGGATGATCGAAGATTCCTGCTCAATTGTTTTCTGCATTCTGCTTATGTATTTATAGGACTAAAAATTTGGCCCTTCTGTTCTGTGACCACTTCTGTTCTGCGACTATAGGACTGACTGGACAAAGAGCGACTTCCACTCTCGATTCTAGCTACCGTTTGCGGTCTTGAGACGGGTGATCATGAAACTGATAAAGACACACTTGAAAATCCTGTAAAGCTCCCCTTTATTATATATCGTGTGTTCTTAGTTCTTTGCCATTCGGAGACTCGGTGGATACTGGGTCTTTAGAACAGTCATAAAGCTGTACTTGTGGCATTGTTTGTTTTTCCGCCTAGAACAAGTGATAAGTCCTGTTTATCTTTAGTTCAAACCCAGCTTCTTGCCTTTAAATATCCCAGAGTAATTACCACCCGGATAATCAATAGCATCTAAATACTTAAAAACCTTCGAATAATCAACAGCATCCGAGTAAGCGAAAGCAGAACGAATTCCACCACTTCTTCAAAACTCACCAACACAGCAATGAAGAAATTCACTCCCAAGAAAGGCAATACTGCGGTAGGTGCTGTTGATGGGACCGCTGATTCAACTGTTGGAAGTCAACAACGGCCTGCCAATCCCTGGCAAACCGTTCCCTCTCGCGCGCCAGCTACCACTCCCCAAATTCAAAATATGATTCAAAATATGGATGCTATCCTCAAAGCAGCGAGACCCACGGGTAAGCCTGGAGAAGGGGACAGGTTGAAGCCCAGTCAGCCGCCTCCTGCTGCACGAGGGCTAAAAATGGGGAGCTACGCCCCGCCTCGACTAGCACCATCTGTCATAGGTAGGCAGCCCTTAAGATTCATTGCCCCGGGAATGTCCACGGCATCCAGAAGTGCGGTTGTGAGTGTGCGGTCCGTTACGTTAAAGAGGGCTAGAAGATCAGATCGTCAGTTTCCACCTCCTTCCATTGATTGTATATTGCTAACATCAGGCAGAATTCCACGATCCAGGTAAATTCAAAAGAGGCTTAATTATATCTTACGCCACGCACGAGGAGCACTTTAATCAAGATACGATTGATGAGAATGACTCCTGCGTAGCAGAGACTACACTAGGGCCGGTAAATTCGAAGTATAGGAAATTTGTAGTGGTTGCCCGCCACGCAACTGCAGTTACCGTCCTTCCAATTTATACTCACAACAATCTAGGATTGAGAAATGTTCAAGCCAAACACGAGTGGGTATCTATCCGCGATATCGAGGACGAGAAAACAGCCGCACCCCCAGAGACCAAGAACGGAATGCTGTGGAGCAAGATGTACGCAGACGAAACACTCACAGAGTGGTCCCGAATGAAAGACACCTGCGCTGTGCACTTGACAGCTCCTAGTTCGCGCGATATTAGGAACCAGTGCACAATTTCGGGAGAATTGATGCCTCAGTCTCTGGCTTTACTAGTCAGACTCCATGCCAGTACTTTCAATGTCGATTTTGGTCAGGGATCAATGGGGCGAGAGCTCTTTCCGGCCCAGGAAACTGTGCCACAGAACTCGAAAATTGGAAGTCAAGCCCCCGGGACGTGGGCATCTATGGCCTCTGTAACAGGACGGATGAAAGCAGTGAATCTGGCGGGCCCGAGTGGCAAGTAAGTTGTAAATGCCGCACATCTGTCGGAATAGCTGTGCAAGTGTACTGCTACAACATTGAGATAGATTTCTCGGCTTCTGCCATTTTCGGTTCGGAAATCTGCTCTGTTTTCGCGGGCTGCTGGTCATTTTGATATATTCTGACCTTATCCTTAGCAGATTACATATGCATTATAACAAGAATATTAAGAATTCATATGGCTTCTGTGATGGGATAGGAGTAATTACAACTTGCAGGGTATTTTGAGATTGAGTGCATTTCCGTTTCTGCTTGAAGTGATGTCCACTCACTCGTTATTTAGCCGACGAAAAAAGGGGCGTGGCCATGAACCACTATTATAGACACATTCCGTAGCCCGCTCAACTTCTCACCCCAGCCCTCTACCAAGTGAGACTAAACTCTGGCAACCATTTCCTATATTCCCATATCTGTAATCTCTCCCCCCTCTCCCGAATTTCGCTGCTGGTTCTCCCGCTTCACCGGACTAGCACAAGTACTGTAGGCTGCGTTATAATCCATTCTAATGTGATGTTTTACTGACAGGCACCATTCATGATGCAAAATGTAATCCTTACAAATTCACAACCCTTATCCGACATCATCTTCCTCATCCGCTGGGATAGTGGTGTGGGGGAGATGCGGATTTGTAGGGGGGAGATGGAGGAGGCGGTGCTTGTTAATTACTTCATAGAGCGCAGATTGTTCGTGGTGTAGAACTAGACTGTAACTATCCGTTTGACAGTTCTGGTTCTGATACCCTTATATGGCAGGGAATAGTTGAAAGGCTATGAAGTAAGTAACTTGATTCCAAAAACAAGAAAGTCGGGGTAGGAATATCTTTCAGCTAAGCAAGAAATGACAAGCCATAGATTGAAATGGTGATAATGCTGGGAACATTAGTACGGAGGTAAGAGCATTCTGTGATACTCGCTGGACACACAGTACTCGATAACATGGAATATTCACTTATTCCCCATTATTACCATTGTCTTATCATCCAGAACATTTGGATCAACTTAATCGACTTTAACATTCAATGCCTTCCAATAAATGCCTTCCCCAATCTTTCCTTACTTGCCCTAAAGCATCTGGGAAACCATCTCTCAAGCTCTTTCTTCTCTTTCTCATCCTCTCCAATCATAGATACCAACGCTTTTGCACTTAGGAAACAAACCACCATCCCATGCCCTTGAAAGCTCGCAGCTATCCAAAGTCCCTTCTCTCCTGGAACCTCTCCAACAAACGGGAACCCATCGACACTTTCGCCCATGATTCCCGTCCATTGCTTCCTCACTCTCCCTTCCGGGGCATCCTCTCCCCAATTCTCACCAAAATACCTCGGTGTAGTCTCCAACAGATAATTACTGATCTCTTCATTGATATCCCCGTCATCCGTCTTCCCATATTCTTCAACCCCAATAGTTTTATTCCTTATTAAGCCGCCACCCATGATAATATCACCTGCAAACCGCGAGTCTTGCGGCTGAGGAATCATATACTCGTATCCATTTTCATAGATAAAAGAGTAAGTCGTCGGCAATCCATCAGCCGGCATATTCTTCCCTGGCCTATGAGCCTGGATCTGTCCTCTCAGCGGCACAATCACACCCTGGAATTCCTTCCGCAGGAAAGCAGTATACCCATTCGTAGCCAATACCACTCTCTTTGCCTTCACCGTCCCTCTCCCCGTCTCCACATTCCACAATCCATCTGAATCCTTCTCGATCCTTGTAGAAGGAGTGTTCGTGAAGAGTTGCAGTCCCAGCTCTAACGACATCTTCAGAATTTCAATAACGAATTTATACGCGCTTAAACTCCCCGCCTGGTAGCTGAATGCCCCGCAACACTCTTCTCCGCTCACAAAGAACTTTTCCCTCGTTTCGTCTTTCGTCCAGATGTGATACCGAGCTACTGTTTTCAGTTCATCAGGCATAGCTTTCCGCATTGCTTCTATCGCTTTCACGCCTTCGTCCCATACTTTCTGACAGTAGATAATGTCCACTGTATCGCCAGTGTACAAATCGCAGTCAATCATGTGGGTTTGGGCAAATTTGTGTGTGGCTTTTATATTCTCGTATTCGAGGCGGGCGATCTGGATTGCGGTAGGGAGATTGAGGGTCGAGGCATGGGTGAGGAATGAACGGTAGGAGGCTTTCGTGTGCCCTCCTGTTAGACTGTCAGCTCGGAGACCAAGACAGGAACAAGATGCATACCATTCCGTCCAGTAGCTCCCGAGCATGCCTGTCTGGCTTCCAGCATCAAGACATTGCTACCAGGGGACTGGGTCAGAAGATTCCATGCCGTGGAAGAGCCAGTGATCCCGCTTCCGATGATGACTGTCTCTGCGGTTCTAGGTAACTCGTCTGCGCTCAGATAATCTGCTAGTTCTGGGTCTGGGGGATCTTGCCAGTAACTGATAGTTGGGTTTTCTCTAGGGAGAGTTACTGGAATAGCTGCTCTCTCGTCCATGGTTGACACCGCTCGGTCCACACAAAGATTGACAATTGATACGCAGAAGAGAGAAAGGGAAGAGGTAAGGAAGAAAACTTAAGAGGTTGAAAAGAAGATGTTGACTTACAATAATCACCTAGCTGACGTCGTTATCGTCGCATAGGAAGGGGGAGTTGAATTGTGGAGGTGCCGGCTCGGCCTTCTAAATTGGGACTGGAGATCTGGGGTGAAGTGGGGCTTCAAGTTAGTTGATTATCGAGTCCTCAACGAGACAATTGTTATTCAATGACAAGAAGTTGTCACTTGAGCCCTCGGGGGAGCTCTCGTAGTACAGTACGTTCTAATCTATGTGATCCAGTGGATCTCAGTTCTAGCGGCCTCCATTCCACTCATGCAGAGTCCTTCTGCGCTACAAGGCCCAATGCTATCCTCGAAGCTTTCTCCCTGCGTCCTTCCATCACGGCCTTGTGATAGCGTATGCCAGATGTATAATGAAATACCGTCAAAACCACGTATGTAATGATTACAGCTAGAGGGCTTGCAATAACAAAAACTAAAGTAAACACTGTCAAGCCATACGAAGCTTGCTGAAACGAACTGCTGCGTTGAAGGTCCTCTTGTGCTAAGCCCAGTTGCATACCGGCCAACGCAACTGTGAAGTACACGAAAACTGCCAATAGCCATCCAAAGTTGTTAGTGAAAACCTCTTGATACCAAGTTGAAGGGGAGAGATAGCCTCCCATGAAGTTCCGTGCTGAAGAAACAGCGGGTGCTATTCGCCAGATGTGATTCAACCTCGACAATCTGAGTTCCCCGTACTGATACCTTTTCGAAACATGTACCAACGCTTCCGAATTTACGTTCTCGAGAAAGCTATTCTGAAAATCACTCCACTGTTTCCACGATATCTCAGACGGCAAAAGATGGAGCTTTTTGCCTAGCTGGAAGTCACTCTCGCGGGATATGAGCCACACGTATGACAAGACGAATCCACAGGCGGCCTTGTGCAGCTTCTTGTTGCAAAGATGCCGTAGCCAAAATTTCCTGTCGAGCAGCCATGTGTTCAAGGGCTTGATGAATATCCTGGCTTTAAACCAGACGAGATGTTCGTTCACATCCTCCGTAATCGTTATATCCCTCTTCATCAACACCTGGCGATGCAAAGGACGTGCATGGCGAGGTGCGCCTGCCCAGAGTAGCAATTCGTAGATTTTGTCAAGTCTCCAAGTATCCAATTCAAGCTCGAGGTAGCGGGCAATATCTTTTCTTGGGCGAAGCAGAGTATGGCCGATAGGGACAGCAGCAGGTTGAATGTTGTTCAATTCTATCGAAAACTCTTCTGCAAATGGCGGTTCAAGATTTGCGGCCCTATCTGACGCGTGAATACACTGCTGTCGCCTCGAGGTGTTTTGCTGGTACGAAGTAGAGAACTTACATTTGAAGCGTGCTTTGGATCTGAGGCTGGAGCGGATCGTGCCGCTCCACGTGAGTGCTAGTTCAAGTCTCTGGGAGACAAGACTCTTTCAATATTTGCTCTAGACACCAAGTACTCGCGTCCAGTTCTGAGTTAATGTCCACAGCTTGATTGTGCGTTGTACCTGTCCGCTAGCATTAAAAACATCTTTATCCACTGTACTTTTTCTCTTACTTAAAACGCCACCACAGGCGGCGCTTTCATCTGCGACCCTGCAATCCTGCAATGCCTACCCCTCAATAACAGTACTGTAAAATGGCTTCTCGGTTTCTAACCCCAACCAATCCTTCCCCCGGAACACTGAGCTGCTGTGCTGACAAAAGAGTTGTTAGTACGGCTGAGAGTCCGAAAGAAGCAATCCTAACGCCACATCGACGGGCGTGGTAAGGCGAAACAAGTGTTGGCCCCCCTTATCCCAGCGCGAGGCTGTGAATCCCGCTCTTTCTCTTCCCTAAGTTCTCTTCGTCCAAGTCTGCACTCTTCCAGACTCCATTTATTGAGGATGAAAGCTTGAGAATGCTGCTTGTTTTGCGTCCGTTCCTCTTCCATCATGCTATCTCTTGTTCTGGTTTGCGATTGGGCGGTGACTTTAGCAGAGCGACATCAGTTCATCTCAAATCGCGATTGTATGGAACAGCCGCTCCCGCTTCTCGAGCACCCTTCTTTCGAGTAACAAGTCTCCCTCGCGGGACGGCGCCCGACGTCGAGTCTAACCTAAGGCGAGACATTCGGTCTCTGCTTTCACCGGACGAGGAGGACTTAGAATTCAATATCAATCCAATTCCAGCATGTTATAGTACGAGCGACGCTCCATCCTCGGCGGCCCTGTTACGGTTTCCAAATGGAACACCTCGCTTTCTCATGCCATTGATGGCCAATGGACTAGGCGAAATGTCTGTAGCTACCAGTTCTGGTGGCAAACTGTCCCATATTTCAATCGATCGGCACTTTCATGGTTTTACCCAACTCTACCAAGTCTCGTCTGACGAAATGATATCTGCCGAGTAAGCCCTCGGCACCCAGAAGCTTTTCTAAGTTCTACTTACAAACTGGATTAGTATAATTGCTGTGACAGGCGTGGACGCTCATGGGTTTGGTTCTTGGATGGTGAAGGGGGACAACACAATGTGGCTCAAGGACTTCCTAGAAGAAGATATGCCTAGGTGCAGAACAATGATATATGGTTATCAATCCAAGCTCTTGACGAGTCACACAAATATGCTTATGGATTTTGGGCAAGAGTTCTTTGCAGCGCTGTCTAAGATTCGTACCACGGATGAAGTAAGTTCCCGACAACATAATGTTTTTCAATCCGTGTGCCTTTCTAAATATTGACAGGAACAACGTCGCCCACTCTTTTTCATAGCCCACAGTTACGGGGGCCTGCTTATAGCCCATTGCCTGATTCGAGCTTTCCGTGCCAGCGAAAACTTCAAATACTCGATGTACAAAGCCACGTACGGAATACTGTTTTTCGGAACTCCGCACCAAGGAATCGTTCAAGAAGCACTGATGAAAATGGTTCCAGCTGAAGACCATCCCCGGCGGAGATTACTCAGCGAAACCATGCCCGAATCAGAAGTTCTTCGAACGCAACTATTAGACTTCAAAAATGTTGTCGGTGACAGGAAGATAGCCAGCTTCTTCGAAACCGAACCCACGCGGGAACCAGAGATGGGCCCTAATGGAAAATGGGCCCGAACCGGAGCATTACGATTACAAGTTGACGAGGCCTCGTCATTATTGCAACTTCCTGATACAATGGAAGCGAAGTTTCCCGTGAATGAAAACCATTCCAACATGGTCAAATTCAGATCAAGGAATGATTCGACATATACCACTACTCTTCGATTACTAAGAGAGTTTGAAAGGGACGCTTCCCAAGTTGTGGAACAAAGATACAGTAAGTTCAAGACTCCCAGTCAATTCGAGGTCACGGAAGTGCATCATTAAACTTTGGTAGCTGTTCCTCTTACTCTTCCCACGCCGCGGTTTATGGTTCCATTCACTGTAAGCAGCGACTTCATTGGCCATCCAGAAATCCTAGAGCAACTTGAGCAAGCCTTGGACGGAGTCACTTACCGTCGAGCGGGTGTAACAGCACTAGGAGGCACCGGGTCAGTCGACCCACCACATAGTGTTTCGCTATCTAGCATATCTAACACTTCACAGCAAATCTTCTATCGCAGTTCAATATGCTCAGTCATACAAAGCCCGATTTCCAGATGCATGGGTTTTCTGGGTCCATGCCAACACAGCCACTCGATTCCGTCAAAGCTATGTGGACATCGCCAAAGCGCTCGACTTACCTGGACGGAGTGATCAAACCACTGATGTGACGACTCTCGTGGCGGATCACCTCACCACTAGTACTTTCAGATGGCTCATGGTCCTCCAAAGTGCTGATGATATGGATTTTCTTGTCAACCCTCAAGCTGAGAAGGACGATTCTACGCAGCTGGAACCAATCAAGGCACTAATTCCCACATCACCATTTGGCTCGGTGCTTGTAACGTCTCGAGATCGGAAGACGGCTGAGCGAATCGTCGAGAATTATGGTCTTGTCATGACGGTCTCGCCCTTGACCACTTCCAAAGCTGTGGAGCTCCTCCGCCTCCGATCTCGCGATGTCTGTTCATCTGATGAGGATGTTTTCATGCTGACAGAACTTTTGGGAAACATGCCTCTTTCAATCACTCAAGCAGGAACATATATCGCGAGAAATTTCCCGAGGCTCACAATTTCTCAATACTTGGAGAATTTCCGGAAAGATACTACTCACCAAACTGCGCTCCTTACAAAGGAGACTCCAGGACATGATGGTTCTGATAGGGGGATCTTCGCTACATGGGCGATATCATTCGAACGGATTCATACGGCGTTTCCAAATTCAGCCAGGCTCTTCGCAATAATGAGCTTTTTGGATTCCAAAGAGATCCCAGACAGTCTTTTCACCAAAAATATGCCAGAGTATAAGGATTGGAGTCTCTTGTTCGAGGATGACGTCGCCCCGTTGCTGGATCTAGCCCTTCTTTCTGCTGAGGTTGGCGGCTCCTATTTCGACGTACATCGAATTCTGCAGCTGGCGATGCGGGAATGGCTCGCAAGCCACGGGAGTGCGGAACGATGGAGAGATGAAGCAGTACAGCTCGTTCTTGACGCACTTCCCAAGCCTGCTGACCAGTTTAAAGACTGGGATCTGTGCAAGAAGATTATCCCGCACGCGGAAGCTGTTCTACTCTATTTCGTCCCAGATCCCGATGTGAAAACAGCAACGAACCAAGGGACTCTGCTGTTCCGCATTGCACATCACTTCTGGCTAAAAGGAGATTTTAAGACCGCCTTCGACAAATGTGTCATGGCAAGAGAGATTCTCACACGGCACCTCGACTCTAATGAGCCTCTAATAATAGAGATCACTACCTTAATCTCGAAGATTCTCTCAAGTATGGACCGGCGAGACCTAGCAATCAACTTCCAAAAAGCCGCCCTCGAGCGCCGCGCCATCGCCTTTGGCCCAACACATGCCTCCTCCCGCGCCTCCCTCCTCATTACAGCTAACATCTCCCGCCTTCTGGCCGAAGATGGCCAACTGGACGAAGCCCAGTCGTTAGCCAACGAAGCACTAGATGGTCTCCAAATCTATAAAAAGCCAGCTGGTCCAGGAACCATCATGGCTATGCGCACCATTGCCTTCATCCACCAAAGGCGCGGCCAAATCCGGAAGTCTGAAGCCATGCTCCAACGGATTTTGAGACTCCAGGAAGAGCATCTGGGTTCTGGGAATATTGACACACTAAGGGGTATCGGGGAGCTAGCTGATTTCCATGTGCATTGTCATGAATACCATAAGGCGCTCCCTTTGTACAACAAAGCGCTACATAGCTTGAATAGAGCGTTTGGTGAGGACCATCATATGATAAAAGATCTAAATAGCCGTTTGAATGCTGCTTCGCAGAGGAATCGGCGTTGGTGGTGGGCTATGTTGAGGATCTTCTTTACAGGATTGCGGATTCCATACCGGCTGATTTCCCATCTTAAGACGGGCAAGGCCAGACTGATTAAGGCTATGAGAGCTAGGACTCAGTGTGTAAAAGACCAGAATCTGCAGAGCTTCCATGGAGAGATGTATGTGCGCTTCAAAACGATCAAGAAGATACTCATAGGCTTGGGCCTGTTTGCGGGGGCGTCTATGGGTATAGGAAATATCCCTCACAAGAGGTGATCCGTAGGAGGGAAGAACCTCCTACTGGGAAAAGAGCGGAAAGCTCAGGTTATCTGAGAGGGTTGAAATATTTAAAAGGAGATGACTATTCAACACAACTCGGAATGTTTGCGAATATCCCGGATGCCTGAGATAGTTCAGATGTTCCACAGTATTAGGGCTATCTAGAACACTTCAAACTTTCGGAGGCTTTGAGGCTTTGATACAAGGTTAGTATAAAAGGGGGTTAAGGTATTCGAGTAAACATAGATACTCGAGACAAGATAGCGATTAATGATTACGTGAATGATTACGGTGTTCAATATCCAAGATTACTTCTCAGAAAGAAGATAGCCATGTACTTCCATAGTCTTGGCCCTAGATATTATATTCCTTTCACCTTCCTAATTCTCGGCGAGGCGGGGTAGTTTTCTCCAGCACCGGTAGCACCTGTACTCAAGATTCAGGTGCAGCGTAGCTGCGTACTGTATGTCTCATCTTTCACGGGATTTAAGAAATACTGGGAGTAGTGTGTATAGAAAATGGATTGTCGTTTAATTACTCTATAACGCGACATGTATTGCCCTCAGGGTAAACGCAACCATGCCATTTCCATGACCTAATCCACAGTCCACTGGTACATAGGAGTTGTCCTAAGTTTTCATGATCTGGATAGGCTAAATTCTTCACGTCACCTAGCTGCAGTCCTATGCTAGGAATCTTGGGAAAGCTTGGGGAATAATCCAAGCATTACCTTGAAATTTGTAGACAAAATTCTCGGCTGTACTTGCACATTACCAGCCAGGATCACCGTTTGTCCAGGAGCGCATCATAAATACCAGAATCCATGATGTCGCGCAAGGCTTGGGGCAAGTCTGGATAACGAGAAATGAAAAACGCTGGACGGAGAGGCGGCAGAATTACCTCTAAAAGTTGGTCAGTGAAATTTGACGCACATTGCGGACATAAATCACTTCCAGTGAGCAGGTAAGAAGATATACAGTCCATGCCATAAATGTGGCCGCAGGGAAGCTTACATGGTGCTTCTGGATCCTTGTCAGCATGAGCAGTATAAAACTTGTCGTAGCAAATGCAACATCTATGTTCATCCTCTGGCAGAGAGTCAAGTGGGACTGGGCTCAGGATTTCAGCGATCGCTGCACGCTTGGTTTCCATGTCCCAGCCATCTTCTAAGACGCTTCTCCGAATCAAGTTTCGTTCCTCCACAACGGCGAATATTGCCGCTGGTACTTCAATCTGTTCCTGCTCGACATAAGTCAATATGTCATCTACGTTTGCAACCAGCTGTGGTCTGCTAAAACCTGACAGACAGGAAGGATGTATGCGGAAAAGGGTGTCGCAGAGACGTCGGAATCTTCTCGAGCTGGGGTTACTTTTGAGCCTTATCAGGAAGACAAGAAGACGTTGCGCTTGTATGTCGGTGAAGGCGTCTAGTTGCGTGTCGAGAAGCCTCGTTTCTTCCATTATTACAGAGTCCTCTTCCTCGTTCCTTAGTCTGAGAAAGTGGAATAATTCTCGACGTCGAAGCTTTGGCGAAAGGATACATCCACGGGTTTGAACACACTGAGATAATCCAAAGTCAGCAGTGTCTAATCAAGGTAAAGTAAATTTTAGTAGGGGTAGAAAAATATGCTTAGAAAATACTCATTTACTGACAGCTGAGCAGATATCACCTGGAAAATCTCTAAACTCTCGTCTTATCCATGGACACTCTTGGAACTTCGAACAGCCTTCTTCTTGATATTCCAGGAAATGGCCACATCCCCCGAAAAATAAATTTAGGATGTAACACATGATGTCTGAAGTGCTTGGATAATTGGTGATATGATGCTAATAGGTAAGAAAGAGTGTTTGAGCGAATAAGATTCTTTCAGCGAATTTTACTGTGAGATTCGTTATATACAGGAGTGGTATGCAATGGAAACACCAAGCAGTTTATAGGTAACTCGCCCCATGGAATCTTGCTGATCTGTTTCAATTGTAAAGCCATTGTGTCATAACTTCTTTGTCCCCTGAATGCGACAAGACAAGGCTTGCCGTTGATTCCTTGCTACTCAAAGATTTCTTTGTGTTAGTAATCTTGCAATGTTAAATTGTTAATGCTAACTCTGAGAGTGTAACATATGGCAGAGTGACAATGGTGAAAATGTAACTGCTTGTAAATGACCCCACCTACTTCTAGAATACCAGAAACTTGCTTAAAGGAGCTCCAAGACAACAGATTCATGGAAACTAATCAAAAGACTGAAAATATTACAGTGACTGTAGCTGAGCAAGTAGAATTCTTGCGTGGCTCGGGAAATACTACAGCTGACTTATAATCACTCTATAAAGAAGGATTGTTACTGCGCCATTCCCTACGCTCTCTATGCCAGCACTGATGATTGAGAAGAACCTCGAAGACACCTCATAACTTTATTGCATCATATTTTGGTCGAATTGTTTGGCTAAATAGCTGTCTAACAACATGTCACGTCCTCCATTCCGGGGAACTCCACAGCGAAATTGAGTGAGTCGCCCCATCGAGAAGAGATGAGAATAGAGATAAACCAAATGAGGCTCAGAAGGGTACTCGGATGTTCCTAGGTTGAGATGAAGACAAGCTAGACAACCGTCCCTCCTGGTACTTGGAAGTACATCATTAGACAAGACAAGACAAGTCACGTAAGTTGAGCTACAATATCAGATGGAAAAAAGAGATATGACAGCCTGATAACAATACGCAAAAATTGTCCTTGTTTGAGGAAGCTTCTCGAGGGGTAACAAGCCCCTTAATTAAGCGAGGAGCGCATCTCGAGAAGGAAACTCGCTAGAATGGCAGTGGAATCGTAAGAACTCGACTTAGAAAAGTGCTAAGCATTTGGGGTAGTTTCAAAATCAATGCAAGAGTTTTGGGGAAATTTGAACTGGTGGTACATGTCGTACATAGTACGACATAGTCGTGGTTCCGCCAGCACAACAGAGTTCGGTGGGGAGCCGGAAGCACGGAAGCTGCTCCTGAGAAATTCTCTCGGAATTTCGGAATGAATAGACGTGAGCGAAATGCCGAAGCTCTTGAGGTTATTTCCTTAGATAAGTTTGAAGTATTTTGTGGAATTAGAATTAGTTCGGCTTAAGGATTGGTGACCCAAACCATCCATACTGAATTTGAAAGTGCGGAAGGAGCGGAATTGCACCGCGTGATGCCCTTTCCGCTGTGAATCGCGAACCAGCTTGGAAATTCAAATTGAATTCGAAGACTTGGTCTTGGTCATGTTTTCTACCCCGATCTCACAACTCTTTTAGTTGCTAAATCAAAATGCCTGTAACTAACTTCAGCTCACCAGAGAAATATAAGTACCAAAATGGCTTCGGTTCATACCATGAGTAAGCTGTGTCTTCCCCGTATTTACCCCGCAGACCGTGGAAGTCAAATGATTTCCCAGTAGCACTCGAAGCATTTCTAACAATTTGAAAGGTCAGAAGCCATCGTAGGTGCGCTGCCGATTGGTGCCAACTCTCCTCAGAAACCTCCCTATGGTCTCTATGCCGAAAAGCTATCTGGCACAGCATTTACTGCACCCCGCCATGAGAACCAACAGACATGGCTCTACCGCGTTCTCCCTGCGGCTGCTCACTCGCCTTTCCACCCTCGCGAAGCTTCCTCCTATGATACAAATCCCGAAGGCAACAGACTACACCAGATTCCGAACCAGTTGCGTTGGGACCCATTTGATATGGACGAGACAGTGGACTGGGTACACAGCTTGAAATTGGTTGCTGGGGCAGGAGATCCTACAATGAAGCAGGGAATTGGAATCTTTATATTTGCTGCAGGAAAAAGTATGAGTAAGAATGACGCTTTCTACAGCGCCGATGGGGATTTCCTCATTGTTCTACAACACGGTGTCTTGGATATTCAAACGGAATTGGGGCACATTCTTGTTCGCCCAAATGAGATATGTGTTATCCCGCGTGGAGTCAGATACCGGGTCGAGCTCCCAGAGGGTCCTGTCAGAGGCTATATACTGGAGTTATACCAGGGCCATTTCCAACTGCCTGAGCTGGGACCTATTGGCTCAAATTGTTTGGCCAATGCGAGGGATTTCCAGGCTCCGGTGGCATGTTTCGAAGAAGCTAGTGAAGGACAACATACTATCCTCTCGAAGTTTAATGGCCACCTATTTGCAGCAAGCCAGACACATACACCTTTTGATGTTGTAGCTTGGCACGGCCTCTACTATCCATATAAGTATGATTTGGGACGCTTCAGCGCCATTGGCAGTATCTCCTTCGACCACCCTGATCCTAGCATATTCACTGTTCTCGCCGCGCCATCCGATCATGTTGGCACATCTATTGCAGACTTTGTCATCTTTCCTCCACGCTGGCTCGTCGGGGAAGACACCTTTCGCCCGCCATGGTATCACCGAAATACGATGTCGGAATTCATGGGTCTTATAGGAGGGGAGTATGATGCCAAGACTGGAGGGGGTTTCCAACCTGCAGGAGCGAGTCTTCACAACATCATGTCAGCTCATGGTCCTGATGCCGGAACTCATCAAAAGGCCACGAAAGCCGAACTCAAGCCTGCAAAGGTTGGTGAAGGCAGTATGGCGTTCATGTTTGAAAGTTGCTTGATGGTAGGAGTGACCGAGTGGGGTTTGAAGGAGTGTAAGAAGGTTCAGGAGGACTATAACGCAGAGAGTTGGACACCACTGCAATCACATTTCAGGATTCCTGAGGGCACGAGAAGAGTGAGTAACTTGGTTGAGAGAATCGTAAGTGGGACGGACTAGAATCGACATCAGCAAGAGTGTTAATAGAGATGTGGCTTTCTTCCTCAGGCGAATGTACTGTACCCCACTATACATGAAACAGTGGAATGAGGCTAATGAAGGGCCGGATTGTTAAATCACTGTGATGATATTAATAGTTCGCATACATGAGCGTCATCAAAATCATCTTCCCATATCTTAGTCCCACTATGAATGGGTATTTTCTCTAGGTTTTTATTATTATTCTAGTAGTTGCTTCTCCCAAACCGTCGCCGGCTTTCCCATCACCTCCGAAGCATCCTCAAACAGTAAACTAGCTAAAATAGAAAAGTTCCGAAATATCAACAACACCCCCGTCCTCCTCCAAGTCTTCACCAGGAGAGTCATCTGGTACTGATGCATTGAGGTGAAGTTTCTTTTAGGAGTACGAGTATACGAGTATGAAATCCAACCTTCCAGTAATGCTAACGCCTCGGATCTTCCATGCCAGGAACTCGCTCATGCAGTGATTCGCATTGCAAGCGATACTGGTCTATCTCTGCTCTGTATCTGGACATGTTTGCCCCACCCCGCTGGCTGATACTATCTGATATCTCAGCAGTCTTCATATCCCAAGAATCAACATTCTCCATCTCCATGGATCTCTCCTCTTCCCCACCCAAAATCTCTCCCAGCCAAGTGTTGACTCGGATGCTGTCCACCGGCGCACCTTCTCTAGTCATGCAGGATTCATTTGAGCCAGCCTTCGATTCCTCCAGAACGTACTCTCCATAGTGATCGGAACTAAGACCCATATTCAAACCGACCTTCCGACCACCTTCTATAGCCTCTTCCAGTTTCTGCTCAGCTAAATGGACAGCCTCAGTCGCCTCCATCTTCTCTCGCAACATCCTCAAATCGAAACTAACTCTCTCCGCTTCGTCATCATTCCAGGTCTTCAGAAAAGACTTGAACTCCTTGTGATGGTATTCCTCCCAATTTTCTCGGAATCGAAGGGCCGCGCCCAAGGAAGCTTCCGCATCCCCCAGGATTTCGTTGGCAACTCCCTTAGCCTGAATTACCGCCATTTTCGCTGCTTCACTTGGCGTGGGAGTCTTTGGGCGGGGAGGCTGCAGTCTGTTGCGGTTGAACTTTTGGGGCTCCTTGAGAAGTCCGCCGAACTGCAGGGCCTCTTTCAACATTTTCATCAACGGATCCCTATACTCCCGGATTCGGGTTTTCATCCAGACTACTTCTTCGTCTATAACCCGCAGCTGACGGCTCACTTCTGCCCATCTATCCTGGAGAACATCCAATTTCTGATAATCTCGACGCGATTCCTCAGTCAAATCTGGCACTGGTTCGAGGGAACGATAATCAGATTCCAGTCCCAGCGAGGTATGAAGTTCGGAAATTCGTCTCTGGACAACTTGAAGCTCTCGTCCATACTGGTAAATCTCTCCATAGCAGATCTTAAGATCATTTTCTCTTTGGAATATTTCATTCAGCTGCTGCACCATAGCCTGGGTCAAGGTCATAGCAGCAGTAGTTACATTTTGGCGGCTTGTAAAAGTAAAGATCTCAGCATAGCAGCTCCGTAGAGGTGGATCTGAGCTTTCATCTGTATATATAATCTGCGTAGTCGGTATGCTGATTTGGTGAAGTGGGTTGTTGGTCCCAACCACTTTATCCATGAAAGAGGGCTGGATAGAGGCTTCGGTCTGCTGGATTACCGGGTTGGGGGCTTTCCCTTCGTCGAAAGGGCGGTACTGGGCGATTTGTAAAGATTGTAGGGGATCCTTCCCAGTATCCACTCCTGGTATCCCAATGTACCCAGCAACATTCTGGCACACTTTTGCTTGCCTCATTCGGTCGATAGGGTTCTCCATCGCTGGCTGCTGTGAGACGGGGGCGTTTTCCGAGCGACTGCTCTTCGACTTTTTAGCGCTCGTTGGCACAGAAGAACTTGATAATCTCCGCTTCATGGTCGTCCCGGGATGCATGCTCATACAGAACGCCTTTGGTGATCAAACTTATTCCAAGGTAAAGCAAGCTGTATATCTCCGAGGAAGAACAAGTGGAAGTTTTCCCTGCCAGCACTGTTTAAGTGCGATGAAAGAAACCTCGTTGAAGTCCTGCATTTGGACGCAAGCCGCTTTGTTATTGAGTCATCCAGAACAAAGGAAATTTACCCATATTGTCTCAACTCTCGGAAAAAGGAACGAGTTGTAACTAGAGTACCATGGACTTTCTTTGTCCTGTACTGTCTTACCGCAGCATTATTTATCCAGTAAGCAGCTTGGAATCGTTCACAAACAGTCAGTCTTTAATAACTGTCCATAGCTGAGGGGAAATTTCCTTGTAACCCATCGACGTAAAAGGATGTTCGAGTACCCAACCAGGCCCTCGACTTGTGTCCTATTTAAACCGAAAAATAGCATAGCATCCGAAATCAGAAATCACAATGCAAGCACATATAACTAGTGCTTTTCGGGGTAATAACCGAGATGAAGAGCTAGAGGAGGGGGAGATAGAAGATGTCCCACGACTTAGGAGACATCGCGAGGACCAAGCGGCAAACAACTACACATCCAGAGAATCTCTAGAAGGACTCGAGAGGCTAGGTACATTCGAATTAGAATCCGCTGCGTCAATACACGCAAACGACGGGGGGAATTCCTTCAGACCCAGAAGTTTTGATAGTAAGTTATATTTCTAGAGGTTAAAAAATGAAGGCTGATAGGATCTTAGGTGCTCAACCCTGGCGAGGCTTCGAGGAAGGCACGATATTTTCAGTCGTTCATCACGAGGGAACCACCGCCAGCAGGAATGGACAAGACCAAAGTACCAACTTTTCTCAGACACACTTCGGTCTTGTATATTCAAAATACAGGAAATACGTAGTGACACAATGCTTCGAGCAGCATGTCATTGCTCTGTAAGTAACTTGAACCTTCTCCCCGCTCCTTTCCCCTACATAATTTGCTAACTAATACTCAAAGCCCTGTTTTCACACACAACAATAATGGCCTCCGATATAAGAAAAACAAGCATGAGTATGTTTCGATCCGGGAGGTGGCTCTCACAGACTCGGCTGCCCCTAAGCAAAGTGAACATGAGATTATTTGGGCTAATACAGATTCTGAACTAAAACCACCGACGAGTAACTTTTTTTGGATGAATGACAAGACTACGATTCATCTCACAGCTCTGTACACCCATAAGCTAAATATACCGTGTACAGTTTCCGGAATGTTAGCGGATGACTCAATATTATATCTGAAAAGACTTATGACTTTAGGTGTACTTGGACTGCTTCAGCCGGCTGGCTCGGATAGCAACAACGACGATAATCGACAGTTAAACTCTACGAGCTCACCATCCCTGTCAGCTCAGCCCTTTGCCGGTGTTCCTACTAGGCCCAGTGGCGGTAGTCATTTAAATCTAAGCCCAAGTGTATACCATCATGAACCTTATATTAGGGATGAAGATACAAGGGAGAATAGAGGTCGCATGGGAAGCCGGTTACATCAGTTGATCAAAACTCAACACACGTCACCTCACGACCGATCAAGATCCAGGCACAACGAGCCACGTAGCCACCCGCAGGGAGCTATAGACTCATATGGGCCGTCACCTAAAAGACGCCGTTCAAGATCACCTGAAAGGACCCTCTCTGCATATCGCGACAGGTCTCCTGTCTCTCGTTCCAGATCCCGTTCCGGACGTCGCTCTAGATCCCCTCTCCGGGACTTCTAACACAGGACTTCGTAATAACTTCCGAATTTGAGAAATAGGATCTGTAAGAGATTTGTTTTCCATGTTTTCCATGTTTTCGTATTTGGTGTTCATTTCTTTCCGTTTTCAAGCTTTGTATTGCTCGTTTTAGTACTTCTTAAAGGTGTGGTTATGTGGTAATAAAATATATTCATAACCTCAACTTTACCGGATCTGCTTCCTCGATTATAACTACCTATTGGACATCGTGTAAATATGAGGAATATTGTGGTGAAGAGAGCAGTGTCATTTCTCATCTCCACCTTACTTTTTTGAAAATTTTGATAAGTCTTGGCCTCGGGCAATTACTTTGTACAGTGCAACAAAAAGCTCGTTTCTACCAAGAAAGCAGAAACTAGGGATGGCCCATCGGGAGTAACTTATAGCTCCGGACTAGGATATCTGATACCGCTTGACTTCCTTCACTCATTTTACAAAATGCAGCACAAGTAAAATAGTGGGGTATTGGGCAGAGAGCTAGGCCTTGAGTAACTGAAAACTGGCAGTGACAAGTTTCACTCTCTTCGCGATGTGCAGCAAAATATAAATAGTGGTAGAATGCTTATTAAGTTCCGGGAAGAACCGACTGATAAGTCGCATAAACTTCAGGAAATGCAAGAGGAAATAAAGCGTGGGAGGCTAAAAACTAAACTTTGGCGGGGAGGAGACGAATTTTGAATAGCTAACGTTATAGAAGCAGACTTTAACAGCTGCCAATGGAGGGATTATTTGGCTTAGGAAGGGTGCTAATGCAACAAATATTGTTGGGTGTGGGCTACTTGCTCATGATGTTAGAAGCAGAGCATAGGAGACTGCACGCTTTAAGACAAGGGAAATCTATTGCTATGCGAGGCGAGAGAGTGTTTTGGATACCAGAAGCATCTTGGATACTTGAGATGTGGCGGAATTCCTTAGTCGACTTGATTATTTGAATGAAAAAATTACCGAGGAGGTTTTAGAATTCCAAGAGTCTTGAAATATCCAAGTATAGTATATCCAAGGTCTCACTTCGCTTTAAGTCTTGAAATTCGCCGTTAATATTAAGTTATTTTCGAACATCCGACCTTCCCTAGATATTCAAACGATGTTCCTCTAACTCCCAAAACCACTTCTTGCAAGTTGTGCTCTTTGATAATGCGTACCCTCCCTTCTAGGACAGCCACCACAAATTAAACAACTACGTTACGCTCAGACCTGCAGACCTTAACTCTTAGGACTATTCATTGCGCACTAGGCTTCTTTGGTACCTATAACTTCCCCTATAGAAAGGCTGTTGCATATCAGATCATAAGGTTAAGCCCCTAATCCCTATCCACCAATCCTTTTAACTCATGGCAAACGATGACGTGTAGATTTCAGAAGCAGGCAGACCTGGCAAAACAAATAGGAGACTCGGCGCTTGGAAAGCCAGGATAGCATTCGCGTTGTCGTTCACAAGATGAGCTCTTGCTCTAGGTACGGAAGTACAAATACGCCTTCTACCCAAGCTGATGCCATCCCATGCTATTCATAAAACTGCTTTCCACATACTGTCTGCCCATCCGCCCACTCTAAGCGCAATGCAAACCCCCGTCAGAGTGTGTGACACTCCTGCACATCCGAAGCAGAAGTTGTGGTGGCGGGAACAGCCGCCGATATTGGAACTCATGCCTGTACAAAGATAAAAGAAAAAAACGTTATCCGAGCCGGGATTGGTGATGTACTAACTCGCCGAAGTAGCGCTGTTCTTCATATAGCAGGTGTACGCGGCGCCTTGGCCGGAAGCTTGAGAGCACAACTCATTCGAAACTGTCCCTGCTCAATCTAGTAAATCTAGTTTGGTAGAATCAGCATACAACTGCTCAATAACAGTCTTCTCCTCATTGTGCCGTATTGACTTAGACTTAGAAGAAGATACGCGCGGAGGAGCCTACGCGATGACAGCCGATGATGGGGTCCCAGCACTGCAGTGGCAGGAAAGGGCGAGACATCGTAGACATCGTAGACGGGGCAGGGCGGTACCAGAATATAGGGCCTGACGAAAGGATGACTGCCATCCCGGCGAAGACGCTTGGCCTCTTAAGTGCGTAGTGGGCGAGTCATGGAAGCTAAGAGAGTGTGCGGCCATCACCAAGCAGGCAGAAACTTTTGGTCTTGGTACTAAGTTGGTAGGTCTAACGTACAATTAGTGTCGAAATGCAGCAATGCAGACCACTACTACTCTGAATACCCAAATCTAGGCTATGGCCGTCGCTTGTAGAGTGATAAGCTGAAATCGAGGACTTCCTCTCCATGGCAGTGCATAAAGCACCAACCACGGTGAGAAAGTGGGCGAAGCGCATAACCGATCTCTCGGATTGCAAACGCCAGAGGCGCTCTTAGAGCAAATGGGCGTTGAGTAATCTTATGACAGTTGCCAATAGATACAACCCAGCCTTCCAGTCCTAAAGTAGAAGAAAGTATGTTAGCAGCAAGCCCATCCCGGCAGCTAAATCCCATGTTATTCATGGATGTTTGTTACGTGATCGCGATTCGCGAATGTCCTAATATGCACGGGGAAGTGTTTAATATGAAGACTTTTCATTGTGGGAAAAGTGATCGATCGGTTGTCTCGTCTGCAAGGGAAGGGACTCCGTTTCGAATCGATCACTATTGCTTGTCAGTTCACCCATCTTTCCACGGGGGAAAGGAGAATAGAAAAGCGGTGCTCGCGTGAGCAAATCTCTAGCTAGTGTACATGTTAAGGAACCGGTAAACGCCAGGGTATCTCTCCCCATCTCTGTCCATGCGCCATGTGGATATAAACCTCCGTCATAAACCTCATCTCAGCTACTTATCATGCAATGCTGGACGTCAAGAAAACAGGAACAAGCAGGATGCAGCTTTAAACGAACAGGGTCGTTGAAATGAAGGATAACCACTTAAGATTCTTCCTCAACAGGACCGAACATCTGCTCATGAACGTGCTGGAGATGGTTGCGTTGAAGCTCAAAGGCGCCATAGTTGCCGGCAAAGACACAGGCGAGAAGGCTCTGCATCTTACGATTAGGAGAACTTTGCAATTCAGCCATTCGCTTCTGTAGCGCACTATATGCCGAGAAGAAAGTTTTGCGAATGGTTTGGGTGTTCGAAGCGCCGCCGCTAATATCGTTGTCCGGTCTGTTAGGGTCGATGATACAGAATTTTTCTCCCGCCTTGTAGGCAATATTGGCTTGAGTCTGACAAATAATTAGCAAGAGCTATCTGGTGATGGAATGTAACTTACCTTTGAAATATATCCTGGGGGATTCAGGGTGATCGCAGTTCTCGCCACATCAAACTGGGATCCGTATAGATCGAGGAACTCCATAAGAACCTCACCAATGTGATGCTCAGGAATCATAGCTCCGGACTGGACCTGTGGCATGTTTTGAAGGAGACTTACAACTAGACAAGTGACAGAGAAACCGCCAATGCCACCATTGACAGGCTCATTCAACCCCTTCATCGCCAGAAGTTGCTTGATCAATGTAGCGAGGATCGGCATAACAGGAAAGGTAGCCTTCCATTCTTGAAATGTCTTGTTTGCGATCAAGCCAGTATCGTTCTCGAATGAGATATCAATCTTAAGGCCGGTAGTCTTGTCGACATACTTGACTAACGGAACTTTAGCCTTGCCAATAATCTCGATGTCGTTGCGCAATGCAAGTTTCTGGTCTCTCAAAAATTCTGCAAAACCGTTCAGTGCTCTGAGATTGGTCCCGAACTGCTTGTGGCCCCCATCCATATAGTCATCAGATACCAAGACTAAATCCATGTCAGAAGTTGGCAAATACAAGCCTGCCGGGAATGATCCAAAGCTGGCAATATCGGCATCAACCGCGAAGTCTCTCTTGATCCTACGTCGAAGATCCTCAACCACATGTGTACGAATGCGTTGCTCGAATTGTCGAGGTTTGACGTATTCATAGAAATCTATAATCTCCTTGTGAAGCCTGCTCAGAACATTAGTTTTGTCTAGAAAGACAGGTCAGATGAACTTACCAGACACCCATCTGAGTGGTAGCAGAGTGATCAATTTGGAGCCAGGGGGTTGGTGGAATACCGCTTTTGACTCTCCATTGCGGGATAGTTGAACCGTTGGAAGGAGGCTTGTTCTTACCAGAAAACATATGAATATTAGGCGGAGCCCTAATCTCATCACGAATGTTACGCTTTCGATTACCCAAAGAAGAATCAGCAGTGAGACTAATAGGAGCAGGCCTATGATCAGCTAATTTCTGAGACTCATGAGATCGTTCAGGGCGCAAATTCTCCTTGAGATTAGCGCCAGGGTTGATTTGGTTCATGCTTCCAGAATGGGCTTGAGTGGCCCGAGGACCAGTAGGGGCACCTTGAACGCCCGGTACGGACGCCGCATGGGGTTCATATTCTTGATCATCATTCATGGCATTATCATCATCAAAATCGAACGAGATGAAGTCATCGGAGGTGGCCTGAGTCTTGTTCTCAGAGCTGGATGTGACTCGAGCCTTTCTGATCAACTTGACAACATCGGTCTTCTTTCTTTGAGTATCATCCGTAGGAGGTAGTGCGGTGTAAGGATCAGGATTAGACCAGCGAGGAACACTATCCCCATCAGCAGGCTTGGTGGTACGAGCCTTCTTGGTTGGTTGGTCGGAACCTTCCTCGTCAGACATGTCCATCTCAGATTCATCGCCATCAGAGAGGTCCTCGACAGCCTTGTATTTAACAGCATTTCCTTGCTCATCCTCCATGCCGGTCATCAGTTCTGGTGTCGGAGCACGGTTGCCCTTTAGGAACTCGCGATCTGATGCCATTCTGGAGCCACCACGACCACGACCACGTCCACGAGCGCGATCGTTATTCCTACGAGGGCGGCTGTTAAAGTCGTCGCGTGGATTATTTCGGGGTGGAGATTGTTGACGAGGTCGGTAGCTATCTGTTTGACTGAAGTCAACAGAGGGAGGTGCGTCATGGCGGAAGTTGAAGTTGAAGTCACTTTGTGCGCTGGGGTGATATGCATCAGGCGCATGCGACGGGCCAGTCCCAGGAGCGTAGTTGTATCGATCAGGAGATGCACGACTTTGGCTGGGGCCTTGCGGATACGAGTGTCTGGACAGAACGCCAGGAGGACCTGTATTGCCACGGAATTGATACATCGGGGGAGGGGGAGGGGGAGCGTAGTTGTCGTTTTGAGGGCGATACGATTCACCACCGCTAGGACGGTATGAATCACCGCGACCACTTTGAGAGTAGCCTGCAGGAGGTGGAGGATAATAACCTGATGGATCTGACGGAGCCGACATCCTAGGAGGCGGTCCAGGTGGTAGAGGGGGTTGTCGCGACATCTTGTTGGGTTTCTTTCCTCTGGATTTTCGGTTTGTACGCAACATGGTTGAAGTGTTGCCGCGAAGGTCGAGAAATAATTCGGAAAATTGGGAAGCGAGGCAGGGCGCGCTAGCGTTGCACTAAAACTTTACGGTACGAGGCTGAAAGTGCAGTGTTTTCAGATGGAGGGCCGCTAGCAAAGGAAGTTGATTAAATAGATACTTTATGAATAGTCCATTGCGGAGAACGTAAGCTTGATCGTAAGCTTGAAGCACTTTCAAGGTAGAATTATTACGGAATCAAGGAACGATCCAGCGGCCCTCGACCTTCCTCCAGTATCCGCATGCAACCAGCGAGGCTACCAAGATCTCACTCGACCCCTGCGAGAATCTCCCCAAGTCCAACGGGCTGGAGCTCACCCAAACTCGGCATCACATGCGCCGGGCTGAACGGTACTGTACTTGACTGTAAGTCAGAAGAACCTCTTTGACAGTTCCAGTTCGGTCACGCCAACCTCATTCTTTGACTCTAATGTAATTATACACATTCTCAATTGGAAGACATTTCCTCTTACTCACCCATTACATCCCGCACTCACGTGTTGCTTCTCAAATCACATCCATCCATCACTCTTCCCGCATGGTCCGCAAGCCTGTTTGCCTGGCGGCATGACATAGTGTCACGAACAAATACGATACCCCAGCTGCGGTCTCAAATGCTCTGCCGCTGTAAATGGCAGCTTTCGTACGCCTTCAAAACCATGCCAATCTCATCTTTCTGACCACTGACTGGCATAGGACACCCCTTGGATGATGTCTGCTTCTCCGAGTTCAACACGAAGAGAGGAGGATGGAGGCTTCGCGGGCCTAAAGGATCCGAATCCCCCTACGATTGCGGCCTTTTCTCCAGTCACACTTTCGCATGCTACGTCTGCGAATAAACAGCGATCGACCATTCTGGTGCACCAGAAGTCACCGTTGTTAATAGCTACACCGCCGCAAATTACAAGAGCTTTGGCATATTCGCATCCGTTCCTATTACCTCTCAACCAGCTTGCCGGTCTGTTGACATGGACGAGTGGGGACCCATGGGAGAGTTTCCTGCTGGTGGCAGGTTTCTGGGGAGTTGTCCTCTACGGAGATGTAATAATGCGGTATTCTGGACCGGTGGTAGTGGTAATGGGCCTTATTTTGGGGATGTACTCAAGGAGATACTCGCCCCTATCCTCAAGCAGCTGGACAGGAGAGAAGCAAAAAAAAGGACACAAAAGACTGGAATCCGAAGCTACAAATATAAAGCACCAAAAGACATTAGACGAAATTGTCGAGACGCTGAAAATTTTCACCTCTCGTTGTAATGTCCTGTTAGATCCCCTATTGGAACTCACCGATTTCCTCTCCACCCAGCGGACCGCAACATCCGCAACCACAAGACCAGCTCTCACTACTCTCCTCATACGAATTCTTCTTGTTACGCCGTTATGGATCATCCTCACACTCCCTCCCGTACGGATCATTACTACTAAACGGATGGTCTTAGTAGCTGGGACTCTCTTTCTAACCTGGCACTCGCGCCCAACCCGGGTCTCTAGAGCTATTCTCTGGAGATCAGCCAGCGTCCGCCGTTTCTGCGTTGTAGTCACTGGCCTCCACTTCGCGGACACCCATCCCCTTCCCCCAACCGACAGAGACGCACCACCCCTTCCCCCGCGAAAGAACGCCTCCTTCCCAGAACCAGCCTCTCTAGCCGCCTCAGCAGCAGCTAAAAGGCGACCAGATGCTCCTGGCGTTCGCTTTACATTTATCCTTTACGAAAACCAGCGCCGATGGGTAGGTCTCGGCTGGACGACCTCTGTTTTTGCGTATGAGCGAGCAGCGTGGACGGACGAACATTTGAACCCAGCGCCTGTAAAAGAAGATTTCGAGTTACCAGATGTAGAAGGGGGAGCTGCTAGATGGCGGTGGGTTGAAGGTGGAAAGTGGCTTGTAGAAGGGGCGGGGGAGTATGACGAAGGTGGGGCTAAAGCGAAGGCTGATGCTAGTGATGGGGGACAGGGATGGATTTATTATGATAACAAGGTATGCTCCCCTTTCTCCCTTTCCCCCTTTCCCAAATTCCCAAATTCCTAAAACTTTAGAATAAGAGTATATTAACAGTGGGTAGTGGCAGAACGGGCGTCGCGGTGTTGATGGATGGGGCCGCTACACCCGCCGCAGAAAATGGTACCGCGACGCCGAGCTCGTCGAGATCTCTCCCTCAACCGAAATCACACCCCTCCCCTCCCCGCGCACCACGCCCGACTCCTCTTCCCTCGCCCTAAATACCTCCATCCCTCCCCCGTCACTACAAACTCCCGTCGCCCCGTCCTCTTTCGCAGAACCCCGTCCAGACTACACAGATTCAGTTAGTGTAAAAGGCAGCATTAATAGTCGAGGCAGTCATGAAGAGGCAGTCAAAAGCGATACTGCAAGTACGAAAAGTAGTCTGTTGAGGGGGAGGGTGGGGAGTCTGAAGAGGAGAGGAACGGGGGGATCTACGAGTGCGAGTTTGATGAGTGATGAGGACAGGCCGCGCGCGCCAAGAGAGGCGGATTGGGGGATTGGGGATGAGGTTATGATGGGTTTAGAATGAGATTAGTAAGGAAAGGAAAGGGGGAGAGAGGGTGATGGGGGGAGGAAATGGGATTGTATGAGTGAATAAATGGATATTCAATGGGTGTATAGGATTTTTCTGTTTCGGCGTAGGTGTTGGGTATGGTGTTTGGGCTGGCTGGTTGTTCGAGCGTATACCATAGCATCGATAGGGCAAAAACATAAGCTCTGTAGAGCTGGTCGAATTCCTTCTGAAATTTGAGCTTGTGATTTAAGCGAGAGCGTTTGTAACTATGCTTTGTGCAATCACCACTATTGAACAAGTAGTAGCTGGACTTGAGGTTTTCAACGTAGCTCAAGTATTCAACTCGCTTAACCCTTTTCAACCTAAATTGGATACTCGCCTGACTCAAATGACTTAAAATTCTACACACGGTTTGGTTCATCTCTCGCCAAATGCTGTATTTGGTATACATTAGTCTATTCCCTCCTAAGCAGAGCCATAGCCGAGGCCACGTACTTCATATCAGTACATCCTCACCTCTTTTCGCCTTTCCCCCTCCGAATTCCATAACCATAGCCACCACCACCACCACCACCACCAACCCTCAAAACTCACAACCCCGCCCCAATTTTCACCAGCCCTTTACTCCTACTCGAAAACAGCCCCATAATCCCAAATCCCACATAAAACAACGCCAACGGATACGCCACCAACCCCCTCATTCCCCGCATCCTGCCCACCGCACAAAACATCCCCGAACTACTATACGTGCACCAGCCCACCGCCAGACTCGTCAACACATACCCCAGTCCCCCATCCATTGGCAGCACCACCCCCACTAAACTGGTCAGTACCAAAGGCAGCAGACAGTATCCTAGTACACTGGCACTCCGAGGGAATGTAAGGGAGGAGGAGAGGTGCGACGGTTGTGCGGGGCGGGGGGACGGATCGGAGGACGGGTCGCCCAGAGGGGGGGACATGAGGGAGAGGATGAAGTGTAGGGAGACAGACCCGAGGAGCGCGAGGCCGTAGATGTATCCGAAATGCACTTTTCCGGAGAATAAGAGGAAGGTGCCAAAGAGGAGGAAGAAGATGATGGGGCCCGCAAGGTCGGAGTCGTCCATTATGTGTTGATCTATGCGGGCGAGGGGGTTGAGGACTGCTAATGTCTAGTTGCCTTTTAGTATTTGCTCTGAAGTAAAGTTGATTGGAGTGAGATTTGGTGAAGTACCTTGCTCTGTATATGCGCAAAATTTACCCCCAACTCCTCCAGCAGCGGCGGCTCCCCATCATACCCCTCCGTTCCAAACGCAGCTAACCACCCCGTCCGCAAACCTCCCTGCTCACCCATCCGCCCACTCACTCCCTGCGGCGCCCCAAACCCCGAATTAAAACCCGCAGCCCCATAAGCTGGGCTCCCGCCCGGTGCTCCATAGCCGTAAGATGCTTGTGAGGGCGTGGCGTGTCCGGAAACTGGGTTGGGCGTGTAGGAGGATGGGTAGAACTGGAGGTGTTGCGGGGAGGCCTGGCCGTAAGGAGCGTTAGGGGGAGGTTGTTGGAAGAATTGTGACATTCTCAAGAGTGGCGAAGCTGTAGTTGTGATTTCAGAAAAGGAAAAATGAGATAGCGAAGTGGGAGAAAATAGGCAAGGGCTCAAGTGAGCATAGGAGTTGAATAGGCATGTGTTTTTGGACGGCTGAGGTTAAGGTGGTTTCTTTGACGCCGTAAGCGCCTGGAATATGGGGCTTCAATGAGGCAAGAACCGCAAAATAATTCCCGACGGCTTAGAAAAAAGTGAACGAGGCTCCTTGTGTACTTGTACCATCTCATTTTCAACATCTTGCTTTTATTTCACATTGGTGCATTGCTTCATTGCCATCACCATACCACAATCATGGTGAGTTATTAAACGATTTACAATTATCTCAGCACATGTCGGAATAAATTCTTAATGGCCTCTCTTTCTTTACTAATATCCGACTGCAGGCGCACCGAATAATAACCCAAGTCGTCATCACCGGCTCCCGAGTCCTCGGACGAGCCTTCGCAGAAGCCTATAAGCAAGCTTCGGCCTCCTCGCAATATGCCAAATCCCAGGGCAAAGCCGGCGCGACCAACTCCTTCGCCTCCCACCATGGCCTCACTCTCGACGAAGCATGCAAGATTCTAAACGTCAAGCCGCCACAGGGAGGGAAAGCGAATATGGAAGACGTAATAGAGCGGTTCAAGAAGCTGTTCGATGTCAATGATCCGAAGAAGGGAGGCAGTTTCTATTTGCAGAGTAAGGTGCTGAGGGCGAGGGAGAGGATAGAGGCGGAAGTGAGGCAAGCAGAGGAAAAGGCGAGTAGGGAGGAGGAGTTAAAGGAAGGGTGGAAACCCAAGGTTTTCAAGGACCGGTAGCCTTGAGTTGGCTGAAATTGGTGCTGAGTGTGGTGGTCAGGCCAGGCGAGAGGAGAGTTGGAAAGAAGGCCAGCTTGGAATCTCGTCTGGGAGGAAACCCCCGACCCGAGCACAATCTCGAAAATCTTCCCTCTGTATTCTCGACATAGCCAGGCGTTTTTGGGGCTCTAATGTATATTGAAGGTCTGGGCTGCATTTTCATGGACCTGGGTGGTCTATCCTAAATATGATAGGTGTACGATATGGGGAGTTGAATGAAGATTCTTCGTTCAAATTGGCCTTGAATTATTGCAATTTTTGGGATGCTATGCTACACAGGCGAACATAGGGACTCTTGTTGGGTGTTTCTTGTGTAGAAGCAACCCGGATATCCCATGAAAACTATGCTGAATTTACTTAAGAAAACCAAAAGAAAAACATCAACACGCCTAACAAGCATTATATCCTCCATCAACATGTACGGAAGTACCAGTCATGAAGCTTGCTTTATCACTGAGCACAAAGCAAGCAATGTAAGCAATCTCCTCAGGCAAACCCCATCGAGCCATTGGCGCTCTCTGAACCCGCCTATCTCCCTCCTTGGTAGACTCCTCTCCCTGGGTCTGTCAATTAAGCAAAGAGAAAAACAGCGGGCGACACTTACAAATGTGCCAGCGTGCAATGGAGCTGTCATGCCAGTTGCAACCCACCCAGGACTAACAGAGTTGACACGGATACCCTGAGCGGCATAGTCAACAGCATCGGCCTTGGTGAGACCTACAACACCATGCTTTGCCATGATGTAATGAGGGATGTTGGGGATAGCTCGGTGACTGGTTAAGGAGGCTACGTTGACGATGCTGCCTCTAGTCCTGAATGGCAGTCCAGTGCTTGCTCAAGGTCAGCTGAGCCGTCCAGCTTCCAAAGCTCCGTTACCCACGTTAAGTCTCTAAAATCCTGCTTCAACATTTGCATAATTTGTGCTCTCTCACAAAGCCAAACACCTCTCAAGTTCAAGTTCAAGACCTGATCCATACTCTCGATAGTTTGCTCCGAAATTATAGCTTGCTTTCCCGCAATTCCGGCGGCATTGAAGCAGATATCGAGTCTTCCGAAGGTCTCCACGGTTTTTTTGATAGCAGCATCGACTTCGGCCTCTTTGCTGCAGTCTGCTCCGATTGCCAGGACCTTGCCATCTTCAGGAGTGAGAGCTGCGAGGACAAAGACGGCGTTGGTCAGATGCTCATTGGTGAGGTCGATGATGGCAATCTTCTTGACACCATCCTTAAGCAGACGCTGGGCCACAGCTAAACCGATTCCCGAGGCGGCACCTGATAATTATTGTGAGTCTTCCGCGGTTGAAGGTGAATATTATGGTAGTTACCAGTTACAAACGCGACACTATAAGTACTAGGTCAGCACTTATACTTGTGATATCTGGGGACTAACCATTCCGGCGAGAATTCAGACATTATTTTGGAGTTAAACTTATGCAGTCTATTCCAATTTTCAGCGGTCCAAGGATGGAAGAAGTTGGGGGTGTTTTTAGTAAGTGAATGGTTTGGTAGTACCTTAACGTTTCCCCGCACTAAGTGTCTCCCACTTTTCTTGAATTTATCTACAAGCGAGTGCAAAGGACTTCGACGTAACCCGATTATTTTCAGGCTTTGACAACAATAAAAGTTTGAATTTCCTTGTAATTAGCGCAGATACGCGCCTCAACAAGTAAGAATCTATCTCTACACTCGAAAATCTGGCCCGCTATACAATTTCCCCAGTATTTTTGGCACCTCGGCAATCCGTTATACGATTGCCACTCTATATTCACATTTCCCCAGTCGCTAAAAATACCAGTGTTAGTAACTAGAAACAACTTGAACTTACAAGGTCCTGTTTAATAGATGTTAGCTGCGTCTAAGTCTAATGTTTTATTTCTAGGCTATGTTAAAACTTATGCTATTTTCGGATATCAGGCTCGTTAAGTATGCCAGCTATAATATTCTAAATACTTGTAAATATTCGGACGATATTAAAACTAAGGTTACTCTGGTTCCCTATCTTGGTTGAGATTTAAAAGTAGAACCAAATATAAAACGGGTAAAAATACACTTGAGTTTGATTTAATAAATAAATAAAATAAAACGTAGTTTTTAAAATTAAAACATATAAAAATTGTAAATTCAAGTTATATTAAAAAGGATTAGCGATTTAATTTGTAAATAACTCTAGTTAAGTTAAGCTTAAGATATTATACTTTTTTTAACCTTACTTATAAAAACTTGACTTAAATATATAGTTGTACAATAGATTATATTTGCTAAGTATACTTAGTATAAATAATATACTAGTCCCGCGCTAATATTAAACGCTATAAATCTTTTTTAAGAAAAAGCCTAGACAATTAAAATTTTATACAATTACAAAGTATTTCCAGCTCGACCTCTTTTCAAATGAAATTCTTCCTCTCGTGTAAATTCCTTGAAAAGAAAAAAATATTTTGATGACGGGTTATAGTAGAAGTCGGTGTGTGAGGCTAGGCTCGCCTGCCCAATATTGCAAGCAAGGCTTCACTACTTCACAACACAACCCGCCGCCATTCACCAGACTACCATGGATGACGACGAAGAGTTCGGCGCGGATGCAGATTTCCTTGAAGCTCTTGCAGCTTCAGCAACCTCTACTCCTGCTATTCCCCACGTTCAACAGCCCACTCCTCAGCGAATCCAGCAACCAACCCCGCAACGACTCGATCGCGCCCCTCCAACGGCCGCCTCCTCTTCAGGCCCTAAAGTTGTGCAGCCAACACCTCAAGCTGTAGCTCCACGGCAGGTGGGATCCTCTATTCTTGTATCTCCGCGCCAGAAAGGCAATCCAATCCTCACGAATCTGCGCGCGTTCGCCTGGGAGTACTCCGACATTGTAGCCGACTATGTCCTGGGAACCACGACATGTGCTCTCTTCCTCTCCCTCAAATACCACCGTCTACATCCGGAATACATATTCAAACGCATTAAGGATCTGCAAGGAAAATACAATCTACGCGTCATTCTCACGATGGTAGATATTGAGAGCCACGAGGATAGTTTAAAGGAGCTCTCGAAGATAAGTTTAGTCAATAACGTCACTCTTATGCTGTGCTGGAGCGCGGCAGAAGCAGCGAGATATCTGGAGCTTTACAAGAGTTATGAGAATGCTAGTCCAGCACCGATTAAGGGAGTGGAGAGGAAAGGCTTTGCAGACAATATGGTTGATTTTGTGACGACGCCTAGGAGTATCAATAAGACGGATGCGGTATCACTTGTCAGCGCATTTGGAAGCATTCGAGCAGCTGCAAATGCCCGCCCCGAGGAGATCGCTGTTGTCGGAGGATGGGGTGAGAAGAAGGTCAAGAAATGGACTTCCGTGGTGGATGAGCCGTTTCGAGCCCGGAAGGCAGCCAGGAGGGGTCTACTTAGGGCGGTGACGACTGAGGATATGGCAGAAGCACTACCAGCGGCAGTTGACTCTGTTGTTCCGCTCAGCAGGATTCCACTGAGGGATATGCCATCACACGGAAAAAAGAAACAGCCTGGAGACTCCCAGACCGATTCGAGTGCTAAGGACAAAGAGCCTACAGTACAACAGCCCCGGACGTGGGACCAAGATGATGAGGATGAAGATGCATTGATAGCTGCTGCTGCCGAGGAAGCGGAAAGGGTGAAAAAAGAGAAGAGGAAAGAGATGTCGCGAAAAGAGAATGAGTTAAGTGATGGGGTTGCAACAGCTCTAGCTAAGCTACGAGACAAGGTCTAAATCGATAACTCTAAATAAAGTTATTTTGTTGCCATCGTTTGTTGCCAGGGGAGAAGTGGATCCCAAGGAAGACCTCGCTGATCAGGGGTTATGTCCGGCTTTTGATATCTCATCATCGGCTAGCTATGAGCCTCTGTTCCCTGAGAGCTTGCGGAGCATAAGTTTCCAAATCACCAAGTGGTAACATTACTAAATAGGAAGGGGGTTCACATCCTCGGACAACACCTTTTCTTGAGACAAGAAAGAGTGGTTTGCATAAGCAAATTCTCCCCTAGCTGGTCCATGTGGGAGTTCGCAATCGAATTTCGGTTTTCTTTGATGTTTAATTCATGCTGCCCAAGGGTTTGTTGATGGACGGTGTCCCGAATATCCAAGTGGTGTTGAATATTTCGGGTGGTCTTGCACGGATTTCCATTCCTGGTCATCTTAGGGGTGCTGAGTATTGTAGACACTAAATCACTTTAAACGTTCAAGTTGTTCTGATTACCTCCGCTGATAACATCAAGCAAAAACATTGCTGCAGTGCCGCCAAAAACAAGTCCCTTATGACCCTTACCTTTCATCTTGATTTGCCTAAATTACAAGAGAACAACCATCTTAAACGAATGATTCATTTATTTACTTTTGTTGAATTTCCTAACCCAACTGCTGAAGGACATAGCCAGATTGAAGGTGTTGTACTATTCGAGATGCACCAGACCTCATGCTATCTAAGTGAAAAGATGGCAGTGATCATGGCAAAACAAAAGGAACATGAGAATTAAGCAAAAATCTGGACGATGCTTCCAAGATTCTTAGATATTGGGAAAGTATCTTGGAGATATATGCGCAGTTTTGCTCTTCATGTGAGATGCCTTTGATGCTCCTAGGTTGCGGGTCAAGGGCACTCCCGGGACAATCACCTTTTTGTGCTTTGGTGACTTTTTGCCTTGAGAATTTAGCGGATATTAAGTGGGAGATGAATCTATCATGAACTTCTCTACCATTTCCATCTAATTAAATACAATTTCAAGCTTGAGGGGCTGCCAATGTCTTTCTATAAGCCCAGTGCACAAATTTCATGCTTGGCTCATCCAGCAACTTCGTCAAAAACTCCGCACACCATAGCGTAAAGGGCAGCAAAATAAGCTGTGCTGCGAGAAACGCCAAGTCCATACCAAACGGCCCAGATTTCGATATCGGAAACGCGTTTATCCAATTCGGTAAAGCTGCCTCATGGACACCCTCCTTATACCACCCCACTGCCACATAGAGCCGGTCCCCAAGCGTCCAGAGAATAGGTCCATGTATCAGGTACAACATGAATGAGATCTTCCCCAAGTACTGGCAAAACCGGGTTTCGAAAAAGCTCTTCAGCCACGGGATCCGGGGGATGGAAATCATTATGCAAATGGCGGCATGGAAAAGATAATACCACTTTTGGTCAAAGACGGCTTGGGGTTTGAGGAACGAGAGGTAGTACCATCCAGGATTTGCCCGCAGTGTATGCATATATCTATCGTGTGACGGGACGCCTCCAAGATAGATACCAACGATGAATAGTGTGTAGGAAATAGCCCCTTCCCATTTCTTGAGTTTGGCGAAGAATTCGGGTGCTGGTAACTGGTCGAGCTTCGCAAGTAAGTCGAACTCGCAGAGAAGCATGCCCGAGAGGAACAGAGAGCAGAACCAGCCATCCGCAATGTACATGAAGTAAAAGATAAGCCCGAATGTTATTCTCAGCCGTGCTATTTTCGAACTCCTTGAAAGCGCTAGAATGATCGTGTAAATGGCGATTGAGCCCTGGAACTCAATTGGGATGGACCAGAGATGAAATCCATATGATAACCAGCCCTTCCCGCCACTCCGGAAGACAAAGGTAAAGTTCTTGATCTCATTGTACCAATTGAAGAACTCGTCGTACCAGTTCTTCTCATGCACTGGATAGCTCGTCCAGATCCCAAACATATGCCATGAAGTGAAATACGCAAAAGTTACTACGATGACGGGGATAAAAAGGCGGAGCCATCTTCGGAAGAGGGAGGATGCAAAACTGTCAAGAAGTTTGATATGCTCGCCCGCATAAATCAATCTGAGCGGTTTGGCCGAGAGCACATATCCCGAAATAATGAAGAAAACCGAGACCGCAAAATGGCCACCGGTAAAAAATGTCCGTACTCCAGGGAGACAGGCAAAGAAATAACGCCCTTCAAAGCCATACGCATTCTCGAATACCATGTCGGCAGCTATGATCGTCCGTGGCCATAATTGATGATGGTGCCAGTAGACTAGAAATGCAGCAAATCCTCGCAGACCATCAAGCCATGCTGTCGGTCCCAGTTGTCTCTGGAGCTTGATTCCTCGTGATGTTGGGAAGAAAGAGGGCCGCAGAAGCACTACGAGTGAGCTTGCAGCCTGATATATTGGGTACTTCTCATTGTCTGGATTGTGCTCCCCGAGAAGCCCATTCTCCAAATTGTGATCTTCCCTCTCAAGAAGCCCATGGTCGAATCGTCTACAGCTCAATGGAGTTGGCGAGTCTGGCTGTGGCGGCTGATGCGATAAGTCTACGAATATGTGTTCCTTCGTCATTCTTGTGAAGGCAATTGGTAGCTTTGTGGGGGTTTTCTGAGAGAAATGATGCGGTCCTAGGGATGGAGAGTGATATGAGAAGCGACCTAGCCATCCAGACCTCAGACTGTTAATGTTAGGGTATTTAATGTAACTTGAAGGAAGAGTGGGACGGCAATCGTGTCGCAAACCTTTTAGGAAGGTCAGGTCAGGTTGAGATACCTTTTATGAACTACCAGTAGAGTGTGAAATAACGTGAGGGGCAGATCGCCATGGACCCTAGACGGCGATGATACCTGAGCCTTGGTAAAGGGGGGACAAAGTGTTCGAGAGAGGTTAGATTGTCAGGTACGTATGTGATGAGAAGCTTGTCAAAGCAGCCAGCCAAGGGATCCGGGGATTGGTTTGAAAAACATGGAATATGCATCAATGATGATTTGGGGATCGCTGGCGGATTGACCATGCAATCAAAGGTGCCGGTGGCTGTCACAAGATTCCCAAGGAGCTATCAGCCACGATCGTTGAAACCAATCTGGAGGTCGAGCGGCCCTGATTACCCATATCTTTGCGACTCTTTGGTATCTCATTTGATGACTTCGTTTCGTTTTTCAGGGGCTATGACCTTTCAGTGTTCCGGATATTGGTTTGTTTTCATTTATAGCTCTGTTCCGACCGCAGCTCGGTTGCGAGGTTTCATCTGAGTACGAGCCAATAGCAGCGCCCTGATGCCTCGGGACTTGTTCATGCGTGCAGATTGCTGTTCGAGATTTGACGGCTGGAAACCTGTCACAGGCCAATTGAAGAGCTAATTTGGTGTGAATGTGAAAGACCTTTGCGACTGGTGCTGGTACTTTCACGAGAAATAAACCCCGACACCTGTCAATTTTCTCAATTGTTCAAACACAATACTCTTTCCATCCTTCGTCAGGCCAGACATTCAACAATCAATATGTTGGCGGACTCCAAATTGGTTACAACGCCATTTCAGGGCAGGCTACCGAAGCCTCTCCAAAGAGCCTTACCGATATATGTGATCGGATGCCTCCTCTTCGTGCTATTCATTTCGCGGCGCAACTCCTTTCGATCCTCTCCTATGGTCGCCGATGCATTGAAGCGTGTCCTCCCCCAACAAGCCTATTTCAGACCGACCGTCCAATTCCCCAAAAAGATCTGGCAATCATGGAAGGTGGATCCATTGGCCTTTGAAGAGCGTGATGCAACTCGAGCAAAGTCTTGGACAGCGGCAAATCCAGGACATAGATACGAAGTTCTGACAGATAACAATGATTTGTACTATGTCGAGGAGCATTTCGGTGCGGGGTCTGCGATCAATCGACCGGACATCGTGGCGGTATATAAATCTCTCACAGCACAGATCATCAAGGAAGACCTTTTAAGGTATCTTGTGATGTATGTAGAGGGTGGAACTTATGCCGATATTGATGTTGAAGCGATACGGCCGATTGATACCTTTATCCCACCTCATTTCAACGAGAAAGATATAGACCTGATTGTGGGCGTCGAGATAGATGAGCCAGCTTTCAAGGATCATCCAATTCTCGGTCCCAAATCACAGTCTTTTTGTCAGTGGACTTTCATTGCCAAGCCAAGAGTTCCAGTCATGATGAAGCTCGTGGATAACATCCTCAGGTGGCTGAATGATGTTGCAGTGAAGCAAGATGTGCCTATTTCAGACATCATTCTTAACTTTGATGAGGTGATTAGCGGCACTGGCCCCTCGGCTTTCACCAACGCCATTTTGGCAGAAATAAAAGGGCGAACCGGTAGAGATTGGGACTGGGAGGAAAACTTTCACAACATGGAGGAAGAAAAGCTCATTGGAGGAGTTCTGGTTATGACAGTTGGTGCCTTTGCAGCTGGGCAGGGACACTCCAATTCTGGGTTTCATAATTCAACCAAATCCTTGGTGAGGCATCACTACCATGCTTCTGGATGGCCAAAAAGACACCCAAGATACAGCCATCCTGTCTTTGGAGAGGTTGAAAGATGTAATTGGGTGATGGATTGTGTGAAGGATTGGGACACCAACAAGGCTAATTTTGAGGCCCTGCCACAAGATGAGCAAGAAAAATTGAGCAGGGAATCGGCAGCTGAGTTGGAAGTGAAGAAGAAAGAGGAAGAGCAATCCTCGAAAGAGACAGAGGAAAAGGAAAGGAGAGAGAAGAAAGAAAAGACAGTACAGGAAGCTTGCAACGTCTGCAGAGGGGAAGATAAGCCAGCAGAAGCTCCGGTGCCCGAAGCTGCTCAGGATAACCCACCGCCTCAGGACAATCAGGCGCCCGAAGAGAACCAGATTCCCCAGGAGAATCAACCTGCCCCTGAGAATCAACCCGTCCTGGAGGTTGTTGTCGAGGAGGGGAAACAGGAAGCCCGGAAAGAAGAAGTTCGCTCATGAAAGGAATCTGCGATCCATTCATCGGCAAACCTTTTCACATGTTGTGTCGGTGAGACAGATCCCCTCTCCATGTGGAGCCCATTCTAACAATACCCGCAGATCTGGAGAAGATGTAAGATCGTCGGCCAGCACATTTCCTACCATCAAGGAAGGAATTTCGGTCGATTCTGATGCATTCGGGGTGCCATTGGGAAGCCAGGAGATACTGGCAGAGGTTTAAGCATGCTGCTGAGCACCTGGAAGAATGCAGACCAAAGATACCCTCCTCGTGAGTGTGATTGCGAGGAAACAGTTGGCGTTTGAGGTTGACGGGAATCTCAATCCGGAACAGGAGAAGGCCCATAGACGGCAATATCGTTATATAAATGAATGAAGAATTGGTATCCAGAAAGTTGCTTCGCACCAGTGATAGGAATGAAGCTGTTGATGATATGTAACACTGACCATGTTTGGGGCGAGGTTAAAATAATGTTTGCCTAGGCGCGATGACCTTGTTAATCAGGCAGCAGATTCGGCAATTCACCGACCTAAGGGTCGGGTCTTGGAGGCAGTTAGTGAAATAGATTTCCCACTCGAAGTCCAATTGTTTTGATCAACAATATCAAATACAGTAATAGAAAGCACAGGAATGTCAAAACACATATTGTATTCTAACAAATCCTAGTTTCACATCACTCCGTATACCTAACGCCAAACGCCTTGAAAGCCTCCACCTACCAAACTTCAATTCCCTTACTCTTCCTTGGTAGCAGTGGGTTATTTCGAAGAACAAGATCCATTTTTGGCTGTCAATTCCTTCTGCGTAGTAGCTCCCGTTGCAGCGCAGTCCCCTTTCCGGCCGATGAAGTTCCCTTCTCACTTGTAGTCTCCGTTTCATCTGTGGCAGTCTTTTGAACTGAGGTACAGCTCGGAGCGGACGAGGTTGGGCTCCCCTTTTTGGGAACAGACAATAGGGAGCCCTTCCAAAGCGCCTGAATAACAGCTGACATTCGCTTCCCATCCAAGTTCGTAACCTGCTTCCGGAGCTCAACACTGACCTTCACCCCATCCTTTACCCCAGTCTCGGTAATTGCCGGGATTCCCACGATTTGGTGACGCGGAGCTCCTGTTACTGTCTCAATCTGAAGCGAGGTAATCTTCAGTCCGTTCATCGCTGTAGACCCAATCGTGCCAAGAGCCGGAAGAGCGTCATACACCATCAAGCCACCAAGGTATTCCTTGATCGCGGCTCCGACTGGGAACGGCCCGGTGGGATACTTATCAAGATCAAAGGTAGACTTGATCTTGAGAAACCACTTCTGGTCCATGAACGGCCGAAATCTCTTCTCGGGGTCTTTCTCACATGCACGCTCGTAAAATGCAACATCTTGCTCGACCTGGACGTTGCGCAAATAAGTGGCCATAGCTTTGGCTCCAGCTGTGAGACTCGTTATGTATTCAAGCTCCTGTAAGAACGTGGACTTGATCGGTACAGCTCCAGCAGCGACCTTCGTATACACGGTAGAACGGGTATTCTTTGCCATGAAGTCGTGGAAGATTTGAGCATCAGCCAAGCTGAAGTTGTTGTTTTGCGCCATTACGTCTGCAACCAAGCCATTTCCGATAGCCTTACCGCCATTTAGGACTCTTTTAGTGCCACTAAGGATCTTGGGTAGAGCCTGATCCATTCCAATTTCATAGCCACCTTGGAGAATGACGTTGTCGACACATGATTTGAGACGTGTGGCGTCTGCTGGATTCTCCACGAACTCTCCCAAATCCATCAAACTTGAGAGGGCTAATAGAGTTAGCTTGTACTTCCCTTTAGAGGCCCTTTCGCATGCATTTCGCAATACATCAGCTCCAGCCGCAAGTATGGTAGACTTTGGTGAGGTAAAGCTTTGAGAAAGAGCAAATTCGTAAGCAAGAACCTCATGATCTCTATTTTTGTCGCCTTTCGTACCCACTCCAACTTCTACGTCCGTGAGACCAAAGGTTTGCAAAGCTCCGTGCGCCATAAGTGCTCGGTCTCTAGCCACATCAAGATTTGCGACTACGAAGTCGAGGACGATAAGGCCGAGACGATGGAGTTCAACGTAGACCCACATGGCGGTAAAGTCATCGTAATCCTTTCCTAAATCGGTAAAGACTCCCACGCGGGGAGCTTTATAGCTCGTTGTCTTGAGCTTCAATAGATCTGAATAGATTGCCTTCTCGTCCGCAGTGAGGCCACTAGGGATTAATGACTGTGGAGGTTCTGTCTTCGACGAACAGGGTTGGGATAAGTGTGATGTCGCCTTTGCTAGATATATTGAGCCTGTAACTGTGCGCTCTTGGACTACTGAAATATTAGTAGTGCTCTTGCAAATTTCGAACGATATACAAACGTTGATTTCGGCCTGGGACTGCAACTCCCAATAAAATGGCAGCTCCAAACAAAATTTCCAATGAGGAAAGAACACCCAATGGTTACCGCATGACTTGAACCCGAGTAGATTCTCTACTTTGATTCGAATACCAAAGCACTTTCAAATCTAAGTATTTGAAAATAATTGGCTAATCGGCTCGGGTTCAGAGATTTACGTTTAGGAAAAGTTGAGGAACTGAAACGGAATGGAGTATTGAAAATAACAGGTACTAATATGTAGGTTTGAAGACTAATCAAAAACAGAATCTTGAAAGTAGAGGATCTTGAAGACGGTGATGACTGATGATAACGGCCAAACTTGAAGATCTCTGACTGCTTAATATCAAGTCTTGAACTCTTGGGCACTGTGTCCAAGGACTTGTTCCACGTGAGATCCACTGCGGTCTCCTTCCCCACTAAGATCTGTCTCAGTTCCTGGGATTTCAAGGAAGATTTGAAGAAACGAATCCGCATGATCGAGAATAGATTGACAAGTGAGCTGGTATGCTTGAATCTAAGCTTAATATAGACGAGATGCTGGTACGTACGGGATTCGACCCTCGGCCGTTGGGGATTGCGCCCACACGTGCATCCTTCTTCCTCTTGCATCTCCTCCTGCACGAGACTTGGGCTTCCAGAATGTCTTAGATGTGCCATCTTCGATGGTCTCCACCTTCTTGTGAGTAGGCTGGGAAAGTATGAGCAGCCCATGTAGACAGTCAGGAATTGAGATTAAGTCTGCGTTACGTCAGCACCACTCAGATATAAAATCTGTTCAGATTGTTCTCCTGTTAATAGGCTACTGTAGAACATCATACATTCACCCAATTACTCGTTTTCCAACATAAGCCGTGGCCGGGGAAGCTCGCAAATTTCTCGCCTATCGGAAAGCTTCGCCTAGATACTTGGGCAGAGGCTCTCATCTGGCTTGCTCTTAGTTTTGCATTCATGTATCGTAGGAAATAAGATTATGCGCGTTAAGTATCGCAGTTGCAAAGAAGGCAGCCTTCGAAATAAACATGTCGTTGACGCTTTAGCCTTGTCGAGCAAGCGCCGGTAAAGTCTAACCATGGAAGCGATTAGTCATTCCAACCTCAAAACCCAGAGACGAAAGAAACATCTTCCTGATCGTACACAAATTCCCATGGTTCTCAAGTCTCCTATTCCGTTTGTGCCTATAGATCAATGGGGGGATCCTGATCAGTAGCGCATCACACCGTCACACTTAGAGGCACAATTAGCAACCTTAGAATCTCTACTCTACTACTGTAGTCCTGAGATTAGGGCTGAACTTCTGAATGGAAATGGCCACAGCGTTGATGAGCATCACCAGCCACGTTCCAAAAAAGAGCCAAAATGGCACATCTTCGTATGGTCTGGGAGTCCAGGGCCCTCTACTACCGGGCGAAAGGGGTGGATTGTGAGTGTTTTGATTCTGAGATAAAGTTATCACGCTATCTCTCTCCACTTAGTTTGGGACTGTTTTCATGATGCGTCAGCAGTTTTGTTCACGAAGGTACTCACCACGAGACCAACTCTAGAAAACCTAATTTGTGAAGTAATTATTATCTTTGTCACTACTGTTATGTCTTATATTAATTCTAGGAAAGGCAGTTCCATAGTAGTCTGTGAAAGTAGCAACATAATCCCTACTACCCGCCTAGATTGGCAGAGGATTGCGCCCCGGTCTATGGAAGATAGCTCATTTTTGTTGCTGTTATGAAATTCAATGCAGACTTATTCCGTACCATAATTAGCGAATTCTAAGGTTATTGGATTTGACCTTTCTTTTCCGAGCAGCTCAACCACCTCTGCTTTCGTCTTCTGGTAGGAGCAGCAGAAGCCCGAGCCATCTTCTCCCTCGCCACCAGATTTACCTTCGCCTTATGTCTTCTTGTTCTGCATCCCTCCTCATCACCACCCGCACGGCAACAATCCCAGAAAATGCGCTTTTCAGTTTCATTGGGGACCATTTCTGCGGATTCCAACCAGCCTTCTTCATCCGCATCAACACGAGGAGGATGAAAAATATTTTGTTCCTTGCCTATCAAGAATTAGCATTCCTATCCCCTCAATATGGCAGACGAGTAAGCTTGCCAGGATGCCAAAGGCAAAATCGCTTTACATACTTGCTGGTATCAAATCTCCGCCTATAATCCTCACAGGTTGCTTTCGCCACCAACTCCTCGTCCCCAGCGGCAATTGGCGACTCGTACAGATTCGATCCATCCCTCTTTGCATCCTTCAAACTCTCTTCATGGCCATTATGCTCTATATTCCGACTCCCAGTCTGGATCTCTTTCCCCCGCACGACAGGAAGCTTCCTAGTCTACCTGTTAAAATGCTGAGAGCATCTGGGTTAGAAAATAATTACGAAATGAATCTTGGCTATGTCTCATCTGTATCAGAAAAGGCTTATTGTCCATATAGACATTAGTGATTTGACGTAGTTCTTCGGGATTAAGCTCTTGACGAGCCCTAATTATGATCTCCGGGACAGAAACAATTGGCTGTCGGTTCCCTTTCCTGGGAGCAGGTTGGGCTGCCAAAGGCGGGCAACTGCTGTATTTCCAGCGACCGTAGATGAGACTTCATTGGCCACGCTTTTGGGGTATGTTAATAGCCTTTATAGGTTTTTGTGCGATTTACTATAGTATTGATTATAGGAAAATTAAACACAGCAATTGAAGAAAGTTGAAGAAGGGAAGAAGGGAAGGTAGAAGTCATTAAACTATGAGAGGCGACCGATGCGACGAACAGTGCCTCGATGAAAACATCATTCAAAATCAGGAACAATTTCGCGTCCGAAGCGGTCTAGTTGGAAGTTTCGAAGTACGAGGTAGCCCGTGGCAGGCTTGTTGGTCTCTGTTATTTGTATCTTCTTGGCGTGCTTTTTTTCATTCGGCACCATGCTGTATCTCCCGATTCTCATCGAGCAATGACGAGTATTCGGACTGTAATCCCCTGTTTGACTACGCACCTCTTGGCTAATTTAATGACGAGGGGAGGGAACCACTATCAAGTCACATTAAGAGCCCTATCTTATTTGTCGATTTTCCAAGGCATCAAATTTGACATAACTATCTTCACTCATATCTGCGGAGCCACAGCCGCGGAGAGGCTCATTTAAGTTTCAGGTGAAGCACGATTTAGCTATTATCACCATTCAGTGCCTTCTCTTCGGAGTCTCCCCCCTCAGAATCTTCCTAATCATCGTAATCGAAACCGATCAAGCTAAGGTTAAACGGTGAGTTATAGGCTCCGCTGTGCGTTTCTTGGACAAGATTCCGAAGCCGTTCAACCCTCTCGGCAGTCTCTGAATTCATGTCCATACGAACCAGCATCGCGCGAGTTTGGAGATGGAGATCTCTGTTAATTTCAAGTTCTTCTGCTTTCATTTCGACTATATCTGCTTCAAGGCGTGCAGCAGGCCACGCCGGGAGTCGACTTGTGATTCCCAGCGCGCTAGTTCTTAAGGATGAGGACCATTCGTATCTGCCCGCAGCTTTTCAGTCTGCTGCGAAGCCGATTTTATGTCGTATTCTTGCTTCGCGACTATTGTTCCATATTTCCTAATCATTATATCGAGCTCCAGAGTCCTCGTCCACCCATAAACAAGAATATTTTCAAGAATTTGGGCTCTGCACACGCGTCCATCAGTTTTAAGCGGAACTGGATCCTCCATATCTGCAGTCCAAACTGGTGGTCTTGATTCAGGACTAAAATAATATGGTGGCGTATCATCGTGTGGAGAATCCCCGGGGGATCCTTTTGGCGTGGAACTATTGGGGTGGTTTTGTTCGAGCCTGTCGATTTTCCCCTGCAGGGTTGCCATGTATTTCTGTTAGTGCAGAGTAAGGCCGCTGAGCTTGGAGTTCATATTTTGGAGTTCCACCATGGCCGAATCCTGCCAGACTTGACTCGACGTTGCGGACATCATGAACTTGGCCTGGGAGAGTTTGCTAGACGTAGTGGAGCATTGATTTAGCTCAAAAGCTTATAGAAGTAAATGAAGAAAGACAACATAATAAGGCGATTCCAGTACTGGGTAGGCTTTTCAAACTTCAGTGTTCTTTGTCGAAGTCGTATTCACCACGACTATTTGTTAACTTGGCTCTGCAAGGGCTAATGGCTTTTTATTATACTGAGTCGATCAGACCACAATATTAAAATAGCACGCCGTGGTCCGAATAATTCAATAATTAATACTAAGGAAACGATTCTGTTCTTTTTGGAAAGACTAAAAATCGCCTTGACTATTCAAAATATTCCAAAATCCACAACTACATTAGATACTGATATGCTTTGGATTACCCGTAGTCTTTAATTGACTCCTTTTCTCAATAATCCACCCTCTACCTCCAGAGTGGTCCAGTTTCGCCTATTTTATCTTTGAACCACGTAGACTTAGTGTTCATCAGTACTCAGCTCTTCGTGAAGGTTTGGAAATACTTCTGGGAATTGACTTTTCAAAAGCGAAATTTCCTTTATCCAGCTCCGGTCCTGCAACTCGTCATACATGCTTTGATGAAGTGTTTTGCGGATATGGCGGAAAATCTTGTCGTCCATCTTATTCTTGAGATCCTTCAACTGGAGCACGACCATTTCCAGCTGTCTGCCTACTTCTACCTGGCCAATCCAGGCCTCGTTCACAGTCTCCATGTATTCTGCTTCTGCATCGGTGTGGGTCTCCTTTCCCTCACAGAGCCTATAGTGCTCCTCTTCAGTAATCGTCTTTCCATTCTCAACACGGTCAAATTCTTCTTGGTATTTCGTGAACTTGACATGGAGGCCAAGGTAATTGTTAAACATCTGAATCACTTCAGGTGTCAATACCATGGCTACACAGTCTTCACCGTCTCTATTGAATATCAGGAGATCATGTAGGTCGCCTGTCCAATAAATAGGAGTTTCGGAAGTAGATTCGGATGGGGGGCTTTCTGTTGGCGGCCCGTCTGGCACGCTTTTCGGTGGGATTCGTGGTGGGCTTCTTGCTTGAGCATCGAGAGATTCCTTCGGGATCATGGATTGCAGTAGCTCAATGTATTGCTGCTGTTCTACTGTGAGGTTGCTGAGTTGGGTATTGAGATTTTCTGTGAAAGATAAAAGTTAATACTATTTCGAGGCATATATCGGTGAACAGAGGTGAGGTAGGAACTGGCGATGTTGTTTACTGTAAACTTGTCGCATAGCTATCCGACTCTACTAATTTGCACCAAGTAAATATTCCATTTCTTATCAACATTCAATTTCTTGACAATCGAAGTAATTTCAGTGTTCCAGAAATGTTGGATTACTGGCTCGAATGCATAGATTAGGCAGAGTTTGAAAGCCGGTAGACTAAAAAAACGCCACAGACTCTGACAATGGGCACCCCAGAAACCTGAGCATGTGAGAAGGGGCTTGAAACAACGTACGAAGCTTAGATATTGTAGTGTTCTGCAAGAACTCGGCCGCAGGTGCTGGCGACATGTTGATCAGAGGTAATGATATTGCACATACAGCTAATGATTGTGGGTGATGAAGGGATTATGGAGAATGAAGGGAGGTAGAAGAGGTTCTTCCAGTGACATCTCCACACTAGCTGAAGGGCAAAACAAACTTAACAAAGGGAGGTTCACCCACTCGAAACATACTGTTTCCGGCGTTCCCTCCCGTGCATTGTTGGTCATTCTCGTTATTCTTTCTTTGTGAAACCCAGTTCTCATTAATCGGAGTAAAGTTCTTCCTCTAACCTCAAAGGTCATTATGGAAATGTTGCCTGCGCCGGTACTTGATGTAAATCCGGTTAAATAAGCTGTTTAGATTCTCGAGCGAGTATATCCAAATATTTACTGTGGTGTTGCTTGTATATTATTTTTTGTACTTTACCTCTGGCTCTGGTTAAAGTCCTCTGGTGTCGGTCATTGGTTTGAATAATAAACTATGGAACTATTTGTTAAAGAAATTTTAAGAAAGCTTGAAAGTCTCTAACTCTATATTCGTTTCTTCAAAGACTTTTATCGCCTCTCCTTCCATAAGACCAGCCATATAGCAGTCTTCAATAAGCTCGTGGTAGGCCTCTACTGGCCGTAAAACTAAGGGCACAAAGTAGCCGAGGACCACATATACATGGTCACCTGGTTTGATGCAGTCTCATTCCAATCCTTCCATCGCTTATTAAGAACAACCTTCGATAAAGTTGATGACAGATAACTCTGTCCCACATCCCAGAACTCTCTGAGTCAGTATCGAGCCAAGAACACCACCTCTGAAATTTCTCAAGGTCATTTCCAACTGCCCCTGCCAACATCATCTCCCAGAGGACTTTCTGTGCAACTTCCTTTGTTTCATAAGCCCCCAACTCAACCAGTCGACTCAAAAGCACATCCAAAATGTATTTTTCTATGAACCCAAATTGCAATCCCGGTCCAGATTTCCCAAAATAACCCATAAGCAAAGCTATTATAGCTACCCGATATCATTTCACAGATGGGACTGATAGGTCGGAGCTACAATGTGCTTCTGCGGTGGCGCCATTCGAGGCAGAGAATGAGCTAGAGCGTAGTTTACCCAAAATTGAATAAAGTTAAGAGACCACCTGCTTGAGGTATCCCTTTTTGTCAAAAGAGGCAGCGGTCAAATCAGCTGCCCATGTCGTCCTTACATGACTGCTTCGCCTGTAACAAAAGCTTAGAATGTTAAGGCTCTTGGTAGCAAGCACATGAAACAGACCAAACTAGAATAGATATCTTCGACAAATCTGCTATAGTTAATGATCAACTTTGAAAGGTTCAGATGGTTGCTTTGACAGAGAACTTGGGTTGGTGAGCAGGTAATTGGCTCTCTATTGGCAAACTTTGGCAAAAGGTCTATGCACACTTCCTAGACATTTCCCTGCCACGTCAACTGAAGAGTTGAATGTGCCTAGACCCGGCCCCGGGGTTCTGTTGCACCGCATTTTATGCCTCTTACGATACGCCGAAGAAAGTGATGTGCCATTTCCTCGCTAGAGCTAAAAGAGAGCGGAGTAGAAGCGCGTTCCAAAATACCGGCAATGCCTTTATGATTTTAATGGCTTTATAAATTCCACCACTCTCTCGTCCAAGCCATACGATTCAATTTCGTGAAATCTTATAGATTCATGTCATAGCTAATACTTGTTTATTTCGTTCAGGTATATCCATCTGATTAATGCAGACTTTACTAATGCTAAAGGCCGCAAGTCCCACCACGCTCTATCGATACTGCGGAGCGGCAGGTCGCACTTCTGCAGAACCTTGGTCCTGCTAAGTAGTTACAGATCTAATCGTGCCCTTATAGACTATAATAATAGCACAAGTAGCTCGGGATTCAAGAATAAAGAGAAATCAAATATGCTTGTCTGTCTTCTCTCCCCAATTTGGAAAGCCCAAAGCCTTCTATTTATAATCAGAGCAATCTGTAGATTCTAGTGGTAAAAGTGGATACAACTGCTCCCTGCTCGTAATACCATTAACTCAAATCAGTTAGCATATATAGATGAAGTTACAGCAGACGTGTTAGAGAGATACAGAAAGTGTACTAGTAATAATCAATTGGGACGAGAATACATTTGAATCTTTTAATAGAATCCTGAATAACCGTCTAAAAATTAAAATCTAAGCCTTTCAATATAATATATTACTTTTATTAAAACACTTAAAAATAAGTTTTTTTATAAGAATATAAAAATCAAAAATTTAATATATTTTAGAATTAATATTTTATATTAGTATTTCATTTATAAACGATATTATTAAGAATAGAGACCTAGTGAGGGTATAATCCTCTAGGCCGCGTACTCACGGTAACAACACAGCGGCAGGGTCGGACGTTCTCTATTGACTTAAAAAACTAATTAAGAGGGTTCGAGGTTGAGCCTCTTTTAATATGCGCGAAAATAGCCTCGCTTGCTAAGAGGGTCTACTTTCACTAGCTCGAACTTGTAACCGGCCTTTAGCCAACCAGTTCACGTCCTTGAACTCTTTTATCTCCTATCTGTAATATATTAGTAAATTATATAGGAGAAAGAACTAATATTAAAAGCTATATTTAATATAAATTTATAGAGAATTATTGTATAAAGGTAAAAAGGAGAAAATAAAATCAAAAGTTAGTAAAGGAATCAATTTTAGCCTTATTAGATCACATTTAAGCAAAATAATCAATTCCGAATCGATACCTCAGGTATCAAAATCAACATTATACGTGAGCTTTAATCGTGGAATCGCGTGATGGATGATAAGCGTATTTTGCTGCCTATCTGGGCGCGCTCAGATGCTACTCATGGATTGCAGTTGTGCTCTAGCGTCCCTGGGGCTCCAGTTGTAGTTATTCTCGATCCCCTCAGCCAGCTCCGGAGCCGTCTCCCACTGCATCACAACAAGTTCCTTCGCTCCCATATCGGTCCACCGACTCTCGTTCCATATAACATAGCCCCATTGTCGTACCGACTCCGGCACATATTCTCCGTAGATATTAGCATACTTTCCATCCCACAAGAGAATCCACGCCAGTGGAGGTTCATCAGGCGGCATGGTATCACCAACGAAGTCCATCGGATCTCTCCTCTGCTCGGCCGCGTCCCTGGCGTCGGGGAAATTGGTTGACATCTCACGCCTGTCGGTCTGTGCTACTAACCCGAGGGCGTCCCTTATGGGGGCATCTAGGCATTGGTCATGAGTAAGACACTGCCCCATCTTGGTGACGAGTTTTTCGTGGTCGTCGATTGCTAATAGCCGCACTATCATCTTCAGGCCGCGTGAGACGGTCCCGTCCATATAATCTGTTGCCGTTCAAATTAGCACGTGAGGATTGTTTCTTGTTAGCGTAGGGCACCGTGGGTGGGCGGTGCGCTTACCGTCATGCTCCCTAATAAGATCGAACGATCCGTCGTAGTTGTAATTTCCATTCTCGAGTCTAAACCTAGTGCTTTCGGGTTGCAGGTCCCCTTTGACCTTATTAAAGACGTCTTCGTACTTCTGCCTGACGAATAAATCGATGCATCCGACGGCCTCAGCTTCCCAGGGGTTGAAAAGGCAGAAGAATAGTTCATTGATCTCATGATGGCGGAATGCACCGTGGCGCCTGCTATGATTTCGACCGAAGAGGTGGTAGTAGGTCTCGTACCGATAGAGAGCTCGGAAAACGCGTATCTCCTCGCTTCTTTTCAGCCTGGTGTCGTGATCTGCTTCTGCGGCTTCTTCCTGGGCTGCTGACGATGAAGCCGCCTTTCTGAGGTTTGCGAGTGCCCACTTGCTATATAGGCGAGCCAGGGGCCGAGCAACGGATAGGTGGTATGCCGCCAACCAACGAACGTAGCCAGGGTCGATTAAGTTGACATCTGGACGTGGACTTGAGCCTGAGAGCCAACCGTGATAGGTATCAAGAAAGCAGGTGATCTTCTCGTCAGTCCGCGGCGACCCCAGCTCGCGCACCCGAGACATCAGATTGGCGTAGGCGTCAACGAGGAAGCCATCCAGTTCGCGGTCCAGACAAGCGCGAAGAAGGCTATTGCGGCTGTATATATACTGGGCGTGCAGTATGGGAGAAGCATGGACGAGCGAGCGAAGTGTCGGCAGGTCTGGCATATATGAAAGGAGTTTGGATCTCAGCTCCGCGGGCAGATTCTCTAGGTATGAGGATGACCTTCTAATCTCGAGCAAACGCATGCTACTTTCCAAATGCTCATCTACTGCGTTCTCTAAGCCCAACCTATCAGATTCGCCTATACTGGCATTATAGTCAGTGATATCGCCGTCTTTGCTACCGCTAAGGGTGCCTGGCATCGTCCTGTTCATGACCGCCTTATCGTCTTTGGGATATAGAGTATGGTATCATGGGCCGATTAATCCATAACACTAGAGAAATCAATGAGAAGATAGAGGGGGATGGTTTCTGAAATATAGATAAGCTGGAGTGGGTTTCGTTAAAGAGATAACTATCGATATCTATGGCAGAAGGCTTTATAACCTGCTATTAGTAAGCAGACGCCTTGTTAGCGTAGCAGGACTCTATACGGACTTATATCGGTAGTTACTAAGGAGCAGTTAAATATTCGTATAGCAAGGCAGGGGTTTGCTCGATTTCAATATATTATAACTTTTGCTATATACCACAAAGAAAACCCTCAACAAAACATGGGAGTAATTCTTAAAAAGAGTTCTATTAAGGGTTCATTTTCTTGTCTTAGTAATGCATCGTTATAATGCAAGGGGGGCAAAATCAAGATCCCTGCTAATGCGATTACTTTACCGGTATACGGGTTTCTATATAAGGGCCTGGCATAATGGAGTTCAGGTTATAGCCTCCACGACGCGGCTAGCAAAAGAGCTAGACACTGTTGCTATTCCCCTTTCTCTTCCCTCCTTTAGCGCTCTACGCTCCCTTCACGATATGCATACCTGATCCAGGATTCAGCTATTTGCACGCCAGCCCAGAGGATAACTCTCTAAGAGATAGCAGGCCTCGCATATTTCATCCCCCGTCTTGCAGCTAACCAGCTAGATTTAGCGTCCTTGTATTTCTTCTCAGCGGCTAATCTTTAAGTTAAAGGCTGCGGCGAGCACTATAGCTATCTTATTATCTAACTGCCATGTTTTTTTCTGCAAATATTACCTAGCCGCTTAGAGAATATAGTGCCAGGTCCAGATATAATCCAGGGGCATCAAAGCATCCAGGGCCTACCTAGCTTGCAACTAGAGAGTCCGCAAATTCCTTAAAATAGGTGCTTGGAATTTCTCGAGAATAACACCAAGTATATTATAAAGGAGGCCAAATATATACTAGTTATATCTATTGATTTAAATATATCTCTCCGATTATCACTGCTATTAATATCCTGATCAATTTATCCTTATCATTATTCCGATTTAATAGCTAGCTACGCAAGTCTAATCCAGCTTATTAAGAACCTATCATCTCCCGATTTGGCTATTTTATCTTCTTAATAACCAAAAATCTTTCCTCCCCCTTAATACTCGTTATGTCTCGTCGCAGCTCGACTAGTTCTAATAATTCCACGGACTTATATCCGTTTATGCTCTCGGATGATTTATATATTACTACCTTCAAGTCTGGCATCGATAACCAATTCCAGGAGATCTTAAGCCACACCAGAATAATTAAGAACGATAGGAAGATCCTGAAGGAGCGTAAGATCCAGTCTCACGAGATGAAGAAACGCGACCCGAATAATATAGCGACACGAGCCGACTAGACCGCATAGATAAGGGAAGACTACTCGCTTTATAAGGCCAAAGTCGATACCCTTAGTAAGGCTGGGAAGGCGAAAGAGGTATTAAAGGCATCGGCTATATAGAGTAAGAATGCGGATATTGCGACTCAAGGGAATAATCGCAACAAAGCCCTAAGTGATAATGAGAAATGGCTTGATGCTGCTATCGTGTGAGTATTGACACTATCCAGAGCTATAATATCCCTCATTCCCTGTTTAATCCCAATCCAGGATGACCCCTAAGCAGAGCTGACGCCCTAGTCACCTACCTATTCCCCTTTATTCAACCACTCTTCACCCTTAATCTCTCGTCTGAAAATTTGCCTCCAAATATACTTCTTAGATAGTCTTTTACTGACGCTTGGTGTCTGAATTAGAGCCGCAAAGGCGCGACTAGGTTTCATGACCAAGTACCCGAATGCCTTCAACACCCCTTCTACCAGGAGACATATCAAGGCGGTTGAGGACAATCTCAACTCCGCAAAGAATGCCAAGAGAGAAATCGAAACTCAAAAGAAGAGTAAGATAAACCTCCACTTACTTGAAAGATTTAGCTTGAACATAATACGAGAGAAAGGCTAATCGCTAATGTCTAAAAATAGAAATTGCAGAAATAAAGACGATTGAGGCCAGAAAGGCTGCTGCAGCTGCTGACAAGAAGTAGGGGTTGGGCTCGTGTTATTGTCATTGAAGCCATTTTCCTGAGAATATTTGGGGGCCTTATCATGACGGCCGCTCTCCAGCTTGGGCCGAGGCCAAATTGCGGTCAATGGCAATTACGATGTCTGTCACAACGCCCTGCCTCTTCAGTTACGTGACTCGGAGCCTTAGGATATCATCAAGGTCGTGATTTCGGTTGGGAAATAGAGGCAAAGACCTGACTAAAGAGTACAGAACGTACCGTCTTTTAGAGAATACCAAAATATAAATTAGGTGAAGGCTGTCTCCAGGATTTGCAGTGCCGTTTTTTGTACCTTTTTTCACAATTGTCCAGAATAATTTGTTGCCTGCCATATCAGGCCAGTTGTGAGTATATTTGAGTGCTAGTTCTTGCGACAGCGAAGTTGGATAAGTGCTCAGCAAGTCAGAGTCATATACGCGACGTTGAATTGTGAGGCTGAATTACTAGTCACGTGCAGCTCGACGACAAGTATTCGTTCTCGCTCCCCTGTCAAACTTACCAAGGGTCCCTGTCGGAGCCACTTTGGACCTCGTCACGATATCTTGATGGGTTCCAAAGAGGTGGCTGTGTTCTAGGTAATGGGTATTAGAAAATTTTATATATAGACAATATAGAAACTATAACTGTTGGTTTGACCAATCACGAGGCCTCTTAGTCATGGCTTAGTCATAGCACTAGTGCGGAGCCTCAATCATATATTGGGGCTCCACCACCTAAATACATAGAACAATCAAGAATCATCAACCACAACGCAACAGGCATACTACGTGTATAATACGTACGTGCCACGCGTTTCTGATGAAACCGACAATAACCGATTCGCGAGGTCTCGAGGCTCAGGTACAAAGACGGAAAAGGAAAACCCTTGTATCGACATTCCGGAGTAGGATTACTGTATCAAGACTTGCAAATGGGTATTAAAAAGTAGGATCTCTCTGTAATCGCAATACAGAGAGATATAGCCCACGAATTGATATTAATTGACGAGATACAGGTAGTTGGGAATAGCTTTGTTTTAGATTCAATTGATTTATATTATGTTACCACCGATTGGGGGTGAGGCCGCCGAAGAGGGAAATTCGTGTACTGCAAAGCAAGGATACACAAAACGAAACGCTTCAGAAAATAGAGGTCAAAACCTCAGGTTCCTGTGGTATTTACTTTAGTATCGATCGACATAGATGCGGACTGCATCACTCCAGAAGAGAAGAGTGTAAGTCACGGACCCTGAGCATTCCTGTAGTTTGCACTGCACTGACTCCAGGATTCCTAAGATAGTCATATGAACCCCCGTTTATCCCTACACCTCATTTTCCTGTCAGATATATCTTTGAGCTATATCGAGAGTATTATTTAAGCCGTGAACGGTTCGTGAGCCAGGAGCGTTGTCCCAACACGGAATAAGATGGAAAGACGCACTCGGTGAAGGCGCAAGTCATTGAGGTTGGCACTGGAAACCCTTAGAGACTAGCTGGTATTTCCCAACCCGTGAAGCCCTGGCACTGTTAGAATTAGAGTTGGACATATCCAAAGCTTTTCGAAGATACATTGTGAATACAGGGTGCTAGCCTTGGTTGGTTAATGCGATATTTCCTACTTTTAGACTCATATGTTGTCAGTTATGACAGTAGCTAAAAGATTACCTCCCATGAAATCCGCTAGACAACTCTACTGGCTCCATTCCATCTACATCTTATGACACAGACGTCCACCAGGCCGCCCAGCTTGCTCCATTCTACCTACATGCTGCTCAAACCCACTCTGGCTTAATTCATTCAAGGGTAATTCTTCGTCTTGCTATAGGCGAGTACTTTCTGTTTAGGAGGCAATAACGACTCTTCTCCCTTTTGGTCGCTGATTTCTAGCATTGGATCTTAATCCACGCCACTACAGAGCAAGCAGCCACACGAGAAGTGTCCATCCTGCAATTTATATTATAGTAAAAATCAAGCTCACTTAGTATTAACATTGCTTTTATCTAGATGCCAGGGAAAACTTACAGGTTGACACCTCAATCATCATAGCAGGCCACCACCAAGTCGGCCAATTGCGTATTTGCTCAGGGCTCCATATTGTCGTGTTTCTCATTATTCCATCTGGAACGAAACCAAAAGTGCCATTGGGCCAAACAACCGTCGTTCCGCCAGGGCCGACTACCTCGAAGCTGCGAGCTTCAGCTCCCGCCTATGCTTTTCCCACAGAAGCAAAGTGGGATTCTGTATCCATAGCCACAGAAATAGACTATCAAGCGCCAGTATCACAGTATAAGACATGAGGTAAGATTTAAGCATAGGTCGACTAGGTTCTCGAATAAAGGACACATGTGATATTCGACACCTGAGTCGGGCTATGGTATTGCGGGGTTTTCTATAATCCAGCTCAGATTCAATATTTTCTTGATATGGTAAGCGTCTTGAATTAGCGGATCGTCCTCAATTAGTGCATCGTGTCGGTCAGATACGGCATCCTCAGACCGTGGATCATCTTGATATAGCTGATCATAGAAAGGATTGAATTTCCCCGAAGTGGTAAGTCTTCTTGGATTGGTGGAATTTCCGGACTATTGTGATTTGGCAAACTGAGGTGAACTGGTGGATTGTCTGAACTGGTATATTGCTCTAGTTTTGTGCTTCCCCTTCTGATAATAGCGTTGTTGGCTTATAGCTTTGTTTCAAATACTTCTATAGATCCATTTGTCGCATTCGCAGTTATCAGGATTCAGTTCCAAAATGGCCCTCACAAGTACCTGTCTTCCAGATCTAGATATCCTGCCGCAGGTGCCTATAAGCATGTGCATGGAATATTGTGGGTTATTAGCCACAAATTCGCCTCGTTCATTGGACCACCAATAAATTAATGACAAGATTTAGCTCTTTGAGCTAGTTATTAGTATTATTAAGGCTATTTTTTAACTTCTAGTTAGTTATCGCAATATTAACTAAATTCTCCAGTAATTTAGCGAATAACTCAAGTTTTTCTCAGTTATCCAAGATTTTAAAGATTATCAAATGCTTTAGTTATAAAGATATTATTAGTCTTGCTGCAAGTAAAAACAACACAAGAATAAATACTATTAGATTTTTAATTGCCGCGTAAATAACTCTCTAAGCAGAGACTTAGTAGCCTTATTATCGACAGCATAGGTAATAGTTATAACGATCAAGAGCCCTTTAAGGAGTTAGTGTAATTCAGACAGAGTTTTGGAGGCTTGCGAGAAAGTCGATAATGGGGAAGGGTAAGATTAGAGCTTAGGAGGAAGCCACCGGGGTCTTGCGAGTGAGTAGATATAGTAATAGAACTCTGGATAAAAAAAATTCGCTGGTTCTGGTTTAGTCTCTAGACGCGAGCAAGCAGACCCCAAGGCAGTATCTCTCAGAACTTTCTTGATTTTTCGGTTCGCGCTGGTAATTATTATTGACATGCATGAGTACTTGAGAGGTTTTATGTAACCGTTCCCTGGTCATTAGGTTTAAAGAAAATATCAAAAGCATTATATACATGAAGAGAATAATCATCGGCCACTGTTAGCACTCCTCCTCCTCGCTCCCCTCCTACACAATTCCTCTCCCTTGTCTTACGACATTCTTTTCCTCCTCGTCCTCCCTCCTCTCCCAGTAGTTACCTAAGCCTTACGTTCGGGCTGTGCCACGAATGTTTCGCACCAGCCGAAGGTGTTCGTGATTTGGTCATGGACAGTGGAAATCCCGATATCACAATTTTCGTAATAATTCTAGGAAACATCAGTATCGAAGAATTTCGGGCAGGATTAGGTACTATACACACCTCGACACTGTGACCGGTGACACCGGAACAGGTGGCATTTCCATAGGTAGGGGGACTAGGAGTCGAAAGCGACGCGGAAACAGAATCCGACTGTAATTTCGAGGCTGGAAGGGGTGTGGTCCCGCATGCAACCTCATCCGGGAAACCAATGAATTTGGGCTCGCCAATGATTGCTTCGCAGTAGGAGAAGCTGTCAGCGTCGTAGTTGTATGTAAAGACAATCTTCGCCGAGCAAGAGTCGATAGAAGCCTGGAAATATCAGTACTGAAGTCTTCTCTGCTGGAAAAGAAGTGCTAGATATACCATATATTCAGAGCCAGTAATATCGTTGCAAGTATAAGACCTGCCGCCATTGAGAGGCAGGGCATCTGAAGCATACAAAGCGGCTGCGGTTGCCTGCCCTTGTGCGGTTGTCACGTCTGCACCGTTGGCGCACGGAAGGGCTGGGAAGCCGACAAAAGTAGTGGGGGGGATGGGCATCTGAGAGCTGCAGAAACCGTACGTATTGGTGATGGTGTTGTGGGTAAAGAGTGTCCTGAGATTGCACGAGGGGACATCGGCCTACAAATAAATATTAGAAGCCGAGGTTTCACGGGCCGAACTCCATATAGGTCCGGCACATACCCGAAATTGCTTCCCGATGACGCCGTGGCAAGAAATAACTTGGCCGATAAGGAGTGCATGAAGTCCCGAAGCAGATTGGTCAACAGCAGCTGACTCAGCTGTTGCGCTTGGGATGGAACTGCCGTCGCCACACGCGAACTTGCCCGGGAAGCCGACAAAGGTGGCGGCAGGGCTAGCAGCTGGAAGAGCGAGAACTGTCGAACTCCCGACGAGCGCAAGGCAAAGAGCAGATTTCATATTGAAAAGGTTGAATTGAAAAGGCGTGGTAATCGTTGTTGTTGAGATTGGTGGTTGGCTGGAATGAATAACTGAATGAATGAAGTTGTTGTGACTGCTCAAATTCAAATCTGGGGAACATTCATGTTACTTATCACCTCGACGGTAAAATAGACGGTAAAATAAAGGTCCAGTTAGCGTGTAGTAAGCAAATTAGTTTTAATGCATGCGAACTTTATACTTTGTAAGGGAACGGAGGCTATAACGTTGTACGGAAGGTACGTACGAAATAGGCCAGGCGAGCTCAGCTCCGAAGCTAACAAGAATTTTACTACAATATATGGCCGAAGGTAAATAACTATAGCCAGCGTTCGACGCAACCACATAGGCTAGAAATAAGGGCTGCTTTAATATTTGGCATGTTAAGCATTACTCTTTCAGCATTAAAATTATTGATTTTAAACTCTTTTCACATACTTATTATAATAATATAATTAAATCCTATTTTATATAAAAGAATAAGCTCAGAGTCTTAACTATTAATATTAACAATTTAATGATGTTGAGGGATAACTTGAATATTGAAATACTAATAAAAGCAGCATGCATTCTTCTTGATTTAGTATAGTCGAGCACTGGCAATATTTATTTACCCTAGGCCTCTCTTGTAAAGCCGCGAATTTCGCGAGGCTTCCATTTCACAGTCAAGGAAATACCTCGCTAATGCTTACCCCTCTCATATATTATTCTACTGGACCCTACTTAGAAATAAGACGGAAATCGACCGGTAAAAACTATATATTTTAAACTAGAAAGTACTAACCACCTTCCCAATCTAGTCAAAAACTGATTATCGCCTTCCTAATTTAGTCAAAATTTGATTGGACTACGTGCTTTTGCATCAATTGTCGCTTGTCATCTATTTTACCATCATAAGGAGTTTATATATACTTCACTTTTTGTAAGGCACTTATAACGTAATTAGCTACGGTGGTGCCGATCCGATTTGCTCCATTGGATATGTGGCAGAAACTTTCCGACTACCGATACCTTCGTACCTGTATGCAAGATGTACGGAGGTGCTTCCTTCCTAAACGGAGGTAGCATTCTCGTTTCCCTTTCCTCTTCTATGATTGGCGCAGCACAAATTGGTAGCGGCAGCCGTTTGTCTAGGCTAATATAAAACCTTTATTTTCAGAAATATGCTATAGTATTACAAATATATCTATGGATGCCTGAACTCCAATATTCACGGACTAAAGAATTTCTTGGATTTTAGAAAGCTTAACTGGCTATTTGCAAAGCCCCACATCGTGCGCAGCAGTGCAATGCAAGTAACGCATTGTTGCACATTGCAGAATTTGGTACGTTTCTCATTATATGAAGACCAAGAGGGAGGTACAAAATTCATAGTAGTTGGTCTTTAGTATCTGAGATGCTTGGTCTCTAGATCCTTTCCTTTTCCACAACCTAGGGCAATGGACTCAATCCATTCAATGTTTCACCACAGAACGCATAGATCATGAGGGAGGGCTTCCCTGTCTTGAGCCACCGAGGGATGGTTTGATTTCAATTCTTGCAAGGCCAAAGTTTTTGAGAGAGTTTCTCACAAGGATTCTTAAGCCGGAATGCTACACTTTTGTCACGCCTGACCTGCGATTAAACTGCGGTCTTCTCATTGAAACCAGTTGTGAGCCAAGTTATTCGAGTGAAGGGAGAAATACTTCATTACTTGACCGAATCCATGTCCGCGGACACTTCCCTTGCCTATCCCGAGAGACCCTTGCGATATAGTGGATAAAACACTTTAAACCCATCGCTTTCTAGTCTATTAATCTCCCCCCATACCGAAACTCATCGAGAAACAGTTGAATCCAGCGGTATAACTCTTCCTTGCAGACCCAAACATAACTAATCCCAGAATGTTGCCACTCATTGATGCACCGTCTGCCCAAGTACTATAGCAGCTCCCTGGGTATCACTGTACAAGATTAGAAGAGCTCCAGTTTATCTATCCCGGAAAACCTACCCATTTACCAAAATCACAATCTAAGAAGGGGTGCATTTGGCCTGCTGAGGCGGAGCGCACTGCTTCATCTTGTCCCAGAAATGCAATCCATTGTCACAAGCCAACACCTGCGACGGCTTCCCCTCATTGCATTTGATATACTCGCTGCAGTTTCTGGGGTTGGTAAACTCGCAAGCTGCTCCGCCGTTACAACCAGTAGGACATTCGAAGATCCATATATCAGGCTTGACGTTCATGGCTTGTTGGAAAGTGGAGTCGGCGATGAGTCTGCCATCTGCGTTGATGGCTTGGGAATTGCAGAGGAGGAGGTAGAAGGAGAAGAGTGAGATGGAGATTACGAGATTGCGGTTGACCATGGTAGAAGGTAGTACTTTGTTTCGTAGCTTAGGTGAAGTCGAGGGATTGAGATTCGTCAGTGAAAGAAAGAATGAGCGTCTCGCGATAAAGCAGAGAGGAATTTGGAGAGGTGTTGAGGTTGAATTTGTTAGTGGAAAGATGTAGGAGTGAGATCGAGTTAAGATTCTAGGACCTTTCACTCCGCAGAGAAAGAAGGGAAGGAGCGTTCAATAACTTAACAAGACCGTCAATACGTCCACATTAAACCCCCTCCAGTGCCCCGCCCCCAAATTGTAAATAAGACTAAATGATCAAAAAATAAATGAGAGAAGATAGAGCATGGTATATATATTCTCGGGGATATTCCAAGTTCTTAGCAAGTTTTACCTGGAACGGCTGGTGAAACTATTCCCATCACACTTGCAAGCCCCAGCTTTTATTTAATCACTTTAACCACGGTCATATTGCTTCTTAAACAATTGATTAAACAAGGTTTGCTTGTTGGAAGTTGTGTTCCATAATTCGTTCCAGCACTTTCTTGATGAAATCAACCAGTCCTAATTCGGTCGAAATCCACCCCCCTTTTCCTGGACTGGCCCTTGCTTGAGTTACCAAGCAGCGAATAAGACAATTAGCAATGGGATAAATACTTTCCTGTCTCAAAGTTACGAATTATCCTGCCAATATTATTATTTACAAATATTCTTCCCGTAAGGAATTTTCAAGTGCTCTAGATTGTTCAAGTATTCTTGAATATTCAGGTGTGCCTTTTAATATATCTACGGAAGAATGACGATGACTTGATGATAAGGAAATCAGAAATCAATTCCAGCCTCAGACTTCACGGAGTCACATAGAGTATCAACGAGAAAGCAATCATACAAGAGAATCTAAATTTTTATTTTGATCTCTATCCATCACGGCGTCTTATGAAGATCTCATGATATTACTTCGAAGTACGCATCACGAATATCATCACGATGCTGTTCGAAAGCTCAACCGCCACACAATCGATACTTGACTCTCGTCGTGCAATTTGGAAGCTGCAGACCTAGTCATAAATATCAGTCATGTCGTACTTTGTAGCCGGACCCTCCTCTGGCTCATCCTCACGCTCCTCCTCCGGCTCCTCCTCATACTCCTCCTCAGAATCTTCCTCAAGCTCCTCGTAAAAGTCCTCACCAAGAATCTCGTCGACCTGCGCATCGCGCTCGTTCTCATGGTTGTCTTGCTCTATCTCAAGGTCCGTACGATCCTCACGAATATCCTCCCAAGGCTCTTGTTCACGTGTCTGTCCATGACCCTCGCCACGTTCACTTCCTTGTCCAAATTGTGCCTCCCCCGAAACCTCGTCAGCACCATCCCCACACTCGTTTCCCCATTCATCTCGAGTCTTAGACGTAGGATCCTCTCCTTCGTCAGTAACCTCGCCACCATTATCGTGATCATCATTCATGCCCCATGCTGAAGCTTCCGTAACCCACTCCAACCGACCCTCGCCATCCTTCGGCTTCTCGTTACGAGCTTCACCAATATTGTCATACGTAACAAAGCCACTATCGAAATAGCCCTGCATTAGTTCTAAGCCCATCTCCTTCCCGTAACCAAACATATCGGCCAGCTCTTCGGCAATTAGTCTGATTAGTTCAGATTTATGACCCTCACAGATAATCAAAGCCTTGATAGCCATGCCAGCAGCAAACTTTGCACGTTCGCCACTCTTCTTCTTAACCTGGACATCGAAGATCTCAAACCATGCTGTAGCAAAACGAATGTCCTTGATGTCCTCCAGATCCAAGAGTTTAATGCGCTGATAACACAATTGAATGATATAGTATGGGTTCGTTGAAGAGTCAGCCAGGCTCGTGAACTCCTCGACAGCTTCGACACGGGAGATGAAGTTTGCGCGCAAGCGGTCGGCCATGGGGAAGCCGCACAGCTCGCATGAACAATGGAATTTGAACGTGCTCCAGAGGTACTGGATATCGTGGGCGTTGTTGCGGTTATAGCTGATCGTTAGCTCCTCGTCACGACGAACCGGACGAATAGCGTAGAGAGTCTCGATACCAGTGGTCTTGTTAAACGCCTGCTGGCAGTTGGGCCTTCCAAAGTTAGGATATGACTTATATTGTAAGATTGAGATTGTGATAGGCTTAATAGCTCTTGAAGCGGACTCTGAGAAATTTCTCTGGAAACTGGCTCCAGAGTCATGCCTCACAGCGCGAAGATCTCGGAGCTTGGAGAAGAAAAAAGTTGCAATTTTGAACTTACTTGCAAGAATGGTTGATCTTACTAAGGGTTTTGAAGACGCCAACTCTATCACTAGTCAGGTATCGGTGGTATGTGGCGAGGGGAATAGCGTTCGTGGCGACGGCACCGGCAAAGGGAGAGTCGACCCAGTGACGGGACTCGGGTCTCTGCAGCACAGCGAAGTAAGTAAGAAAACATCATGAAGGCTCGGATTTTAAATCAACATGCCTCTACTAGGAAGACAGGTCGATCGTTGCGTAGCTTATGGAATACATGCTGCTTGGAATTTGACAAGGATAATATTTCTCGTCGAAAGAAACGCTCCTTTCCGATGGATGGACTAGCTGCGAATTCTTGGATGCCGCATTCGTAAATAGGTTCCTCGCTCAGAATCAAGGTTCCAGCGGGAATATTTCTGGTTGCGACCAGGCATTTACCCATATCATGTATACCCGACTCCTCGACCTTGTATAAAGGAAGCCGTTCCATCGTCGTTTCCTAGTTTCTTTCGAAGATCTGTCTCTAGATATTAAATACAAGTCAGACTTTGGATCTAAGAAAATGAAGGGGATGGTTGGGTGAAAGTGGACAGGAGTTGAAGTGTACCTTGAAAGTTCTTTTGATCTAAATGATCGAATGTAGTCTATACCAAAGTATAGTCGAAAACAATAGGCCTGTGTACTGTACACTTGATAGGAAACCAGCTGAAAGGATCGAGGTCGTCAAGTGCAGAGGAAGGAATGCAGAATGTTGTAGATGGAGAAGATATTGGATATTCAGAAAGGGAAAATATATAGAATTTCACTAGTTTGATTTCGATCTATAAGCGAGGCTAAAAGTGAATTAAAAACACTTTTGCACAAAAAGTTTTTAAGATCGATACTAAAGTAGAAAACGATAATCATTGAACAAAGAGGGAATTTATTCTAATTTATATATTGACAAAGCTTAAAAGTAAATTCAAAACTCTTTTCTAGTAAAATATCTAATATTTGATTCTCAAGTAATAATTCCATTAATAAGTTAAATTTTCTTTTTTGGTTTTTATTTCTCCTCTCTTTTTTTTTCAAAGAGAGGGTAAAGAATAAATAAGAGAGATATTTCAAACATTTGAAAAGTTTAGTTTTTAATTCACAAGAGAGACTAAAAGATAAATTAAAATATTTTCTCGGTAATCTTAAAAGTTGGTTTTGAAGTAAAAAGGAATAAAGAGTAAATAAGAAGGGAATCTACAAGATTTTCGTAATTTGGGTTTTAACTCGCAAGGAGATAAGAAGGTAAATAAAAAATGCTTTCCTAGTAGAATATTTAATAGGTTGTTATTATAAGGGCTTGGGGGATGGGAAGGCGGCAGAATTTCGGAAATTTTAATAGTTCGATTTTAATCTGCAAGCGAGGCGAGCAAGTAAATTAGGGATACTTTTCAGGTTTTTAGTAAATTGTTAAAAGGGCTAAGGGAGCATAGGGGGGAGGGGAGGAGAGGTTTAAAGATTCAAGTTGTTCAATTTTAGTCCACATGTGAGGCAAGACTCAAGGTGAAATAAGGACACTTTTCAAAAAAAATCTTTGTTAGTATTTACTATTATTTAAGCAACCAAAGGGGAAGTTATAAATTTTAGTGATTTTATTTTAATCTATAAGCAAAGCTAAAAAGGGTTAATTAAGGAACCTACCTAGCTTGCTTAGAAGTTATTTTAGTAAGTTATTTTATTTTTCAGCAACGATAGTATTAAGATAAGAGAGGGTAAAGAGTAAACCAGAGAAATTTTTGAATTCCTTTTTGCCAACTTAATAATTGTTGGTAGTAGGATATAAGAAAAGGTTGGAAGAGATGAAAGAGGGAGATGTTTATAGGTTAACGCTAAATCTACAAGCTTGCCAAGAGACTGGAGAATATATGAGAGATGTTTAAAACCCCTTTAACATTAAATATATAATCAAGGCCAAATATTAAACCAGAGGAATTTCGAAAATTCGCCTTGCTTAATTTTAAATTTATCAGACTAAAAAGTAAATTAGTAGGGTTTAAATATCTAGAGATCTTTCCTTGGTCTTTCATTAATTGATTCCAAGAGAGAATTGATAACAACTCTAAAAAATCCCTATAACAGAATTAAATCTAGTATAAATTTTTAATTAAATCTTTCATTTATGGTTATTAATAGTCAATTTACCAGCCTTTGTCTTCAGAGAAGTTTCCCGCTTTTCTCTATTAATAAAGATAAAAAAAATAAGTTTACTAATGCTGCTTTCTAGCCTTGTCAAAAGGTACCCTGTTATTAGTAATGTTTAACCACCTAGAAGATTGCAGGGGGTATAACTTGTAAAGTGGTGCTCGTTATTATATTCACTGGTCTCCTGAGGTGTTAAATAACCTCAATAAGATCGACAAGGGAAACTATTTACAAGATAAACTCTTGCAGAACCTCGAGGCTCTAAGCACTTAGCAGATAGTTTATCTAGGATTCTAGAATAACTTCTTCCCCGCACTCCCAGGAGCACTTTTGTTAGCTGCTTCTGCATCTGCCTCTAGTAACAGTGCCTCTAAGATTCAAAAGAATGGAAGCAATAGAGTTCTTTAAGATTTCGCAGTAAATTTTAGAATAGGGCGCCGAGTAATGCCACTAACTTTTACCTAAATAATCAACTCTAGCTCGATATCCAAGTTCTGCTACAAAATCAAAAGCAATACACGTGTAAAAGCTAGAGCAAGCAAGTATTGGACCATATTTTGTCCAAGACGTGTAGTCATGCACTTGCAAAATTAAGCGAGCTCGCCCCCTTTTACCCCTTTCCACTCACGACGCACAATTTGATTATCCGCTTAGATGGATTTTGAGGCCTTGGCAGAGAAGCGGCTTATAATTGAGTATCCGGTCGTCCTTGAATACCCAATACCTCCCAATAGTCGAAACATAATTAAAAATATATATGAGCTAGCAAAACAGGCAGCACCGGGGTCAAAGCAGCGTAATTGATTGCAAAGAGCATAAATCGAATAGCTAAAAAGGGTTAAAGACAATTCGGAATAGCAAACCGAAAAATAAGAGGTAGCATGCCGAGTTTTAAGCGGGGCTACTGAAATAAAACGGAGATAAATGTTAAGATGTAGAGGGCAACAGAGCTTACATAATCGAAATGGGGACTTGTTCACTGAATTGAAAGCCCGAAAGCCTCTCCTGAAGTCTTCGAGACTTAATACATAGGCTAGAGCAGAAATTTAGCTGTGTAGTTGAGTCAGCGTTGCGAATGAGTTGTTGGAGGTTGACAAGAAAGTTTCGAAAGAGGGAAGGTGGTGCTTATGTAACTGAGAGGGGTTTCATTCACCTCCTGGGCTCACGCAATCCTCGAGCCAAGATGATCAAGCTAGTGCCACGGTATAAAATGGCATCTTTTATTTATGATTGTTAAAGGTTGATGATAAAACTTGGTTAAAGCGGGATTCTGCCTAACAGAGGCCTCATTCACCCACTGAACTCTTCCAATTCTACAGTCTGACTAATTAGGCCCTCAATAGAACACGAGGCCGGCCCGTGCCGTAAAAGATGGAATAACAGCAAAAGACTCATTTGAAGTAGAAGGTCCGACGAAAGGTAAACTCCCGAGCGTTGTTCAACGAACACCAGTTCTCGACCCCGCTTTGACTTATACAATCTAATTCAATAAGTAAACCGTTTCGAATACTCGGAATTTACCTAATTAACAAGAAAATCCGAATATAGATATCTATCTAATAGTGAATTTATGGAGATGGGTAAGACATCGACTGGGCTGCAAACCACTCCCCGAGATCTTGACTTCTACCGCCCCCATCGATGACTACAAGCTCAAACCGGGACGGACAGCTCAGGACGATAATGCACGACGGGTTAGTCCCACTCACATAATGCGAGTTAGAAAAAATAGCACACTTCGTAAAACACAATACCCTTACGGCACTTCCAAGGACTCAACCTCTCTAGCCTTGCGCTCTGGAAGACAGTACTATCTCTAACTTCCCCGCACCAGCACCGATCTCAAACCCAATAACACCCCTCAATGAGCTAGTTCCTTCAAGGAAAGAAAATTCGCTTCCCGCCATAGCTCGGGCGACTTGGTATAGTGACACGCCCCTATAATCGAAACTTTTCAATGGTTGGACCTCGTCTCGGTTGTTTTGCCGCGCCGAGTATTCGAATTAACTTGGGTATTTAAGATAAGGCAAGTGATTGAAACTCGTCAAATATTAAAGGTGCATTGAAGCGAGCATCTGGAGCGCAGTGAGCAGGTAGTGCAGTCCTACGACTTACGTTCCCTCTCTCTAAAGCAGCCCCCCCGTCTTAGTTTGTTGCTCCGTGGAGGGCTTGGAAGCAGGCAGGTAGGTATACTAGACTAATGTATATACACAACATGCTTTCTTCAACGTGACTAACAAATCAAAGCAAATCAATAGCAAATCAAGGGCATCGCTCACCCAAGTAGAGGAAACAAAAGTACCTTCCAGCATAGCTCAGCAATGAGAAGGGTTCACAGGATTCTTGTCCCAGCAAAGAATCACAAGCACCAAATTCAGAGATTGCAGCGTCAAACGACGTTGCAGTGATGAAATTAAAAGCTTACATCTATCACTTAGCATATCTACCCACATTCACATGCCCAGGCACTTCCCTCTCCGCGCCTTTATCGAACCAATCTTCCTCTGGCGATCAGATATTCTCTTCTTCAAGGTAATAACCCCCACCCATTTCGAAAACACTCTGATGTAAGCCCATCACATCCACATCCCCTCCGCGCTATCTCTCCCTATCACAACGGCATGTACCAGCAGACAAATTGCGAAAGCACCACACAGCAAAAAGCAGGTTCCGCACTCAAAGATCGCTGAGTTAATCTCGTCCCTTACACTGCTTCATAGTAAAATGAAGTAGGTATCCAGCTCAAGACCGACAGTTGGTGATTGTGGATCGAGCGAGGAATGAGACATTTTATACTTAACGAAAAGAGGTTGTGTAGTTCTTACTTGGCCAAGCGCCACTGAACTCCGTGGGGTTCCGAGGAGGAAAATCAAGAACTAACTTACCGCGAAAGAAAGCATTAAGTGTGAGATAATGTGCGCAACTTTATGTATTCCAAACGTTATGGAATCAACCAAGGCCTTTTACCGGTTCCCTGTGAAGTCTCTTAGCAGTCCCAGTGCAGTGCTAATCAACAAGCTCAGTAACTCAACGCCTATTTCCCAATCCATCCCGCGTCCTGCAATTTTTAAGAATCAAATCCATCCTTCGTTAGCATCGTAAAAGCTCGTAAGCTACTCAAACACCTCCCGTGTCCCTGTATCTTCTCACCACCATGACCAAATTCAGAGTTTCCGGGGTTGACAAGATCATCTTCCCACCCCAGCACTTCTAGCACTCTCCCCAACCTGCACCGCCTCTTCCTCCTCCTTCTCCCTCTCCCTCTCTCTGCCCCGTCCAACCCCACTAGCCTCACCCCGCATACTAGCTGTCGTACTAACACTCGCACTCCTCACCCTTCCCACACTCACATCGCTCTGCCTCCTGACTCTTAGCGTCCTTTCCAACTCCCTAATTCTTCTCTTCAGACCCTCATTCTCCCGCTTCACACTCTCCAACTCATGTCTATGATATGCCATCTCCTCATATCTGCCTGAGGTTTGGACACTTGTAACGCTCTCCGCTAGGTTGGGGGAGGAGAGTGTAGGCAGGTTGCCAGATGAGGTATCGCGGTGTGGGGCAAGTGAGGGGCGTTGTTGATAGAAGTAGGGGAGGTGATCGGGATGTTGGTAACTTGACTGGGCGGAGGAGAGGAGCGCAGGGGAGGAGGCACCAGAGCGGCGGGAGCCGGTCGTGGAGTTTTGTCTGCTCAACGAAATAGACTGCGGGATAGAATCGTGTCTGGGAACATTACGAGTCCGGTCAGCGGTTGTGGAGGGAGCAGTGCTGCCGGCTATGCCTCCAACAGTGCTCATACTGCTGGCTGTGATGCTTCGTGTGCTAGTGCTGGATGAGGATCTATGGTGCCGGCGTTGGGAGGGAGCGGGATGGCTTGGGCCGGAGAGCAGATGATTGGCGTTGTGATCTGCGGAATCGGGGAGGCCTGCGGAGGTAGAAGATGTGTTGGATACGACTGAAGCGTTCTGGGCTGCTCTCAGCATGGAAAGCTCGCGTGTCAAACGATTTACCTAGTTCTGGATCAGCAATCATGTTTGTACAATATTTCGAGGAGGTAAGAACATACCACGGCTTCCTGTTCCTTCTCCAGCTGCATATGCAAATCGGCAGCGGTCAGAGGTCGAGGGTGTCTCAGAGGGCCAGGACCAGCTCCCACGCCTGTGTTATTCTCCGTGGCGCCCGTTGTAGCACTCGCCATCGTCGTCATATGCGGTGAAGACAATGGGGGAGATGTAGAGGTGTGATTGACGGCGTTCTGGTTCGAAGGCAGGATATTGAGAGAGGGAGATGTTAGAGGAATGGCGGGTGGAGCCATTTGCTGGGAAGTTCGTCTCGAAGTTGTTCTGGAAGTGAGACGTGGAGATGAAGCTAGTGGCCAAGGAGAGGGCGGGACCGAGTTGAGGTCTGGAGCCATGTTTGGTGTTGGAGATTATCAGCCACCGCAGATTTGGTTTGAACGTAGCCTTCTTTACAGCAAGTCACTGTTAAAATGGCCGCAGGTGATATTCCGGAGATTGTCTGCCTGATGGTGGCCTTCGCCGTGGCACACAACGCCGTCTGAAGTGCTCAAGGGGGCGGCCGGTGCATTGATCTCGAAGCTCAATGGCATTGGCGGCAACGCTGCCTTAGGCTAGTCATTAAGTGTAGTCACGTGTCAGACCCCCAGTCGAAGGCCTGTTTGCAACCATGACGTAAGTAGACAAAGTACTTGGTGGGGTTAAAAAACAACATCTGTGCAACAGCTTGCTTGTTGCTTTCTTCCATTCTAAACTTCTCTTTTCTATTAAGAGCCCCTACTTAAGAGTAAGTTTTTGAGTCTTCATCAATCCATTCCATGTCTCTGCTTCTGTTACCGTCCAACACTGAGTGATAAAGTCAGAGTTATTTTACTGCTCAGCAACCTAAATTCAACCAGCTCATAGCTAACCTTACAAAAGAAAAACCTCCCTCAAATATCAAAATGAGTGCTCCCAACCAAGGTCGTCAATCTCCCCCTCCTGAGCGTCAATCCGGAGCCCAACAACAAGATCCTACCGCCGATGCCAAAGGTGTCAACCCCGATTCCAAGAACAAGGACGAGAGCAAGTCTCAACTAGAGGTGAAACATTCATGATCGACTCCAATAGGAAATACTGAGTGCTAATGAACTTTTTGTAGGGTCTCTCCTCCAACCCCAAGGGACCCCTCGATGACCATGTGAAGGAAATTGCGAAGGAGATGGTAGAGCAAAACAATTAAATTGGTATCTGGATAGGCCGGAAAGAGCTTTGCCTGAACGAAGGACAGAAGCAAGTGTTCTATCGGAGCAAGCTACTGCTAGAATAGCAAGCCGGGGGAATTGAGGGCCTTGACGTAATGAAATGCAAACTTCATGAACCTAATCTTGAAGAGTGCTGAAATCATTGGAAAAATCGAGAAATGTCATCACGGAGAGATCATGAGACTAGAGGTTTCGTGAAAACCATAATACATTGACATGCGTAATCCAGGTCCTATCATTATTCGTGCTAAGCCATGCGATCAAGCAAATCCAGTCCTAACCCGCTGGTATCTCCCATCCAAACCCCCTCACTCCTCGCTCCCAGACCGCCATCACCTCGCAATCATCATAAAGAATGTCCGTAAGCCCAATCCTAAGACTGCACCCATATCCTCATTGAATTTCTCGCAAAACGTACAACGCAAAGCATCAAAAAACTCAAATTAAGCAAGGGGCTTTTTCTCTGACTCCAGTGGAACTGGGGTAGAATCGATAACGCTAGTACTCGCAGACGCAGCATCCAGCGCGGGAGGGGTAGCTGCAAAGAAGGCGCGAGCCAAGTCAGCCAAATAATCTAAGAATTATACAGTTCCCCGAGGTTATCCAAAAGAAAAGGCTAATCTATTTGGCGCAGCCAGAGCATGCGCATTTGCCTGTCTCGCAAGGGCAGTTAGTCGAGTCGCCCGAGCAAGAGCAAGTCGTCTTATCAGATCCAGCAACAGGCTCGACCTTGGACTTGGGGCATGAGCCACAAGCGCAAGCTCCAGGTGCGCAACCACAGGCCTCGGTGCTACCTCCGCAGTTACACTTCGTCTTGTTGTCTGCGACCTTCTCTGTGTGTGCCTTAGGACATGAATTGCAAGCACATTTTCCTACTTCGCAGCCGCAAATCTTCGTATCACCTCCGCAGCTGCAAGTCGTCTTATCGGAACCGGGAACCTTCTTGACAGAAGACTTCCCGCAGTCGGAACACGCACATTTACCGGCCTCACACGGACAGTCCTTTGAATCTGAACCGCACTTACAAATTGTCTTCTCAGTACCAGGAACCTTTGAAACACCAGCCTCCGACTTCTTGATATCGGCCAAACGGCGAGCCTCGGCGTGGATATCCTGAACTTGGCGAGAGGTCTGTGTATAGAAGTTGACGAGCTTTTGGCCAGTGGGGGTTCCAGAAGCCTTCTCGTAGTAGGAGGTCAAACCAGACAAGAGAGAGCTGGCGCGCTGGGAGACACCATAAGATTGATCAACGGATCTGGCCTTATCAGTGGCATGGTATTTGTCGTTCAAGCTGCTAATAGTCGAGACAAAGCGGCTGGAGACACCATGCTTTTGGTCGAGATCGATAGCACGTTGAAGAGCTTGATCACCGAGGACATAACCGTGGGCAAGATATTCCGCGGCAATGCGGCTTCTAGGCTTCTCCTCTTGAGTGATCTCGTCGCTATCACGATCGACGTTCTTGGTAAAGTGGCTCCCATCATCTTCGTTGTCACCAGTTGCGCTCGAGACTTGAACGTGGGTGGCACCGAGTTGAGTGTTGTCAAGGAGGAGGGCAGTCTTCGCAGCAGTCTCCTTTTCGAAGGTGACGGTCGCATCCTGGGCCTCGCCGGCTGGTTTAAGCTCGAGGGTGGTAATCTTGCCACTGTTGAACCGAGTTAGCTATGGGTCTGCGATTTTGGGGGAAATGAATTGAAACTTACCAGAATGAGAAGAAGTCCTTCACTTCCTTCTCGCTGGTCTGAGAACTGATGTTCTTGACGTAGACGGTGTTTGCAGACATGATTGCGATTGACGTGTTTGTGTTGTTTGTGTTGGTGGGTTATGTATGGAAACTGAGTGTTTTGGTACTGTTCCGTGTGAGTGTGCAACAAGTTAGGAAGAAGAGGGAAGAGGAGAATGAGAAACGGATGAATTGGTTTTTGTATTTGGGATCGGAATGTTAGTGTTGATCTAGTGAATTACTAGAAGAGAAGGAGGCAAGGCGAGGAGGACGGAATGAGACAGCAACAGCAAAGGAGGGGCAACGACAGGGGGTACGGAGCGACTGCGTCATAGCGCCAACTCAAAGTGGCACTGCTGCACTGCTCGCCACAATTGATCTGGATGCCATGCCTTCGGAAACATCGAAGCTGGAACCTACTGCACACCACAGTACAGTATTACTTCGTATTATTTTTCAGCTGTGCTGTAATGCGGGTGCCTTTTGCATGTGAGAGAGATGTACCCGCAAAGCTTCTTCCTGGTGCACCCCATTGTGACGAAGTTAGGGCGTGCTTCAATCCCTCACTTACATGTACTGGAGATTTTCGGTGGCTATTGAAGGCATCACCAACTAACTATCAGAAGATTTTCGTGTTGATTCATATTCATGAATACATACTCTTCACCGCTTTAAAAGCCATGACGCCCTGTTAAATGCGGAGCATTCTATACATACAAAACTAGTACACACGCTCGCCCCCATTGATTGCCATCCAGATAAGAGCCCACAGCAAAACGCCACCAAGCCATTCATGTCACACGCCGTGGTTATTTCCCCACCATCACCCCAAATGTTTACCAGAAACTGCACCAACCGATGTAATGCTGGCATAAGTTCTCCAGCTTCGTTGCTTCTGTCAGCAGTTTATCGACTTGGTTGATATAGGTCAACTCCTCGTCTTGCTTGAAATCATGGCCCGTGAGCTTCTCCTTCACCCTGTTTAGGACTTGCATGGCTCGCTCATTTTGAGTCTCTTGCATGTCCGTTTCCGCACCTGGGCCTTGTGCCGTTGAATTAGTTCTCGCACGAGGTCGAGATGAAGGTGGTCCGCCTGGCGCAGCTATCGGGCCTCCGTGGGCCAGCAGCTCACTGGGTGGAATATCTGCATCCATGATTGAAGGACGGCGGTTACCATTTCCAATGAGAGAGTCACGACGCTCAGAGCGGAAGTTGGGTCCGGCCGGTGATGTATCACCTGTGAGACGCCAGTTTAAGAGAGGATCATGAATGAACTAGACAATGTTAGCAAAGTATTTCAACGATAAAAGAAGTGAACTTACAGCTTCAAGGACTGCCATCAATGACTCCTTATTGTCTCGCAAGACTCTCATAACGTTCTCACAAGTGATTCTAAAGCTCCCCTCAATGTTGCTCACCTCCATGGCGTAAGTCAACATTCTAGTCAAACGGAAGGGAACACGCTCCGGATACTTGTCACGATGCATAGCAACTTCAAAGCAGTCACCAAAATCGATGTGAATGATTTTGCCAGTAATCTTGTCAAGCATCAAGTTCGAAGGGTGTCTGTCACCAAGTCCAAGGATGTACCCAACCATTGACATGACACCAAGGGAGCGAGTGTAATTCGTGCGACGGTCGAGCCATGATTCAGAACTCTTACTCTTCAACCATAGAACACGGTATAGATCCTGGCCGGTAGTGTTGTCTAATGCGTAGCCAAATACCTCGACCTTTTGCATCAGTGAGAGGTTGTCGTAGTCAGGAGCCATTTGAAGCATAATGCGGTGTTCAATGTTAAGCAGGATCTTGCGGCTTTCTCTGTACTCGCGAATGAGGACGTGTAAGGTATCACTGTTCGGAACCCATCCCAAGAGACCAGAGTTTTGAGATAACGGAATAGCTGGGTATCTCTGGATGTTCAGATGTCTCTTATAAGACTCAGTATCGTTGATCATGAGTGTATTGCAAAGACCGAAGAGTTGCATGACGCGCTCATCCTGACGAATATCTTCATGACCCTTGAGCAAGAAGGCGTACGCAACACCATCACTACCATTGAGACTAAGCTTTCTTGGACGTTGTTTAGATGAAATGACGCTGAAGGTGGCATCAAAGTTTAAGATCCTAATGACAGGCTTGCCACTCATATAGGTACCAGGAACCGCCAGGTCGAGATCTCGAGCATGAAGAAGCTTGGGTGACACATAAGCCAACTCCAGGTTGTTGAGTTGCGGTAGTTGGCGGGCAATTCTTCTGAAGACCTGGTAATAGAGATCCCAAGCTTGGTTGATATCGCCCACGTCCCCTGATTGCCTATAAGTGAAGCACCACTCGCGAGCTTCTTGGAGATCGCGACCAAATGTTTGAGCAAATGAGATCTCACGAAGTGTCTCTGGGCCTTGGTCAAGCATATCGTGCAACGGTGCCAAAGTAGCAAACATGCCCTCGATGTTTCGGTCGCCGAAGTAAAGTCTTGAAGCTTCTTCCAGGCCTTCGTGCCAAAGCTCATGCCACAAGACTGCAACTCTGATAAGTTCATGACTGACGACATCGGCCTGTTCTACAAGTCTGGAACTGTGTTGCCGCATGCTGTCCATAATCTGCATAGCTGATCTCGAACGGCGGGTATTGGGAGCTGATTTCATTGCAACAGTCAATGGGTAGACCAGAGCCTGTGGGTGAGCCCTACCGACATCTGCAAGGAGGTTATGGATTGATTGCCGCACACGTGTATTTGGCTGATTAATTCTGGCAATAAGTTGAGGAATTACTTCAAGCCATGTGTCGACACTAACTGATGCAAATCCTTCAGTGACGGCCACATTGACCTCTGGACTTCCGCCGTGTGCAAACCACAATGTCAAGAGACGTAGGGTATCCTGCAACGAGCTGCCCTGCGACAGAGAGATCGATTGGAAGAAACCACGGACTGCAGGTACCACATGTTTGATAAGAACATCTTGAGGAACAATAAGATCATGGTCGCGGTCTGTTCGTTGGCCAATGGCTTGGACAATCTCGAAATTGGCTAGAGCCCAAGCGTGCCATGCCTTATACCAATGAGGATTGAAATGAGTGGCCGCTCCGTAAGAGGCAAGAACATCCACAACATGGTCGTGGTGCCAGTCGCCCTTGTTCTGTGCAACTTGCCATTCACCTTGCTTGAGACAGCAACGGGCCAGAAGCTTTGTATGCTCAGCTAGAAGCTTTTGATTTGAGGCTGAAGTGCCTGCCACTGACATGTCAGTGCTAGTGCTGAAACCATTACTGACTAGAGCTGGTGGAACCCCATTCAAATGGGCACCGTTGCCGTTGACTATTGCAACTGAGCTAACATTCTCGAGTCGCTCAGCCAACTCTTGCGTGAAACCTCGAAGTGCTTCTAGTGCCGGCTCTTGCAATCCTGTTGCCCAATGGTATTTGAGCACTGCATATCGAACAGCAGGCTGGATGTGTCTTGTCATTCGTTCGTGGGTGGCCCTGTCGCCAAATGGCAGTACCATATCCAAACTCTCTTCGGTGCCAATAAGCATCTTCAAATGCTTCTCAGCCAAGCCCATCCGACCAGATTTCCTGCAAAGGTTGGAGAACTTGATCATCATCGGCATGTTTTCCTTCGGCGAAATTACCAGAGCACGCAACTTGAGCATTCTCTGCCACACCTCTACATTACGCTGGCAGCCAAGAAGACGCTTCTCCCAGGTTGCTCTTAAGGTTTCTTGCTTTGCTGGGTTGTTACCACTCTGCTTGTAAACTATGAGTTCCTCCAACTCGGCCAACATCTGAACACGAACGACCACTGTGTAGGCTCGGTTGTAAGACTCGCTGACTAAGGCGCTCAGTTCTGTATCAAGACCTTCCCTAGTCTTCTGGATGAACATTAAGGACTCTCGGAATTGGTTTCGATGAAGAGCAAGGATAGCCCCAAAGAATGATCGATCCGGCGTATTCGACTTCATAACGGTCAGATAGTCGTCCATGGAATCCCACTGGCCAAGACCCCAGGCGGCAGCAGTAGCTAGAGGAGCGATAGCACGCTTGATGTCCAGGGTTGAGGTGTGCCACTTCTCTTGAGCCAGAGAAGCAAGCGAATCCCATTCTCCCAAAGCGTGCAAACATCTCATCTTACCCATGATGATTTCCATTGTCTCGGCTTGGTCTGGGAAGTCCTTCTCACGCTTCTTGTAGAACTCAAGAGCCTCCTCCCAACGCTCAAGCTTCTCGAACCAAGTCTCTCGCAGCTGAATGCCATCCTTGTATAGTTGGGCCTTGCGAAGAATACCGATGGCAGCATCGTACTGTTGCAATTGGTTATTGATCTGTATCAATGCCTCAACGGCTCCACTAGATTGGTCTTGCAAGAACTCAAGCTCCTTGTAGTGTAATGCCTTGGCCCAAGCATGGCATCTACCAGCCTCACGGCCTAGTACTCGGATATCAATAGGAAGAGCTTTGTCATCGTGTTCCATAAATTCTGCAAGGTTAAGTAAGATACCAAGTAAGTCAGGGGTGACATAGGTCGAGCGAATGGCGGTCTCGATGTTCTGAATAAGATCATCCTGATATGGTTCGAAGAGATCTCCCCAGCATGAGACGAAAGCAGAGTTGAAGAGCTCGCGAGCCAAGGGAGGGTAGTTGCTTGCCAGTGCGGCACAAGCTCTCAGGGCTTGGTTAGGAGATTCGGTCAAGACAGTGACGCTGAATCGGCGCATCCACTCTTGCCAATCTTCCTTTGTTGATCTACCGGTAGCATCCCATGAGGCCTTCAGATGAACAGGGTTTGAATCAAGCTTCTTGTTCTGGGCTTCGGGAAATGCTCCTTCATCTTGCTGGTTTCGGAAACGGTCATCGGCGTTGAGATCCTGGGGTAATACTTCACCCTTCTGTAGCTTGCTGACCAAGAGCTCATAGTTCTGATGAGAGATTTGGTTCTTCTCCAACACTTTGCCGATAGTAGGCGCAAAGTGAAGATAGTCTTTTCCAAGCTGAAAGATCAAAGCACACAGTGTGTCGAGAGCTGCAAGCCTTAATGAGGTGTCAGAGCCGGCTAAGACTCTTGAGAGGGGGTGAATGATCTTTGAAGCAAAGTCATTGAGGTTGACTTGTCTGGAGATCTTGCCAATAGTTTCGATGGCTAGCTTACGAAGGAAAGATGGTTGTTGGGGCTTTTCGAAAACGCCCACGACGACAGGGACAATCAGATGCATATACTCCTCACTGCTTGGGCCAAATACCAAGAAAGCATGTAGTACACGCTCGGAAGGTGCCCGTCTCGTGCTGGTATCCTTCTCTAACACACTCAGCATTAGAGGTAACAAGCCAGCTAGGTAGATCTTGAATTCGCCTTCCAAAGATCTGGAAATTGCCTCAACCAGCTGGAGGATATTGGCTTGTAAAGGCGCTGAAGAGTTCCAATACTCCTGCAACACGACGACAATCTCAGGCAGATAGTTTCTGATATGTTGTCGGACAATGGTGACCAAGATGCTAAGTTGACTGAAATAAGACTCTAGTCGGGTCGGAGTCGCACTTCGGATGACAGCAATAAAAGCAGGAACGACTTTATCAAGGAAGGGAACGCACTCCAGACCTAAGGTTCTAAAGATAGTCATAATAGCCTCCACGACAAGAGCATGGTGCTGAACAAGCGACTGATCCTTTAAGATCTGGAGCAATGCGTTGATCACAACTGTAGGGAAATACTCTTTGCTAGAGGGGGTAAGTCCGTTCATCATGAGGGAGATATCAGTCGTCTGGGTTGACTCAAGACGCAGCTGCGATTCTGGTGACCGCTCCTCGACTTGCTGGTGCTTATAGGGATCGAGAGCACCGAGTATACCCATAAGCTTGATGGTCTCTTGGCGCAGCGAGGTCCTATGGGGTTCTGATCTGATGATGGTCTGAAGAATTTCGAGTAGGGTTGGATAGTCTAAGTATGGCTTGATGACATACCCAGAATTGCTGGCCAACTGGCCAAGGGTTTTGAGGGCAGCTTCGCGCTTAGCAACAGAGCTTTGATCTTGCAAAGCCTCTATGATAATTGGCATAAGTTGATCAATATAAGGAATCATGTCCTCTCCTCCAACCGTAGCAAGATCTCCAATAGCCTTCAGAATTGTTGAGGCAACCGCAGGGTTTGAGTCGCTAGCTTTAGGAAGTAAAACGTGAATCATGGGATCGACATATGGCTTGATCATCTTTTGTGAGTTCTGGACGAGTAGACTAAGCAATCTCGCACTTTCTTCTTTACCTCTAGCCACATCTGAGAACTCTAGCTCGGTGAGAAGCTGGATGAGCACCTTCCGTAGTGAGGGGATAACATAAGCGGGATTGACGTGGGTTAGGCGGCCAATAATGGTGATAGCAACTTCTCGGATGCTGAACACCTCGTCCTGAAGAGCAAAGAACAAGGTTCGAATGTTCTCGGCTTTTGACAAATGTCGATCGAAGCGCTCATCTAGTGCAGCAAGGACAGTCTGACGTATTCTTGGATCAGGGTCTCCAACCCCAACTGTGAGAAGCTTCTCAATAACTTCACTGACGACTTGGATCGCATGATTGCTGGTTTGGTTGACGATAGGGTCTCTAACGTAGAGCTGGCAACAAGTCAATGCCGCTGCCTCTCTAATCTCAGAGTTCTCATCTTCGACATATTTAATAGCCACATCTCGGACGAACTCGTTAAGCACATGGCCAGAGAAGTCAAAGCTGCCTAGTGTATTCAAAGCAAGCTTGATCTCGGTCTGACGATGCTCAAATGCTTGCGGGTCTTTGGGGTCCTTGGGCACAATGGGCACCGTTGCAATGCTATTCGAGGTCGGGGCTCCGAGAGGCTTGAAAGGTTCTCCACAAAGTACCTTGCTCAACATATCCAGCAGCCTCTCTTGGATAATTGGCTTGACAGGTGGGATGTAGAAAGCCATGTCAACCAAGGCTTGGGTGAGTTTCGGGGTTAGCTCACAAGCAAAGATAGGATCTAGAAGAGCCTCCATATACTTGCTCAAGGTCTGCCCGACAGCTACTGCAAGGCGACTGATGCAATCAAATACTGGGTCAACCGTTCCCATTCGTCTCCTAGAAATTGTTAGAAGTGAAAAAGACAGAAGGGCGACGAGGTCACTGATAGGTAAAACTTACGATTTCACACTCAAGCCCTCGCGAACATAGATCAGTACTCCGTCTAGATACGGTGCTATGGCACTCTTGACAGCATTTGCGATGTTTCCAATAGCCAAGAAGGCCTCGTTTCTGTCCTTGTCCTTCTTAAGCATGCCAGACAAGAAAACCATGAACTTGTGGAGGTAGGTCTGGGCAAATTCCGTGGGAGCATAGTTTGCCAGCTCAGGAATCAGAGTAACGACTGTTCGTCGGATTTGGGAGTCCCTGTGATCCTTGTGTCTGAAGACAACCTCGCAAACTGCTTCGTAGTGATCTTTCATAAACATGCCGCCGGATTGAAGTAGCTCCTTGATCACAAGGAGAGAACCATGGATGTACTCAACGGAACCTTGCTTCACTCCTGAGACAGCCTCCTCGTATATCTTTCCCTGCCACATCTTCCTCATTTCCTGATCCCTCTCTCTAATGATCTGAAAGCAAGCACTGATGGCCTCTGCTGCAGTCTGTCGGATGAGAAGTCGTTGATCCCGCAGTCCAACCCATATTTGATCGAAAATGAGACCCACAAATGCATACATCAGTGTAGGCGCATTGCGGGCAAGTTCCCTAAGTACCAGGACAGCGCTGTATCGTCTCTCCTCCACACGGTCTGATTGCAGCCACTCCAAAGCAGTCTTGACCTCACTCTCTACCAATTCCGAGATCAGGGATCCTCCAGGTCGGCACATCTTTCCCAAGGCCACAGCTGCGGGCTGCATCGGAACAAGATCCTTTCCTCTCAACACAGTTCGGAGTGCTTGCGTGAATCTAGCAGTCTTCTGTCCTGCATCGATGATATCAATATCGATGAGAGCATCCAGAGCCAGGATACCGCCCAGGCGGTCTGACGGGTCGCTCCCATGTTGTATTAACCGGTTTAAATTAGTTGTAATGATGCTGTAGAACTCGAGAAACCGCTCCTGGGGAAGATCTAGTAATCAATAAGCTCTCTAGCCATCTTCAGATCGACAATGTCTCCACCTACCTCTTGAGCTCACAATCACCAACTCTCTCAACTCAGAAGCTGCTCGTCTTCTAACCTCTTCATTTTGCCTAGTACAGGAAGTTAATAAGCTGGCCTCGAAAATGACTGCGAGGCTCCAAACCTTGATCGCAAATCCACAATAATGCGGTTTATCTGCTCAATAGAAGCCATGTTGCCCTGCTGCTAGTGTCATCCGCCGCTCTAGTTCGCAGACGACATCTTCATCCATATGCGCCTGCGAGACGTTTGTTGTACGTTTATTATATGTTTGTTGTACGTTTGTTGTGAAGTTCGGTATTGAAGCTGACGGTCTGTGACAAGCTCAAGCTGAACCCACCTCGAGGTGTAGAACACCAGGCTCGGCAAGCGGGTGCTGTATCACTAGCGCGAGGCCGATAACAACCGATAAGCCTCGAGGGAGGAGAAATTAGCACAGTTTACAAACCACCTACATTCTCAAAGGCAAACAAAAAGGGTTTATTGAATTATTGAAGTGCTTGAGATCACTATTCTCCTGCTATCTAGGAGCTTGGAGGTATTCAAGTCCGCTTATTTGCTGGGTTTTCTTCACTTGGGCCAGGACTTCGGCTTACCACTTCGAACCACCTCCAATCACCAACTCCATTGTTTCTACACCCCATCCTCAACACAATAACACCGCAATCATGGGTAATGATGGAGGATCCATTCCCACCCGCCGCGAGCTCGTTAAGAATGCCGCCCGCAATCCCAACACCTCCGAACTAAAAGCCACCCAACTCGAGGCGCAAACCCATGCCTGGACCTACTGCCCCCTCTCAAACCGACCCCTCGCTGCCCCCATCGTCTCTGATTGCGCAGGTACACTATACAATAAAGACGCGATACTCGAACAGCTTTTACCCAAGGACGCTGATGTCCCAGCTTCAGTGATCAAGGAGAAAGAGGATGTACTGCAGGGAAGAGTTAAGGGATTGAGGGATGTGGTCGAGGTTAGGTTTATGGAAACGAAGGAGAATGGGGAGGTCATGAGAGTCTGCCCGGTCACTAGTAAGGAGTTGGGACCGAGTACGAAGTCGGTTTATCTGGTTCCTTGTGGTCATGCGTTCTCGGAGGTCGCGATCAGAGAGGTCGCGGGGGAGACTTGTGTTGAATGCAACGAGCCCTATACATCAGAGAATGTCATTCCCATATTACCACTAGCAAAGGAAGACACTGCAAAGCTAGCAGCGCGGGCGTCCAAGTTGAGGGAATCGGGTCTTACTCATTCGTTGAAGAAAGCACCTGGAAGCAAGAAGAGAAAGAAGAATGCTGAGGCAGGGTCAACTACAGAGAGCAAGATCTCAAGCACGAATGGAGCCGAAAGTCTGTCGGAAAAAACCAAGGCTCGACTGGCTGAGAATAGAGACTCGAAAGCAAAAAGCGGAACATCAACACCAGATGGATCAGGGATCAAGAACGCCGCCACTGCAGGTCTGACAGCACGAGTGTTGGAAGAGCAGGACGAGCGGAATAAGAGACGAAAAGTGGGCTTGAATGATAACCTCAAAGGCTTATTCTCGAATACTGGGTACAGCGCTCAAACACACAAGTCCGGAGATTTCATGACGAGAGGCTTTTCGATACCAAAGAAACAGGGGCAGTAGGGATGGGATCAATCGTTCAAGCGTGGCGTTGCGGTTTTTCTGGGCCTGTAGATATCGCCTGGCTGGTGGTCATTACGTATGACAACATCAGTTGCCAACCAACAAAATAATATCAAAAATTTTGAGTATTTCTTACTTTTATCTCTGTCCTTAAAATTCTGCTGGGGGAAGTTTCTAGCAAACACTCAAAACAACGCGAATCCCAAAGACTTATCTTCAATATAGAACAGAGTTTCAATGCCCGACATGTATTCAAAAATTCCTACTTGAGATTTCCACTCGACCTATGTTGCTTGCGTTTCCCTTCTTACCAGCCTTCCTACCGTCGACCTCGTTCCCAATTTCAAGGGGCAATGTCACATTTCTCAACGCGTCCAATTTTGCCTCAAATTAATATTCCACGAGAAACATCCATCGCTCTCGAAACACATATTGGGCTCGAACCAGACGGAGATCTTGACGCGCCGAGCGAGGCGGTGGTGGGACGTTTAAAAAAAAAGGGGGGGGGGGGGGGGGGGGCGGGTGTGGACCCGGGGGCCGCGCGGAAAGCGGGAAGGGGGCAGGGGCCCCACACACGCCCCACCAAAAAAA
>JAPZPB010000017.1:0-192427 GCA_037952635.1 Bryoglossum gracile | reverse complement strand
CCTCTTCCTCCTCGTATTCCTCCTCATCCTTCTCCTCGCTGCTTTTCTCCTCCTCCTCGTCCTCTTCCTCCTCGTATTCCTCCTCGTCCTCTTCCTCCTCGTATTCCTCCTCATCCTTCTCCTCGCTGCTTTTCTCCTCCTCTCTTATCTCATTCATTGTATCCTCGACCGTTCGAAATTTATTTGGTTGATTAAAATCGAGGATAATAACGTTTTCCAGATTCCAGCAGTAAGTCTATAGAAGAGAGAAGGTGGTGGCTTCCTATTCTCTAGCTCGAGGTTATGGAGGTGGCCACTCTGTAGAATAGGCATTAGGATAGTCTAATATGCAGCACGAAAAATTGTCTCGACCAGGCCTGCAATAATCTTGCGTGTGATTCCAAATACCTGGTTGCCATTCTGAATGCCCAAGCGGCTAATGTAGAGGGGAGGTTATCGTACTCTCTTGGACGGAGGCAATTTAGGCGGAAGAGGTATTGAATTGCCTAAAGATCTAAGACTATATACCCTCTCTTTTATACCCAGAGCCCCCTCGCTTAGGCCATGTAACTGCGACCACATAACCCACAAACCACCGCCCACGCCAGTACCGCTAGTACCGCCAGCACCACCAGCACCGCTAGCACCACCAGCACCGCTAGCACCACCAGCACCACTAGCACCGCCAGCACTGCCAGCACCGCCAGCACCGCCAGCACCGCTAGTACCGCCAGTACCGCCAGTACCGCCAGTACCACCAGTACCGCCAGTACCACCAGTATTAGCCAGCTCTACCCTATTATACTAAGTGAGTTTACAATTGAGCTTGGCACTAGAACCAAGTCGCCAGGACCAAATGTTGCCACTAGCAGGTGGATATATTGATATTTTTGTAAAATATTTCGTAATTTTAGAGACGTAATCTGGAGAGTGGAGGTGTGAATAGCTGAAGCCTAGCCTCGACCTTGTGTAGTGATATATCCTTGACTAGTCAAGAATTTCTTTAGCTCTTCGGAGGATGAACTGGTTAAAGTCAAGTAGTTATTATACAACTAGTACTTCTTATGTAGTGCGACCACAGATTGGATGGGAGAGGGAGACGCGTCGCCTTTGGTATAATCCGAAAACGCTTAGTAGAATTGACGGACCTCTGAGGGCAAGTTTGAATTTTTAGCCAATTTTGCAGCGGTCATGGCAGACAACGTTGGAACGTCCTCCGATTCATTGTCTCGATATGATTTAACAACGGCCTAGGCACGCTTGAGTCCTGCTCGACTAAAGGTTGCGTCGAAGATGAGAGAGGTGATGCTAGTGATTTCGGCAGCAGTAAACTTAGTTACGACCAAAGCATTGTTCTTAGTCCACGTGAAGGCTAAATTATCTAGAGCTTGGACGAATCGCTCCCACAATCTCGCGACCTTATGACCGGAAGCAGTGCTGGAGAAAGCAAGAAGATCATTACCTGTGGTTTTCTTGATCGGGGACACTCTGGCCTGTGAGGCAGACTTGCTGGTATTCTGGCTGGGCGAACCACGGTTGAACATCTCGAGGTTTGGACCCTGCGCAGCCTTGCCGGAACTGCTTGTTTGTTGAGGAAGGGACCTTCCAAAGTTGGGTAGTGGCACAACGGGTGGGTTGGGATCAATCTTGAGTTTTGTTGCAACAGCGTGGACAAACTCATTGATATAACGAAGTTTGTTTTCACGGCTGTCATCACTTTAGCATTGATAGCTGCAGACAACTGATCTAGCGCTGGCATGAGGTTTTCTCGCGCCTTGGGGGTTAGTGGAGTCTTTGGATAGGGTTCCATTTGCAAGAGGGAAATATTCTGGTATACCAGTGATATTGGATTGCTAACAGCAAAGTTAGGAGACGGTGTGAAGGTGGTATTGTTGTTGATCCACAGCAGAGGCCGCCCCAGAGAAGAGAACAGCATCACCCCTCTCAGCTGATCGGAGTCTATATTGCTCAACTTCATTGTGAACGCATTCGTAAAAGGAATCTACCAGGACGACCTACGACGGGCGGCATTATATAAAGATGCAGCTACGTGTAGGGCCCTTTGGAAGTCATTCGAGATTACACAATCGACGGCCCGCGCCCTCTAGTTAGAGAAACAGATAGAGGAATATCTGTCTAGCATAAGACGACTTCAGGACCTTAAGAAGTTCGTATATGACTATACGGGACGATCGGCTACTGCTGCTCTGGCAGAACTACGCAACGACCCTAATGCCTTCAAGACCTTCCCACCCCTACCGAGCAGAGGGGGTAACACGGTAATGAGACTCTAGCTCCCTGCCCCGGTTCTTCTTCTAATTGAATTTCTATTGCCTCAAGGAAATTTTTTGGATTGGGGCTGGCTTGACCGACCTTCTTGAAGTCGTAAAGTAGTCGTGTGAGCCATCTCGACGCTAGTATGTCCCTATTGTATCTTCCTGCATTAGAGAAGTCTGGTAGGGGGTCCGCCATCCTTTTGTACTGAGGACATGTTTCTGTTTCTTTAAGTCGCTCTAACTCCTGTCGTAGTGTACGGTGTTTCCTTGGTCCGTTTAGAAGCCTTACTTTTCTTGAGGAGTTTTATGAGAGGTCTTGTGGGGAACGATCCCGTGGCTCGATGGTAAGGTGTCTTATGGCCCTGTTAAAGGAAGTGTCTGCTCTTTTAGTGTCCGATGTCGAATGTTCTGAGGACTGGGTCGGGGAATTATGTATGCTGTCTGTTGATTATACTATTGGTATGTGTTCGGTGGAAGGGGTGAAGGTTGAGGTGTGTCTGCAGAAGGTGTAAAGGTTGGAGTATTGTGACGGAAGGTATGAGGGTTTTATAGTGTTTCGGCGGAAGGTATAAAGGTATAAAGGTCTTGTGAGGTTCGGAGCTAAGGTCGAGTTTGAGGTTGTCGGAATAAGGTTTTCATACGCCTGATAGGATCGCAGATGATGTAACTGAGTGTACAAGGTGGTTAAACGATGTGATCTCTTCTGCAGGGTTATTGTTTCACCAACAGCCACTTAATCCCAGCTTGACAGTAGCGTTAATGTTGGTTGAAATCATACTATTTTGAGTTTAGTCTGAAATCGAGTCAGCAATCAAGGAGCCAACTATATACCACCAAGTTGTCCACCCTCTGTCCCTTCTCTCTCTCTCATTCAAGCCCTACCTCGGACACTCCTTGCACGGCGATGCTGGTCAATGACCGACGAATCATCTGTATACGAAATAAGAGAACGTTAAATCGTGCCGTCGACAAAGATGCGACTGGATAGGCTCTGGTGTCTGCTATTACGCCGAATCTGCACATTTGCGAAGCCTTATATCCACATGTCTTGCGCAGTTTCGGGGACATGTGGCTTTTGAGTATCTCTAGTTTCAAAAGGCGGGCGTCGGGCCATATACTCAAAGGAACATCGGCTTAGGGTCTTCCCGAGTTCTGTGCGATTAGAACAAGATGGTAACGCAGGACGAGCTTACGAGTGGAGAGCTGGGAGTCCATATACGTATTTGTGTTATTGGTTTGTAAGAGTGCTGCCTTTGCTTGAATTTCGCTTGACTTTGATCCGATCCCGAATGACCCAAGAAGTTCGTTAGAATTGAAGAAGCTTTGCGCGACGGGGCGATTAAGCCAGAACAGAAAGCCTAGGGCTTCCCAAATGCTACGATGACGGTCTGTCCATCTTCATAAGCTTCAGACACAACAGCGTTGTTTTGCAACTCCTCGCTGGCAGCAATGAGCTGTTCCATGCCCCAACCAACCAAATCCTTCTCACTGTTCGTCCCTTCATCGGTGCCAAAGAGTGCCCCCTTGACGTAATCCTTGTGCCCCTTCGCGTTACCATCTTTACTGAGCTGAATCTTCACCACACGATACGCAAACACGTAATCAGAGCTGTTATCGAACTTCACCTCTCGCTCCTTCGTACTGTTTATCTCAACCTTTGGCCCACCAGATATAGGCACACCCGTCAGTGTCGTCCCATCAAAGCCAACTTTGAGCATTGCTTCATATTCTTCAAGCTTCTTACTGGTGACCGAAGCACCGCGTGCTATCTTGACGCCCGTGACTATATAGACGGGCTTCTTGCACCTGGTCGCTGATATGTAGGCGTTGACGCCCTCTGCTTTCAGACTATTCTCGATATATGCCGCGTCCGGTTCGAAAAACTTTGTCTCCAACTGACGGAACTTATAAATATCATCTCTTCCTTGCTTCACGCCTACGCTGACATCGGTGCCAAAACCCAAGATCATCTGCAAGAAGCTGGCCCACAATGTGACCTTGTTGTGTCTCGCGGTTTTGAGGACATCTTCCCAGTTGTCCTTAAACGATTCTTGTAGGTCGTCTGTGGGTACTGCTACCCGCTGGTTGTCTCGATGGTTAAGAGACTTCTGTGGTGTCTTCGGATGGACGATGATGCTCCCCAAGGCAATGAGGCCGTCGGCTGGGAAGTCGCAGCTGGGCGCCAGGAAATAGGTAGGCGTAAAAGGTATCGAAGCCATGACGCGCTACGAGGTCTGGCTGGCAGAACCAAGTTTCTGATATTGCGGTTGCTTGAATATATTTTGTCGCAACGTGGAGCCCAGCTTATGCCCGCCGGGCTGCATGTCGACTTAATTTCTGAGCGGCCCGAATATGGGAAACGATATATCGCCCCCTTTTCCGGATCGTTATATCAGAACAAGCTACTTGAGAACCGCCAAACACCATCGCGTATATTTCCACTCCCTTAGTAGATACAGGATGATTAGATCATGGATTTCGATTCATATAGAGTATCTCAGAGTGGCATATTGGGTAAGTGTCTAGCGCTGGCGCTTAGACTATCCTATCAAAAGTCGATAGAACCAAAAACGTTGACGAGTAACGAGTAACAGAAGCAGGGGTTTTAGGAAATCTTCTGGATATAGAAATTAGAACAATTTTTAATAATTGACTTCTATTAATCAAGTCAAGTTGAAACGACTCCAATGGTCAGATTGTAGTAAGCCCCCCGAATATATTGTTACATAAGCACCCTGCCATCCCCAGTAGACTCGACTCGCTGAGGCATTGGGGCATGAGCTTGCATCCATACTTCAGTGATGTACAGCAAATTGACAGCGTGTGATGAACTTGCACAGTTAAAATCATGAAAGGCTAAATTATAGGCAAAAAATTGCTTGGGGCATATCTGAATTGGTATGGACCCTAATAATCCTTATGCTTATTGAGGCGGCTGTGTCTCACTCTTAACTCTTACATATCCCTCAATTTCTCCAGTATGATATCGCACATAGTGTTCTCCTGCCTCTGACAGTTCAACAGCGACCAAGGAATCAGACAGTTCTGTCCATCCCGAGTCTCTGCCATGAGCCCAAAAATCTTCCTCATTCCCGCATTACTTCTCAACCTACGTATTACATGCTCATCTACCTTTGATCCAGCCCGTGCATACAGCGGCAGCTTCTGTTGCGCATACTCGAGCACGATAGCAGCCACGCCTGCTGCGATGGGAGCTGCGCAGGAAGTGCCGGACCGCAGTACGGACATTCCGGCATTGAGGTGAGGTGGCCAGTAGGATGACACTGCTTGACCTAAGATGCCGTAGTCCTGCGGGCGTGAGTTCGGTGTGTATGAGGAATGATCACCATTGCCGTGCAAATAATGAATACAAATGACTTGCTCAGCCCGCGCTGGCCACGCGATAGAGTGTCGATTCCCGGAGTTGGACGCTGCTGCGAGGAGAATGGTGTTCCTTGCGGCATGGGTAAGTGCAATGTCAATGGTAGGGCTGAGTTCCGGAAAGCCAAAAGACATAGTGATGATATCTACGTTCCACACATCTGTAGCGTACCCAATGGCCTGCAGTCATGTCAGCATCACTATGTCTTGTTAAATGGGAAGTGCTATATAGGATTCCCTACATCGGCGATGATGTTGGGATTGAGTTCTCCTTTCTGGGTGATCCGCGCAACGAATATTTCTGCATGGGGTGACACATTGAGCAAAAGACCCGCGGCATGCGTTCCGTGACCAAATGTATCTGCCCCGTTGGTGTCATCTCCTTCTATCCAGCTTCGATAGGTAAGTCGATCTTCGCACGCGTACTGGACTTCAAGAGGGAGATCGATTCCGCTGTCGAGAATGGCGATCCTAGTCTTCCGCCTCGGCTCGTCCGGAATGAGAGGAAAGACAAAGTTCTGTAAGTCCTCAAACCACTTCTTGGCGGGCAACGAGTCCGAGAATCTTAGCGCATCAACAGATAACAGTTCAGCCAGCCCAAGGTTGATGTCAACTGAATTGACTGATCCGACAGATTGCATGCTTGTAGTGCTTGAATTTTGCCTATTCAGGGCAGCTCTTGGGACAGGCGATGACAGTTCCTGATCCCCCCCAAGAGTCGAGTCCAAATCCTCCGTTTGTATACTGTAGGCCGTCAAGATTGCTTCCAGGGGAGCTACAATATTAGAATGAAGGCTCTGTTGTTTCATTTCATTACTGAGGTCGTCTTCAAAAATATCCTCTGGTTGAAGACAAGTCTTGATTGCTAACAGATGCTTGGGAATAGTGTTTCTGTCAAGTTGCATCTGGTCCACGAGCTGAAAAGCGTTGAGCAGATCTGTATTCGAATTGAGCGGTCCATCGTCTCTCCGACTCTCAATCGCTATTCCAAGCGCTATTTCTGCATGACAATGCCCAGAGCTGCGATTCGCGGCTCCGGGTGAATGTTATCCGGTTGGGCCTTGCTATCTTTGTGGTCTACAGCAATGCACGTCGTGGACAGAAGAGGCTTCCTCAGATCGGGGATGGACAAATCGCCAGCCTGGGCCAGGAAGAAAATCTGATCTTTCGTCCAGGCGCAATCCAGCCAAGGCCCCTGATCGAGGCTGAGTATGGAGCTTGCTATGATATAGCTCAACAAAAACCTGTCTTTTTGACTGACTCTCCGGAGGAAGTAGCCATCCCGAATGAGATCACTGAGAGATATGTGTGCTACACTTTTCAAATCCTTGATTCTGGGTCGAGCCTGGTCTGAGCCGCCAGATCAGGTTGCCTTCGATCAAGAGGCGAAACCGAGTACCGAGCGTGGAGTGTACGTGCTTGCAGATATTTTCAACCTTCCAGCGCTCCGCTTTTGGGCTCGCGCCTCTTGGTTCCAACTTCTCGACTGAAAACCTGACTTTGTGGCTCTGTACGTTGGACTTATTGACACGCGGTCTGCCATCCTCTTTTTCATTGCATGGGGCATCAGTCTTCGTAAAAGTGGTAGAATCTGCTATAACATCGATTTCGGTTTCTTGCCATGGACAGCAATCATCGGAAGTGGAGAGTAACAGCTCAAACCGCACGGTATTCGTGATCTTATTGCTCCGATATATGGCGAGGAGGAGCCTGACTGCGATATGTGAGCCAGGGGGGACACATGTACACGCCCAGTTTTCGCTGAGGAGCTGATGAGAGCGAGTGGCAAGTCTGGATACTCTAGCCAAGGGCGAACTTGACACTCTTGAATGAGAGATCCTACTTTCATCTCCTCGCACGGGCTCCAGGGGAAGCGGGGGCTCAGGGTTGCAGTTTGTGAGGCATTCGATAATGTGTCTGCGGCTCTTTGACGAGGAAGTGCTGAGACGCAGTCGTTGACGTAGTATTCCGATATTCAAGTTTTGCCCCCGAGCTTTGGATCGCAAAGCCTCCAGTCCTTCGAAAGCGCCTTTACGTAGCCATGTCGGCCGTAAAGATAGCTAAATGGGCGCGTCAGAGACTGCATAGACTGAGTCATTTGGCAGAGTGAGAAATGCAGTACATTTTTCAGCAGAGTTGAAATGGGGCATATGCAAGAAAACCACTTGGCTGACTTCTTGGAATGATTGAAGAAATATATTACGAATTGACCTGGATTTTTGAGGCAGGAAGTGGCTTACACGAGGAGTTCGACTTTCCAGCATTTCCAAGAGCGGTGTCACCCCAACCCCCAGTACAGTCAATGACCCATCGTGGGTAACAATCTGACCAGCATGCAGGCGACAGAACTCATAATATAAATTCTGGTGGAAGGTGAAGGCATTGGTACTAGCACGAGCTTCGACAGCAATTATATCATTACTGCCAGCGAAAAAGTCGGCAACTGCCAGACAGGTTGGAAGCAAATCAGCTAGCAGCCGGCACTCGTAGTCACCAGCGTCTGCCATGTCGATGGACGATGCCCATTTGATCGCATGTCGTGATTGTTGTTCATATTCAACTGAAATTTGAAATTGTTGAGAAAGGCTGAAGGCGACATGTTTCGAAACGATAATCTCATGCAGGGAGCCTTTGACTCCCGTGTGGTAGGAGGGGGTGCTTCGATTGATCACCGTTTGCGCGATCATCCCGAAGTCCTCAATCTTGTCATTCGACAGCTGGACGTATTGAGAGTCAACCTCGAGAAACGTATGTGTTCCTAGCAATACTTTTGACTCCCGCAACTAACTTAGGTCCTCATAGTAAAAAGCTCAGTGTCTGAGCCAGTGCAGTCTCAGCTGCACAAAAGAGTGACGAGTGGATCAGAATTTTTTGATGTTGAGGGGGAAGAGTTTGTTTATGAGTCTCCTACCTCGGAAGCTTCGTTCTCGTCCACCGATTTGGAGTTGGAAAGCAAGGACTACCTGGACACTAAGCTCTCCGAGGGACTTCAAATCGTGGAAGAAACAATTGCAAGATTAAATGCATTGTCGACCGCTATCCGAAAGTCTGGAAATCAATCCCGAACATCTAAAGCCGATCTCTACGATGTCATTGAGTATGTGGATGGGGCCAAAATCAATGTGACCCAGGAGTTTCAAAAGTACGCCTCGGCCATTGTAGCCCGGGAGATTCCAGGCGCGGAACATTTTCTGAAAGAGCGTCTTACCGTGTCCATCGCACGTAGACGAAACCGTTTCTTGTATTGGAAACGGCATGATAAGATGTCCAAGATCTATGTGAAGAAGGTCATGCCGTCGGGACTGGCAAAGGAGCTTCGAATGACGCAACAAGCCAACATGCCACAGACTGGGGATCAAAGTTTCAACAAACAAGATCGCATGAGAGACGAGAGGACAGTCATGACTGGATTTACTGCAACAACATTCGATGCGAAGAATTTTCGTCGACCTACTACTGAATCAGCGAGGGGATCAATCAAACCAACAGGCTCGGTGCGATGGAAAAACCGAGAAGAGTTTCCCAAACCGCCCAAGATAGGAATTAAAGAATCTCATTTTGTCTGCCCAATCTGCCTCATTCTGAGTCCTGCAAAGGAAGCCAAGGGAGATCTATGGGTGTAAGCCCCATCTTCACAAATTTCTGCTAACGGTAGCTAATACTTGAATCAGCCAACATGTGACGCGAGATCTGAAGCCCTACGTATGCGTGATTGAAAGTTGCGAGACTCCACAGACCGTCTTTGACAATTTCCAAGACTGGACTGAGCACATGAAGAAGGAGCAAATGGCCCCAGAATGGTATTGCGCATCTGCCAGCCATCCGCCTGCAAGATTTGACTCTCAGGGCCTTTTTGAGTCCCACATGAGAGAAAAACATCCCAGAGGATTCATCGAGACTCAACTGCATGATCTTGCCCAAAGGAACATGCGTCATGCATCACAACTCTTTACTTGTTGCCCATTTTGTTCTTATGGCCAGGATGGAGACCATTTGACGCATTCTTCAGCTTTGAGAAATCAAGATGAGCTTCAGCACCATATATCTAGTCATCTACTATCATTGGCCTTCATCTCACTCCCACCACTAAACAATGGAGACAAGTCAAGTTCCGAAAGTAGTAGATCATCAGGGGCAGCACTAGATAGTAGGATTGGTCAACCCGAGCCCATGGAGCATCTTTAATTCGACGATGTCTCCCATGACCCCAATACGGTTGAAGGTCCTATACAACTAACGAGCGACTGGGACTGGGGATTCGTCAGGGAGTCTTTAGGGAAGCGACTGGTCACCGACGAAGATTCTCCTGACTCTGTCCTAAGCCGACTGTGGAACATGCAACAAAAATTGGCCTCGGAGCAGAAATCTACTTCTGGCGATTCTGTTGATCCCCAGCGAGAAGCTTCCAACGAGAGTAGTCCTCAAGCTCCACTTCAGGAAGACCCCAAACAAGCTACTGTGGGAAATCCTGGATCTAGAGGTGAAACACGAAAGTGTACCAAAAAAAATGACAGTGCCTTACCATCGACAGTGGTCGACGGTGCCGTACCGTTGATACCAAGGTACGACGAAGTTGAGAGGGTTCAGCGACAAACAGTAGAGGACAGACAGAAGATGCTAGGCCCAGATCACCCAGAAACGCTCACAAGTCTCAATAACCTTGCGCAAGCTCTGTTCTTTAAAGGGCAGTATAAAGAAGCGGCGGCCCTGTTCCGGCAAGCGTTGGCGGGGAGAAAAAAAATACTTGGGCAAGGCCACCTTTACACAATCAAAAGCCTCAATAATTTAGCCCAAGCTCTTGTTTACCTCGGACAATTCAAAGCAGCCGAGGAGCTGTATCGGAAAGCCTTGGGACAGGGAGAGGTGACGCTTGGGCTGGAACACCCATATGTATTGCAAAATATACACAACTTGGGAGGAGCCCTTCGGAAACAGGGGCAGCACAGTGAAGCGGAGAAGTTATACCGACAGGCGCTGGTAGGTCAGGAAGCGGTACTTGGGCCAGAGCACCCTGATACCTTGCAAAGCGTCAACAATCTGGGAGGTACCTTTGAAAAGATGGGGAAGTATGAAGCAGCAGAAAAACTATATCGCCAAGCTCTAGCAGCAAGAGAGAAGGTTTTGGGACCGGATGATGCCGATACTCTACAAAGTGTTCATAACGTAGCAGGCGCACTCCGAAACCAAGGACGATACACCGATGCCGAGACCTTGTACAGAAAAGTACTGGCAGGTAGAGAGAAAACACTAGGGCGGAATCACCCTAATACACTGAAGAGCCTCAACAATCTGGCCTTGGCGCTCGAAAAACAAGGGAAATATGTCGAGGCAGAGCAGATATATCAGCAAGCGTTGGCTCTGAGGGAGGAGGTGCTAGGGAACGAACACCCTGATATATTTCAAAGCATCAACAACATTGGAAGTATTCGTCTTAATCAATTGGACTACACCGAGGCTGAGTTGCTTTATCGACAGGCTTTGGAAGGAAGAAGGAAGATTGTAGGTTTAGATCACCCTGGCACACTGCAGAGTGTGAGCAACCTTGGCAAGGCTCTCGAAAAGCTTGACAGGCTCGAGGAAGCAGAGGCCCAGTACCGGGAGGCACTAGATGGTAGGGCGAAGCTCTTGGGGCAAGAGCATCCACATACGCTACAGAGCGCCGAGACCTTACTTCTTTGATAAAAAGAGAGGCCCGTGATGACAGACTTGAAAAAGCTGAAATGTCGTTGCTTCGGCGCGTACGAGCTGAAAGTGGCGAAGATACGAGCGGTTGAATGGGAGATGGTAGAACTCGTTGTACCGCCAAAATAATATGAAATGCTTCCTGATCCAATGCACTTCTAAGTGTCTCCACAGGGTCGAGTGAGTAGATTTGTTCCGAAATTTTGGTGATGATAGCGTATCTAAGAGCAAGCAGCCAGGAGAGATAGCAGCGGTAAAGACACAGGAAGTGACTTGATAGCCCATTTGGGCCAAAGCCAGTTCGGGGCTGTTGGAGGGTGACTGAAGAAGGAAAAGACCGAGGTATCTCATCGCTAATATTCTGTTTGGATGTAAGCCTCTCTATCGGGATCAGGATGCATCAATTGTTCCGGTCGAAGCACTGCAAAAAAACAAAGATAGTAGCCCATTTCACAGCTTGGCAGATCTGCCTCGCCGTCTCCGTCTCCGTCGATATCAGTATTAACGTCGGTCGGCTCGGTCTCGGCATCGATCTCCTCCCGCTTATCCTTTGTATCGAAGCGGCTCCCGGTGTCCAACGTATCGCTGTCTTAGGAGGAAGAGCTTGGTGTTGGTTGTTGGCGACGGCGCATATCGACTGGATTACCCGAAGAGGACGGCGGCGATAATGATTAAAAGAAAAGGAGTAAGGCCGAAGGTGATTGCCGAGTGTGAGAGGAGGGAGACAGTGTGGGCGAATAAATCTGAGGGCTGCCATCTCGAGTCACGAGTGGATGGAGGGCGCCATTTTTTGACTAAGAGATAGGCTTGGACAACGCCTGGCAACAACCACAATGTAAATAGTGCCATGTAGACTTTTGGGTACGTTGCACAATGTTCGCTACCAGGTTGCCACCGTTCACCACGGAATCTTCTAGTACTATAATACTCGCCGAAAGAACTTCGCTGCATCGTTGCTCGTTGCGCTAGGCCCCCAACGCCAGAACCGAGCCGAATGGGGTAACTTTGGCTGTGAAAAGGCCAGTTCGGAATCCGCTTCTGAGTGGTCTTCATCCTGCGAATTGCTCTTGCATCCCCCTCCTCCTTCTCTTTCAACTTCGTGCTCTCCATCATCCTGGACTGTTACCCTGCTCGCAAATCTCTGTTCTGCTCTGCTTTGCTGAAACTTGGTCCTATGTGCAGGTTGTTGTTCTCCAGGTTTGTCTGCCTTTCCTCCAGTTTCATGCGCTTCCCTCCTCCTTTCCTCATGGTCTTGTACTTCCCGTTCCCTGCCCCCGACGCTCCCTTGACTACACGTATCTGAGCCGTCAAGATCTAATTCTTCGCTGTACGCATCCTGCAGTTGTCGCAAAGCGTCTCGAATATCGCGAGGAATTCCATGGAGGCTGGGTTTCCGCAGCATGAGTACAGCACGCTGCAAAGATGCCATAGGCGACCCTGTCCATGATTTAGTGCAACCATACTCGCTGGGTCCGGGCTGGAAAGGAGCGCGCCCAGGATATTGAGGGAGAAAGTCGTGTAAAACTATTCGTGTATAAAGTCCTCCTAATCCAGCACCTTCTACTCCCTCGTGTACTTGGTGATCCTGATATGTTTGTGCAGTGGGATACATCCGCGCTGGAACTGTGTCTGTACGGCAACCCAATTTTCGACGACGGTTTCGATCTTGTCGTTCGTAGTTGAGGAAATAGTTTAGATCAGTTGGTAGGAAGAAGAATGCCGGATTGGAGACATGGTCGAAATTAGTATGACAAGTACCGCAGAGTGCGATCGCGTTTTGTGGGTTTTGTTTCTCTTGGAAATCGATTAGACCGTCTGCAAGCGCATCTTGAAACTATAATGAAGTCAGACTACTGTGCTATACAACACGCCGAGCTATTGGGTAACATACAGTATTGTCTCTGCTGCCAATGACATGGCAGACATCTGCGGGACTCGCTCCACAATGCCAGCACTGGTTATTGTAATGTTCTCGAACCTGGGCCTTTGTGTTGTTGTTGAAGTCGGAGGTACTTGATACCCGAGTTCGTGAATGACTTGCATCGCTGCGATCATCCGCGACCGCGCGCTTCCTTTTTGTGCCTGAAGATGAAGTTCCAGAAGAGTTTTCTGTGTTGGTTCGTTGCGGAATTGGGAAGATGGCTAGTGGTGGGGGAGGGTAGATTGTCGGATGGCCTCGACGAGAGGGTGAAGATTCGGATAGCGTGCGATTGACTTGGTTCGGAGAAGCCATGGGCGTTAGTATATATATCACGTTTGTGTTTGATGCGGTACGAGACGATACGATATGTAATTAGGATGCTACGATGAAAATGTATAGTAATTGATGGTATTGATGAGGCTGGCCCGGAGTTGGTGGGGGCGGAAAGGATGATGAGGCTGGGACTCGTCCACAGATGCGCTAGCCTTACGAAGTTAGCCCGCATTCTGGAGCGAGCAAGTTGCATATACTATAGTACCTTCGTACCATCAAAAGTGATAAAGTCCTCGAAAATCTGTTCTAGGAATGCAATTAGTACAGTACTACTCTAAGTACCAAGAAAGGAAGAAGTTCTTTCCACCCTGATCCATCTTTTTCTCGCCTTTCCAGTCTTCTTCCCGAAATCCCACTGCAAGGCTACTAGGTTTGTCGTAGAAAGCGGTTGTCTTGTTAAGTTGTCAAGTTTCCCTCAAGTTATAATCTTATTAAAACTTCACAACATCCAATCTTGCGAGAGCAAATTCTCTAGTGCCTAATAGATGGCGCAAGAAAAGACCCTAGCTAAAGCCCATAGCCCGATCAATATTCCAATTTTCAATCTGCTTCTATAGGGATCGATACTAAGCTAAGAACATCATTTCCGAATCTCCAAGAAATTTCCTTTCTCAATCCTCCTCGCTCCTCCTTTGAATCCCAAATAACCGTCACCCCTCTTCTCCTACCACAAGCCGTCTGAACATTGCCCGATCTCCAAAATTTCACACTCTGCTTCGTGGTTCGCTGTCCTGTACTGTACATATATATTTCCATTTAACTTGACATCCACCGCTAGTTAAAAGGTTAGTCCCGCACACCCCGCCAGCTTGTGCTTCACAATATCAAGATGCTCACTGCCCGATTCTACTTCCAACAATTTAAAGGGCAATTCGGCAATGATGCACGAGCATGCCCCTGCGTTGTGGTCTCTTAGTACTCCCTATTAGAGTCTAAATTTACGACTCACGGTTTTCATTACGCTGCCTTTCTAGCTTGTGACGGGATGAGACGAGATAGTGAGAACGGGAATATGGGATGAGCGATGGGGTCGGATGGCATCAGGGCAAGGACAATGCGATGAGATGGAAGCTCGGATGGTAAGGCATGGTATGGTATGGCATCAAGGTTAACATGGGACGGAGGCTAAGAGAGACAACACTGTAGCCACGCTAAAAATATAATACAATGAGAGCGTATACAATTCACAAGTCACGATCACGGAAGCAGGGTGGCACAGTTTATGGAAATGGAAAATCGCTATGATTCAAATGAATCTAATGAAGTAAAGCAACGCTGACTCAAGAACCGAAGTCCGAGTAAAATGAAAAGCAAACGCCAACTCAAGACCGCGGGGTCGAGTATAAAGCAACGCTCTGACGACCCCTACCCAGCCATCAACCCACCGTCGACGACCCTCCCCGGCCATCCCACAACCACCATCCCTCCCCTCATACCCCAGAGCAGTGCCCACCGGACCAGAGAATCCCCATTGAAGAAGACCTCCAAGCTCTCCCCAAACCCCATCCATTGACAACGACCGGCCTCCCACCCAACCACCATCCACCATCCCTCCCATCTCACCCCAGAATAGCGCCCGTCCGGACCAGGGAATCCTCCGCGAAGAAGATCCCAATACTCCTCCCCAAACCACCATCCTCCACATCCACCTCTCTGTATGGCCTGTATATGTGTACTGAATTCGAATTCGAAGGAAGGAATGTCATCAGCGATCTAGAGATGTTAGTATATTTCAATGGAGGGGAGAGGTGGTGGATGAAAGACTTACGACTCGATGATCCGTAGATCGCTGGGACTCGGTGTCCCCTAGGAATGTAGGAAGGGAGAAGTTAGACGTCATGTTACTACTGGTTAAGTTAGCCGTAATCACTCAATGGGAGAAGTGAAGGGGAAGGGGGGAAGGGGGAAATGAAAAACGAAGGGGAACTTAGCCTTGTGGAAGAATTGCCAGCTGACGCCCGAAGACCCCCGACAATCCTCCCCTCCTAGACCCTGACACAACCTCCAGCCCCGCGCCACACCGAATGTTCCTCCGAAGGCGTGACCCAAGCACAATGTGCGGCCACCTCCTTGAAGGTCCGGCGGCAGAATCCGGACACCAGAAAGCCGCATAGAGTTACCCCCAATCCCCCATCAACCCCTCCCCCAAGGCGTAAGATACAAAAAGCGGCCAAGCTCCCTGCAACGGCCGGCTGAAGAAGTCTCAAAGAGACTGATAGTAGAGTAGTATTTCGATTGAAAAAAAGACACAGATGAAGTGAAGAATCCTTTCCCAAGGGAACTTCGAAAGAGTGTGGTGTTGCGTCTGAATGAATGTAATGTGACCGAAGTCGTAAAGTACCAGAGATCCGTGCCCTCGGATCCTGGATAAAAGAGTGTGGTTGGCACAAGGCTTTCTCACCAAAGCCTAAAGAGTGGAAGTTGTGCAAAGGAGTAAAGACAGTTGTGTAATGAGTGTGGTGTTTGCGCATGTGTAAATAGAGCGAGGTAGTGACTGTTGTGTCCATGGTAATGAATGTGGTGGTCTGAGTGACCAGTAAGGAATGTTGGTAATGAGCGTGGAGTAAAGAGTGACATTGCAAAAGCAATGGAATTGAGAGTCCCCCTGCCAGGATTCTCTCGTAAAGAGCGTGGTGTAAAGAGTGTTGAGTAAAGATCGTGGTGAAGTGGATGGACCGAGGCATCGCCCTGCCTGGTAAACGAGTGTGGTGTAATGAGTGTTGAGTAAAGAACGCAAGATGTGAGGAAGCTCTTGCCTAAGGAGCGACCCAAAAGAGTGTTGGTGTAAAGAATGTGATGCGAGAGGAAGCTCTTGCCTAAGGAGCAACCCCAAAAGAGTGTTGGTGTAGTGAGTGTTGGTGTAGTGAGTGTTGGTGTAGTGAGTGTTGGTGTAGTGAATGTGAAGTGGGAGGAAGCTCTTGCCAGGAGCAACCCTAAAAGAGTGTTGGTGTAAAGAACGTGTCTGGCGTGATGAAGTAGAGCCGACATAAGGATAGTGACAGTGAGGTAATGAATGTGAGATCTAAGTGACCGAGGCCCCCTGATGAAGCAGCAACCACACGCCGGGCCGCTACTCATCGGAGGGGCTGCACCTGACCTGGAGGTAAAGACTGTGAGGTTTGAGCGACCTAGACCCCCTGATGAAGCAGCAACCACACGCCGGGCCGCTACTCATCGGAGGGGCTGCACTCCAAACTGGGTGAGGTAATGACTGAAGGTGGATGAAATCCGAGAAGTGAAAAGAGTGACTAAAGTGAGAGATGATCAGCGAAGGCGGGCCTTCCTGAAAAGAGGAGGATGGTGGAGTTGAACTCCAGAAGGAGTCCAACAATTGACTGGTGGATCTTCGCCGATTTTGGCAAAATCGACGAAGAGCTGGTTATCGCTTGCCAGCTTCCAGGTGTCCCAGTAAAGGGCAGGATACTTAAGGATAGGGACAGTGAAGGACTGCGGTTCGGCAAACCGGACAGTTTTTGTGGTGCTGTAGTCGATCTTTAGGCAAGACCGGAGCACCGGGGGGATAGTGACAGCAAGCTTGGCGAGCTTGGAGGAGAGTTGGGCAACATCAACCTCTTGTACTGTCTTGGGGATCGTGGGAGTAACCTTCCTCGAAATGAATGGCGAGGATTGGGTCGAAGAAATGGGTGAGGGGCGTGAGGAAGACGGGGGCGACCGCTTCTCTCTCGCCGTGGTTACCTAGTAGCTTGTGTTAGCCAAGGCTATTGAAGTGATGTGAAGGCCCAGGTGAAGTGAGTCGAGGTCATGTCAGTGATCAGGTGATGAGAACCAGGTGATGAGAGTCAGGTGATAAGAGTCAGGTGATATCCAGGTGTCGGATGTCGGATGCCGGATACCGGATCAATCGGTAGTTGATGTCGGATCGGATATGATGTCGGATGATTTCGGAGCCGGCATGTGGCTCTCGGGTGAGGCTCCGTCGGAATCCGGCTCCCGGGAGTGGGCTGGAAGGAAATGGAAGCAAAGGTGGGTATGACTCACTCTACTGATGTAGGCCTGGATACTGCGCTCTTTACGAGACGCAGTTGAAGCCGACAGAGCAGCAGAACGAGCAGCTGGCTTCGATGGGGCAGGCATCGAAGACGCAACCTTCTTGGTCGAGACGGCAGAGGAAATCGGCTGGACAGACCGAATTGGAATCCTCGAACCCTGCAAGAGATGTCAGTCCTCGGTCGCAAAAACTTCTGATTGCACGGTGGCAAAGGCCACGCCGACGAGATGCCGCAACAGCGACCTCATGAAAGTCTCGTGGAAAGTTTCGGACCGACGATGGAAATGACAGTGGAATGTGCAGGGAGTGAGAAGATTGATGGGAGTGACTTACGGCAGCAACGTGCTTGGAAATCAAGCTTGCTTGCTTCTTGGGCAGAGAAGCAGAGGCACGAACGAGCGAAGGAATGGACGACCTGGCTGGGAAGGCCGAGGTCAAAGAGGACGAAAGAATGTTACTCGAGGGACGAGCTGAGATTGACGATGCGACCAGGGTGGCGAGTCCTGAACCGCGGGCCCTGGAATATACGATAGACGACATATTGCCAGGTGGAGAAAAAAAGAAGAAAAGAAAGGAAGAAAACTTGGGGGGGCATCGCACATTTTATCTCCCAGAAAAGTGGGAACCAAGCTAATTATGAACTACTCACTCTCCACCAGACTACCACTAGGACACTCCCTTAGATGCGCCTAGAGCCGTATCCTGTAGGAGGTGACGCGTAGACTTTTGTATATCTCCACTAACAACAGCCGGCATCGATGAGCATTCGAGCAGTACAGCTGCACGAGACGGAGGATTTGAGCGACAGTAGAAATCTTAATAGACGCATGAGGCAACAGAGCGTCAAGAGTCTCGTGCTAGCTTGTCAATCAAGTCGCAGCCAGAATGGGGGCAACAGTGTTGCAGTGGGCATACGCTCACCTAGCTCTGTTGAAATCGGCGGAGCGTAGTGACCAGAGTGTTGATATCTGGATGATTATGGCGTCGCCGCAATACGGCAAAGCAGAGCACCGCGAAGGAAAGCCAAAATGAAATGCAAAATGAAACCTTATTATGACGATGACAGAGAGTGAATGTTGAGGAAGTTGCAGTGGAGACGGAAGCGGGAACAAGAAAGCTCCTTAGGCAAGCATGAATAACAAGAATTCAGTCTTCACTTGAAAGAAGCCATTTCAAAACACAAACCAATAGCTCTCACTTGAGAGATTCGGTTTTCAGAAACATTAAAAAGCAAAGAAGAAGAGGAGGATGGGAGAAGGACGAGGACGTTGAAATAGGAGGATTCGCTAGTGTCTCGCTAATTTAGCCCCCTTCCCCACCCAGAGCCTCCAAACCCACGACGCTCGGCGGTTCCCTGCGTAGCCTATTCCAACCCGATTAGATGATCTGAATAAAACTGAGAAACGAAACTCGAGTTAAAGTCGTGTACTGTACATAAGCCGGATCCACTCCTGTTTAGCTGGCCATAAAATTTTGGGACCGCTTACATAATCACGCCTTTCCGTTAACAAGTCCACTGGTCAAAGCATGTAAAGAGCTCGGAGCCACGTTGTGTAATGTGCCGGCGGCCAGTAATGAGATTGTAGCAGAACATGCGATTGCGCTGTATTTTACGCTGAGGAGAAATGTGGTCCGTATGCATGAGTTGATGCTAGAGGGGGAAATGTGGCAAAGGAAAGGCACTTTGAAGGGGGAGTGGGGAGAGTGTCCGAGGAGTTGTCGGGAGGAAGTTGTGGGTATTTTGGGAGGTGGAGAATTGGGTAAGTTTTATTCTCTATTTCCTGACGTCTCGCGAGACATCAAAGCTGGGTTGAGAGACGAGGAATAGGAGAGTGGATCACATGACACTCTCGTCACCTACTCCAGCTTCGATCCCAGGCACCTGCCAACACGCAATCTAGGAAACAGAGTCGCGAACGTATCTGTCGAGCCTTAGAAATGGCCATCCAAATCGCCGACCACAAAACCACACCTGCTCCCCTCACTCATCCAAACCCGTACGCCCTTTGAAATCGTCCTTCGCACCTCCACCGTTCTCTTCCTAACCCTTCTCCTCACCCCCCTCCACAACAAACATGCTCTCTACCACAGAACTCGCCCTCATGGCCCCGGACACCCTAATCCCTAAAATCGCGCGCGGTGGAGTTATCCATGAAGAAGCCCTCATCTCTGCGCTAGAGCAAGAGAAAGTTGGAGGTGCTGCTACTGATGTGTTTATTGAGGAACCAGCGGGAGTGGACAACAATGTCTTGGTGCGCTCAGCTAAGAAGTGGGGAGAGGAAGAGTAGGGCACTAGTGGGGTAGAGGGCTTAGAGGGGAGAAGCAGGAGGTTGAATGGTAGGTTGATGTTGACTCCACATATAGCGTGGTGGGCGAGGAGTAGTATTGAGAAGTTAAGGACTACGGTTGCGGTGAATATTGAGAGTTGGGTTGAGGGGAAGGGGATGGATTTATGCTGATCACTGATGCGATGTGTACTGTACAGGAGAGAGAGAAGAAGGTAGAGAGAGCATCAGAGTGGTGAATCTATGAAGGCTCGCGGCCCAAATCTAGAAATTACACTTAGCATCCAAACACCCCCATATGCACTTTCCATCCCATCCTTACACTCCTCCAATGTTTATGTACAATCTCATCTCAACTCATAAAATTACAGCTTACACCGGTAGATACCTCTTCTCTTCGATCTGCTCAAAGGACTGGACCTGATCCCCAGCTTGGAAATCGAACCAGTCCTCGAAGCCCATGCCACACTCAGTGCCTTTTTTCATTTCCATTACGTCCTTCTTGATGTTCTTTAGCGAAGCGAGAGAACCTATTCCATTCAGTTAGTATTCAACATCAGACGTGATGAGTTTGGAATGTACCTTCAAAAATCTTCTCGCCCTTTCTCAGAACCCTAACCTTAACATTCCTCCCAATCGTTCCATTCCTAACCTTACAACCGGCAATATTCTTGACCTTCCGTCCCTTAACCGTAATCTCAAATACCTGCGCAATCTCCGCTTCTCCAAGCACTCTCTGAGTGATTAGAGGAGGGAGATACTTGCTCATCTCAGCGCGGACTTCATCTACTAGGCGGTAGATGACATTGTGGTCTAAGATTTGGACTTTCTGTTCAGCTGCCAAGCGAGCAATATGCGGGTCAACTGGAGAGTTGAAGTTTAGGAGAGTGCCTTTGGCGGTTGCGGCGTGCTCAACGTCGAATTCGGAGAGGCGGCCGACGCCGGAGTGGAGGATGTGGGCTTGGACTTCCTTGGTGCCTAGCGCGGCGATTTGATCAATGATTGCTTCCACAGAGCCGCTGACATCGCCTTTGACGACAAAGTAGACTTCTTTGGGTCCTGTTGGCTTCTGTTCATGCTCGAATTCGGGAGCTTCTTCACTTCTCTTCTTTGCCTCGGCGATGGCAAGAGCTTCGGCCTTGTCACGCGCTTTCGCCTCTTGGTCAGCCTTCCGGTTTTCGTTGATAGCTTCCATATCCTCGGCCATCTTATTTCGCTCTTCCTTTTCGAGTCGATAATCAACGACACTCTTAGCTTTCTGCTCATCGGGGGCCTGGAGAACCTCGTCACCCGCAAGAGGCTGTTCACGCCAGCCATCGATCTCGACTGGAGTTCCAGGACCAGCTTCCGAGATCTCGACACCTGCTTCGTTACGGAGACAACGGATTCTGGCCCAGGTCTTGCCTGCGACGATGAAATCTCCTGGGTGCATGGTGCCTCTTCGGACGAGAACAGTGGCTACTTTACCCATGGACTTGATACTTGCTTCAAGAACCCAGCCTTCAGCTGGGCCATCTATGTCAGCACGCATGTCTAAGATCTCAGATAGAGTAATAGCGGCTTCCTCCAGCTCCTCCATTCCTTGACCTGTCTTCCCACTGACACAGACGACTTGAGTGTCACCGCCAAAATCTTCAACCTCTACACCGTAACGAGCGAGATCTTGCTTAACGCGTTCAACATTGGCTTCTTCCTTATCAATTTTGTTGATGGCAACGATCATTGGGACGTTAGCACTTTTGGCGTGGTTGATAGCTTCAATGGTCTGAGGCTTGACACTGTCATCTGCAGCAACTACCAATACCACAATATCTGTAACGTTTGCACCTCGTTGACGCATGCTCAGAAATGCAGCGTGGCCTGGGGTATCGAGGAAAGTAATGATCTTGCCGGAGGGCATGGGCACTGTGAAAGCACCGATGTGTTGAGTAATACCGCCATGCTCTCCAGCGGCAACTGAGGACTTCCGTAGCCAATCGAGAATTGTAGTTTTTCCATGATCGACGTGTCCCATGATCGTAACGATGGGCGGCCTTGGAGGGAGGATTGATTGATCAACTGGCAGCTCTCGTGGCGTCAGATCTTCAGACTCGCTTCTATCAATGATAGGCTCAAAGTTGTACTCCTGAGCAATAAGTCCGGCATCTTCGGCGTTCAAGATGTAATCATAAGCTGTCTCCGTAAATCCCAGCTCCTCCATCTTCTCAACAAATGGCTCCACTCTAACCTTCAGAGCAACAGCCAAATTCGAAACACTAATGTACTCGGGAAGCAGGATGGGAGTTGGAGCAGATGCTTTTCGAGCAGCCTTCTCCCGTTTACGTTGTCTCTTGAGCTCAGCACGCACCAGTCCTTCATCGATGTCCATTTCATCGTCCCCATTTGCGAATTGCTCTCGTCTCCGGGCCTTGTCTTTACCCTTTCCTCTAGGTAGGTTTTGCTCCAGTGGAGAATATTTAGAGGCACGAGATTTTCTCACTGCTCGTTCTGGGCGTGGTTCACGCGGTTCGATAACTCTTGCACGATCTCTGGACTTCTCGTCTTGATTGGGCGGTACATATCTCTCCATCGGCTCGACCAGAGGCTTGAAGGCCACCATTTCTCCAGGAGCAGAAGAACGTTCTGGCTTTGACTGGGACAGCGGAGGACGATCGAAAGATGAACGACCGGAATCAAAATTGCGGGAGTATTGCATGTCATTACCAAAACCAGATCGGTTTGAGAAATCTGAATTTCGAGAATATTGCGTGTCTTTACCAAAGCCAGATCGGTTTGAATACTCTGAATTTCGGGAGGGTTGCATATCATTGCCAAAGCCAGAACGGGCGGGTCGCGGTGCATCGCGCGAATACCTCGAAGACCAGGGTACATTGTCTTGTTCTGATCTCGGTCTTCCATTGAGAGGCGTGTATCTCCCATGATTTGCTTGATCCTCCCTCTGCGATCGACCTTCAGAGAAACTAGCTCCTAGTGACCGCATCGACCATGGTTGCTCCTGTGGTACGGCCTCCCCTCTTCTTTTCAGTTGTCCCCAATTTGATGTGCCTCTGTCCTCTGACTTGGGTGGGCGATCCGATTCTCGGGTTAGAACATGATTTATCCTTGGTGACACTCTGCCAGCTAGAACGTCTTCCCTGTACTTCCGCCCCTCCTCTCCATTTTGGCGATTTCCATCATGCCAGCCTCGGGCTTCGGACCTTCGTCTCTCGGCAGTCATTTTATGATCAGCCCATCTGGGGTCAATCCTCCCTCCACGATTTGTTTGCGGCCCTGGCCCGAATTTATTTTCTATAGGCCTCGCCTCCGACTTTTTTATCAGGTCTCTGGCTCGTTTTTCATGTGGCAAAAGTGCTTGGATGGAAGCCGAACGATCCTCCCGTCCTGGTGCAATTGGTATCCCATTGGCCGCAGGTATTCCACCATCACCTGAAATTGGCTTCCCCCAACTACTCGATGGTCCTGCTGCTGGTATTCCCGGGCCAGCTGGTCGTCCCCAGCTTGCTGATGGACCGAAGCCATTTCCCAGACCTTGCCCTGGGTGACCCCATGCTGGCTGTACATGTCGGTTCTCCGTTTCCTCTCGTAGAGCAGCTCCCTCAGCAGGGGGTTTCGAAGCCGGCCCTGTAGAGTGTATGAATCGTCGCTGGACGTGGGAGGGTCTTCCAGCGTGTCCCAACCTGTGAGCGCAAAAGGCACACAAAGATGGACTCGAGGTTTCCTACACATTATTAGCATTCCCAAACATCTCTGCCGGACCAAAATCCTGTTCAAAATACCTTTAATAGACTGCGACCCCTCATTGTTTATGCAATGGATGGCAAAGAAGTGTTCATCGCCCACCCGATTGTCTAAAATTTTGAGACTCATGGATCGGATAAATGTTTCTCCACCCCCATTTCCCGGTGGCCGAAGTGTTCCCGGCTTGTCGAAGCTTGAGCAGCAAGCAAGGCTGACGAATCGCGAGAAACCTGCACACAATCACCAAGGAGAGCATCATGCCTCCTAAAGGAAAACCCAAGGCGCGAGCCTTCAAATCGACTTCCGCAGTATCGAAGCCTTCCTCTGCAAACGCCCTCGAACGCCCTGCACCTCCCGCCCCTTTCAAGAAAGCTCCCGAAAAGCTCCAGCCTTTTCTTGACAAGCTCCAAAAGTCTCACATCTATATAACCCACATCGATTTGAAACCATGGAATTTCAAGCGCAAAATCTTTGCTGTGCCAGTTCTGATGAATATCGCTATCATTGGGTTAATAGTTTGGCGGATCAAAACCATTGGCCCCTTTTACATGAATATTTGCTTCTCGCTGATGGGCAAATACAATGATTCGACGATAGACATGGCGAATACGCCAATGAACGATGTTCTGAGGCTGATAATAAGGAGGGCTTGGACATTTATGATGGATTTCTTGATCTATGTTTTCATATGGCCTTGGCCAAGAGACTTTGTCGCCGGGAGGAAGATTGGAAATCCGGTTGCGTGGAGACTTGGGGTTGGGTTTAAGGATAGGGAGATCATTGTTCGGAGAAGCAGGAAATGGGATACAATCGTTGGTCATAGTCCGACTGAAGAAACACCCGAACAAGAGGAGTGGTTTGGAATTGTGAAGCGGGCGGTGGATCCAATGTGGATGGCGGAGAAGACTGGATACCTGATGTTGAACAAGGAATGGGATCTGGACTGGAAGTCCATGGTCATTGCTACCAAATTGGTGAACAAGAAGACCATGGCGATGGAAGATTTCAAGACGACGATACTGCTGCATAACGAGGAGTTTGGTTGGATGATTATTGAAACTGCAGCGGCTGGTGGGAGTGCAGCGGAAGAGGAGGGCCGGAGAAAGATTGTGGCGTTCAAGGATGAGCTAACGGCTTTGGGAAAAGAGAACTTATTCTTCAAATGGATAGAACTGGTTCAATATGAGTCTGCAAAACCTGGTGGATTTGGTCCCGAGCAACAGGTAAGAACGATGACGAAAGCGAAAGCTATGTTCGAGGCGCAAGGGGTGGACTTTGACAAGTTCTGGGCTAAGGTTGGAGGGATGGAAGGTATGCCTGGGATGGACCAGATGTAGATAAATGAGAACAGAAGTTCTTGACAGGCCTATATGCAATATAGACCTCACTTGGGATTTGACATGGAGCAACAGCTGTGAGAAAGTGCCTTGTTTGGTTGCTCGTATAGTAACAGTAAGTAAGCTCAATATTTCAGAACATCGCAATCATTCAAATCGTTTTGCTTCTTCGGGTTATGCTACCCGGCTGAAGAGAGAAGACCATGTATGAGAAGCAGATACCACTCGAATTCGCGAAAGATATTCAGTCCTTTAAAAGTCAATTTCTCACTTTTCCCCCGGACCTTCTGACGGGCTTGAACATTAGAATTGCTCAATAACTTGGGCTGCCGAAAGGCGAAGAACGGGGATTCAACTTGGAACTGCCATGAAATTAACAAAAGGTTTTGCAATCAACCAAAGGCGGCGTTGCCCTCGGTTGCTGTGCGGTGCCTCGCCCCCTGATCTCCCCCTCGGTTAATCCGACTGTCAACATCGCCGCCAAAACTACCAAAACTCCAAGCTATAATTACGCTCCATCTAGGAGTTCAGGTCTTGATATTTATACCATAGCCAGTACATACTTCCTCTCCACGACATGTTAGGGTCGGTTACGCCATTCACGAAGAGGATAATTACGCCCACACACTCAAGCCGCCACCACCCACATCATTTAGACTTTCCACTTCGAGCCTTTTCTCAACCTTCCGGTCGGTTTTCAATTGGCTTCTGCGACTTGTAAAAATACAGCTGGACGCGAAAAGACTGCATACAGCCCAAGTGGATTCTCTCACACGACCCCAGACACAATATCAGCCACGTTAAAGCCCCAAAATGGAGTCGAAGGGGGAAGTATGGTAGCGAACGGGAACTATCCACAGCGTCTCCATAACTGCATCATCAGCCCTATGAGGTGGCGCTGATGAGGACCTAGCTAATCCAGACTTACATGATGATGAGTTCTCCAAACACACTCCTCGATTTTTCTCTCTTCACTTAGTCTAAGGGGTTTGTTGAACTTTGTTCTTACGCCTTCCTGAAACCGCAGGCCCTGTCCAAACACCCAAGAAACAGGACACTCCCATCGACCTATTACCAGCTCTATTTACTCCATCCCTCCTTCCCCAGAGCGAATCGAGTACTCGCAAGCCTTACGTCATAAACTTCGCAATGGCTACCAGCAATTTGATGGGTACAACTAGGATAATTTCCCATTCTGGAACTGGAGCCTTGCATGTCCCAAGACAAACACAAATAGGCTGCCCAGCGCCCTGTGTTGCCCTCTCTACCAGCAAATTCGAATTGCGCAGCTACCATACCCTTCCCTGGCCCTATATTCTCGTCATCATTGCCTGCGTCCTATTAACAGTAGGCGGGGTCATTCGTACGGCCATGTGGTATCAGAGAGCCAAGTTTATTCGGCAGATCATCGAACGACCAGAGTCACGGTGGACCGATAAAATCAGAAGGGAGGCTGTGGCTCACGGTCTGAGGGATAGGAACTGGATGTATGGAATTGTAGAAAGCGCTGACGAACAGCCACAACGATGGAGGGCAGGGTGGATGTGGATGCGGAGGTGGAGACACTGGAGGAGATAATTCTGGGAGGTTGGCAGGTTATTAGAGATATGGAGGTGGAAGAAGGATTGGTAATTTTGGGTTAGTGCCTCTACTGATGATGAGTATGAACATGTAGCATTCTCACATCTTAGTAGGGTCAGTCTTCTTCCTCTGCTTAAAGTAAACCAGCATCCCAAACTCACTGTTCTCAAAGACTCCACCCACAACTTGCACTAAGGCAGACCAGCCAAATTTTGAGAGACTCTTGCGTTTCTCCATTACAAGTTCGACTCCCAGAAAGGGTTTGAGACTTCTTTATCCAACAATTCAATACCTTCCGTACCAGTCTCTTCCCTGTATTCATCCTTCTCTCCCTCCCCGAACCCAGTCCCCAATACTCCTCACGAAGTCGGCGGCAAACAATCAAAGGCCATACTCTCCGGCTCTTCAAGCTACACCGAAAGTCAGCCAATTCCATCGAAACGCCCCCTTCCCTGGGCCTAACTAATACTTACAAAATGACAACAAGTAGCCATCCCACTATTTCCTGTAGTCGAACACTCATAATCCACTACAGGCCCATTCTCGGAAGAAACTGTAGTTGATGGACTGTTGGTACACATGATTCCGAACTTGAGGCCGATGGCCGAGGGAGGGGTGTAGTCGTAGTAGGTAGCGCAGCAGATGGGAATGGTTTCGTTGCTTACGGTTGCGGAGGGGCAGGTGAAGGCTATGGTGGGGGAGAGGAGGGTGAGGGTGGTGAGGAAGAGGGTCAGGAGGGTAGTTGCTGGTGCCATTTTGAGTTGCAAGCGGAGTGTAATGCGTGAGCTTTGGAGGAAACTTGAAAGTTGGAGTTTGACGAGAAAAGAAAGAGCTCCTGAATTGCAAGTCTTTATACAATTTCGTGTTCAGACGCCATATATAAATGTGAGATTGTTGCCTCATGCAATCAAGCTGTGCCTCTGCTTAGCCGTCTCGCTAAACCCCTGGAATCGTTGTCGGCTGAATACAAACGATATTAAATTGCCTCTTTTGATGAGATTCTAGGCATCGCAGGAAAGGGGGCGGAGGCTTACCTTGCCGTGCGACCTGCTAGCTTTCTTGATCAAGGTGCTCGCAAGAAAGTTACGCCGCGCTTACGGACCTCGAAGATCTTTCATTCTGGGCTCAGGCTTCTACCCCAACTCTTTCGAAGGCCACACTTAGGTAAAAGTTGGCCTTGGAGGCGACTCAGCAATCCGAGACGCTTCTACGAAGCTGTTTTGCTTAAGGCACACACACAGGTGTCCTCGACCAAACAGGCCATTGGATCAACCTATCGAAATCCTATTCCATTACATCAAATGTCAACACATTGATTTGTGGGCCATGAATAATATTGAACTGTCGCAAGGTTCGTCATACTGTGTAAAGTTGATTTAGCAGCTGCCATTCCCTAATCGACTTGTATATAGTCTTTGCCAGTGCGGTCACCAAGATTTGCCGAGAGCTGCTCTCTGAGTTCGGTTTAGACTTGCCTTCCACGCGCGGCACAAATATCCAGCGCTGTGCCGTTCATATGCTGGATGTAGCTGCGAGGCCATAATTCTATCACGTCCAAGTTCTTCTAAGAATCAACGGCCAAGTAACATCCAAAATGGGAAGTCTTCTATCATTGGATGTCTGAAATAGAGTTGCCTCAAGATGGAAGTTCTCTGCACTCGTCTAGAGGTACTTTGAGTGTGAAGAGTATTCTTCTGATTGGTGCTAGAAAGAAGCTAGAGTACACCAAATCTTGTCAAACCTCGGTGGAGGAGACTGGTCAGCGCCTTCAAGATTCTGGATCTCTTTCCGAGCCTGGCACGAAGAAGAGCACAGTCTATGTGGACTCCCCGACGGTTCCAATGCAATTTGGAGCACCGTACGTACAATTTAGGGGCCAGTTGAATTACAAAAGATGTGGCTACCTTTGGAAAGATGCCTTCATCGAACGATGGAAGAATGACGTGGAAGGGCAGATGTCAATATCCTAGAGTTCCGATTCAGAGTCGAGGTTTCCGCATGCACAAGCAATGCCTGATTACCATTCTTGGTTCTAAGACTATAGCAACCCATTTGGAGAATGTGTTAATAAATTGGAGAAGTTCTGAGTGCAAAAGTCAGTTCTGCGCAGCACTCGTAAGCTCTGACCACAAGGAATTTCAGCAGATACTAAAATTCCCACCAGATTGGCAGTATGAATTGTGGAGACGGAGTAGACGAGAATAGCCTCAACCTCCTGATCAGTTACTTGGAGCGTCCCTCCTCGAAACCCCCTTCATGCTGAGCCCTCAATCAATACCCGAGTCAATGACAAGAGTTCAAGAGTCAGCTGTCATGAACCCAACGAGCCCACCCCCAAACACAATTACTTATGGAAAACTTCTCACCTTAAAAATGGTGAAATATTCCTTTTCGGTCCAAATAGGAAGCTAGAATACAAGAAATCTTTTAGAAGCCATCAGATTTTAGCTCGTTCGGAACCAGCGCCCGAGTTTTATGAGGCATGCAAAGACACAGTGATCCAAGCCAAGTCTGATGTCCACAAGGAATATCATCAAAGAGATGAGGACGGTGGAGACAGCCCTCTGCATGTCCTCATCCTTTAATCTGAGCCAGGGGAAATGCCCGCTTCATTTTCGACGCTCCGAGAATCACTTCAGGGAGATTTCACCTGGAGACGACCTGGAAATGCAGGAATGTCGACTGCGGCTGCATATTCTAGGGATTCAAGAGCGATGATGGGAAATGGAGCTGGGCTGGTTCTTTTGAGATATATTGTTGATAGGTTTTTGGCCCAGCAGGGCAGTGTTTACTGTAGTATTCCCTGTATAGTATACTTCCAGTATTATACATACTTTACCTTTAAGGTCCAGTATTCAAAGATATAAGTACGTATTTTATAATACCTGTTGTTTAAAAGTATACTTTATATACCGACACTTTACATAATTGCTTAAACCCCGCCTTTTATTTCGACGATATCGCAAATTGCAATAATACCTAATCTTATATATCTATTTTACTTTACTTTTAATCTTTTTCCCCTTTGTTATATCCTGCTTACTTACCCTAAATAGCACTACTATTTAGACTTATTTTATTTAAACATTACCGCTTTTACTATTGTTCGGCCCATTCTCTATGTATATCTATCTTGGCATCACCACTGCCGTATCATTTATATTACAAAAGTATCTCTTGAAAAACACCCTATCTAAATGGTATTATAAAGTAATCTTACGTCTTTAGAAAAACCGAGGTATTTATCATGTCTTGAAATACCGAAAGTAATACTACTGGAAACACCGCAACAGGGTGAATGAAGCGTCTAGGGAAACCCAACACGGCGAACTAGCAGAATGAGGATAGATATGTACAGTAATATTTTCGACTAAGGCTCAGGGATCTAGGTTATGCAAGTAGGCTGTCTCGAGACTTCTCAACTGAAGAACTGGTGATATTTCGTTGATGATTTGCTAGGTGTTTTGGAGTTATTTTTTTTTACCTGTCTTTTGGTTCTGAAGGGGTCTATTTGGATTGAGGTTGATGAGTCGATTCGGACTCCCGCGTTTTCAAGATCTAGTAGTTCATATATTCATATTAGTTTAAATATCAAAGGCGACTTGAACTTCAAATTTGGAGACAGTGTAAACATTTGTGGTCAAATAGACTATCATATGTGTGCCAAACATTGAATACAGCTCGTAATAACAGACCTCGGGTCCGAAACCAAAATAATTCCAAAGAAATTCGTTGCGGGGGCAAGTAAAGATGCCCGGATCACACGTAAGATTACCTACCTCTTGGCAAAGAGTCAAAGACTTGCTTCGCCGAACGTATATATCGCCCTGGTGGACTCGGTCCAATACTAGAATCGCCTCCAACAACGACCAAAAACTGGACCCAACATTCGACCTTCCCAAGCCCCGGTACCATTGCGCAGTCCCGCAGGTTCATCTGTACGACGAGTTGGCCCTTTGCACCCACACGGCATCCACATCCCTAAAGAATCTTTGCTGGTGCTCTTCGGCGATCTTCCCGATGAAAAGTACTTTGAGGTTGTGCTCAACTGTATGTATCTTTGCATAATTGACTCTTGAAGCAGGGTCTAGCTTGTCTCGTTTGGTGCGCGGGGTGACTCTGATGGGCTGGCGGGAGAGCAGCGGCTCTTCAGGCAGAGGCTTAGGTGCAGTATCCCCAATGTAGATGATAGCATGATCATCTCCATGGACGCCTGGCTTCTTGGTTGCCTGGTGTTTATAGGTGAGAATTGGACTGGTAAGAAGATTGATTAGTTGAGCATTGGCGAGGAGGGAAGTCAGGAAGCATACACGCATTGGGAAGAACCATCTCGGCTATTGATGATGACGAAACGGCGAAACGATGAATAAACTGGCTCTCCAAACGCATTCTCGGATGTCGTCGCATCGGTGGCACCAGCAGGAGGAGCGTTGCCGCTATATGGCTCGGACCAGAGGACTTTCAAAATCTTCAAGGAAAAACGTTAGTCATTTTATAACCACACAAATTACAGTGCTTATGCTTACATGGCCTCGTTTAAACTTTGTGGAATTCTCGATTTGATAATCTTTAAGGCCGTATCAGAACAAAACATCTGGACCACGCCGAGGTTAGGATGTACTTACCCAAGTCAAGTTTCCCTTTCTTACTTGGCCTTGCCCCAACGTGCTTGTCGGACTGGACAGTTGGCTTCGGAGTTGCTGATCCTTCACGAGCGGTGCCTCTTGAGCTGTTCTCCTGTTTTCCTGGCTCCGTGATTAGCCTCAGCACATGGACAGCGTCCCTTCTTCTTACCTGGTGGGGGATATGAATGTTGTGGGCTGTAGCTCATGGGCGTTGTGTAATTACCACCAACCGAGCCCATTGATCCCATTGATCCCATTGATGCCTTTGAGGCTGGGAAGATGTCACCCCGTAAGCCCGCCATGCTTCCATAGTGGCCGTCGGACCCTTGTTGTTGTCTATCCTGCCGGTCTTGAGTTCGAGGGATAGCAACTGCCATGAGATTGTTAGAAATATTCTTCAGGAGAAAGGTATCAGTACTTGGTCCTGATGCTACTGGCTTGTTGAAATATTGGGTTCCATAGCTTGATGAGCCAGAGGTCCCACCTATTGGGACAACATAGGGTGGACTGACGGCCGCCTTGGAGCTATACACCAATTTGGGCGTGCTTCCTATAGGGCTTGGATTGGACTGTGTGATGGTGTCGCTTCCCTCACCCGAAAGATGCGTTTTAGTTAAGCTCTGTGACACTTCACTAACATCAGAAGAAGATTTGCGAGGGGCTCGGTAGTTATATTCGGCGTGATCATTGGACTCGTGGTAGTCAGGGCTACCTTTACTATTGCTGATAACTGACGTCTCTTTATTTCGCGGTGTCGAGGACAATGGCGTTTCTTGCTTGCCTTCATAGCGATACTCGTACTTTCCTGTGAATGGTACATCTTCTCGTCTACAATACCAGCGTGCATCCTTTTCGTCCCAAGCCCATTCGCTCCAAGCAGACCACACCTCGTCAGTTCCGGGCTCATGTTCACGATGGTGATCATGTTTCGTTTTCTTCCGACCGGATTTTGAAGCCATTCCGAAGCACGCAATCCGCAAGCAGTTCTGTTGACCTGGTAGCAGCTGTGTGCCACCACCATGGCTGTCGAGCAACCATTACAAATAGACAAAAGCTATCGTGAGGCTCAAATTCTCCACAGACCACAAGACACTTGGAATGTCCACGCAGAACATGGTGGTTCGGAGCTCTTCACGTCTGTCCATAATTGAAAACCAGTCGTTATGAACAAGGGGGTTTGGAATCTTGGCTGATTGGAGACTTACCCCACGGTTGCATTCAACTTGCATCCTGTTATAACAAGGATTATGGGGACTTTGCAACCACCATGAGGAAAAGGATTGCTTGCGAATGGGTTTTTCAAATCGGGGTCGCACCGAGCCGTGCCGCTCTTGGGAATAGAGATGCATGGTCTCAGAGTCATTCTGGGTTGCAGTCCAATCTGTGGTGGGCTCGAAACGAGGCGGACAAGCGAGACCAGGAGGAGACAGGAGGAGACCACAGCTCGTTACCAAGATCAAGGACTCTTTTCTTATACAAGCACCACAGAAGCTATGGGCTTTCCTGGTTGTCGAAACAACCTATATAGCACTTGCTCTGACCGCCATTGCTTGGACTGGGCACACAGCAAACCATATGGCGGGAACAACGTGGTCAAAGATATTTCACTCTGTCAATAGGAGCGGCACACCGCATTCTCGGCAGGGCCTTGGTTCGGATGCGAACCAACGAAAAGGGGACCCGACGCAAAATGGGTTGTTACCTTTGTTGGCGGACGAGAGTCGGACACGGAATCCCAAGGTCTGTGAAGAGTCATCGTACAAGGACTCGAAACGAGAGTCAGGGGGTTCTCTAACTCCCGACTTAAGCAGCAATGAAGACTCGAACTCTATTTGGACATGCACGGCTATGGAGTCCTCGTTCGAGGAATCCGTTGACAACTGCCCGGAAACTGTCACCTTGCGGCCCAGTACACCCGCAGAGATGTTGGAATCCCCTCTCGAAATTCTCACAGACTTTGAAAATGGAACAAAGACTCGCGCACCAGAGACTAGCACAGCTAGTCTTGCCTCAAGCGAAAGCAGCAGACCGCCATCACCAAGACACCAGATGAAGAGATTTCAAGGCGAGAGGTCGTCTGTTCCATTAACTGCCCCTATGGATAGAATCTTCGCTGAGAACGACAATGTGACCGGGTTGGAGGAGGATCCTGAGAAGCTAGCAGAGGCATGGCGGCAATTGCGTTCTTTACGTGCGAGCACCTTGAGACTGCGGGGCGAGACAAAGTACAAAAGGAGGGAACTTCGAGAGCTAAGAGATTCTATGAGTTTGGCCGACATCTCGTTTATGGATTACGTGAGGAAACGTAATTTTCCTCCAGGACCTGTTGTCCCGGAAGTTGGGTCTCCAAAGTCTGTTTTTAGAGACGATCTGGAGCTGGCCTCATATTATGCTGCGATGGAGAAGGCACGCAATGATTATGGTCCTGCTGAAGACGAATACAACGATATTGAGAATAGACTCGACCAGATGGAATTTGACTTAGCCAGGAGCGAGGGACGCTTGTACAAAACTCATCAAGATCCTGAGCCTTTCGAATTTGGCCAGGAGGGCAGACAAGCTTCTCTTACCCCCTTTTTATACCTCGGGATTGCGGATTCCGATTCGTCAGAAGACTGTGACCCTCTGCAAGATGAATATTTATCGCGACTTGGAGATCTCGATCTGGCGAAAGAGAATTTGCAAAACTTTAGGATCGAATACTACCGACTTCTGGGGACAAAGGAATCATACTCTCGAATGGAAAGGGAATTGCAAGACCACGAGACTGCATTTTTGGATGGCTTTCCAGCTCGCGAAGCTTCGTTTTTGGAGGAAATCATGGAGATTGAGGAAGACGCTGAGAGAAAGAGGGAGGAATGTGTCAAGAATGGTATATATCTTGACGAGGAGGACGTGTCAGAAGAATCGGGCTCTGAGGGGCTTGAAGTTGGTGCCGAGGGACAACACCACTTGCAAAGCTCACAGGAATTATTTCCGGTCATTCTTCCTCGTACTCCATATGAGGACCCAGCAAAGTCTGCTCTCGAGCGTCTCATAACAAATTTCTCAGAGTCAGACAGATCTGACCGGATAAAACGGTGGATGCTCCTAGAGCTCCGTACCTCACCACTCAAAGTTCTACTTTTGGTCCAGGTCTTCCTTCAAGTTCTCGATATCGTTGATCTTTCGAAATGGCAGACAGATCTTTCGGATTGGCAGTTCTGTGTTCTGTTTTTCTGGGATAAGGATGAACCCAACAAACCAGTATTGCCTCGTGGTGGAGTTGCCTCAAACTTGGTTAATGTTAGTCAGGAAAGCAGCGGCGATGGTACCGGGCTCTCGGCCCAACGTCGTAAGGAGTTGGATTTTGCGAATTCCGAAAGAAGATCATTTTCAAGATTCGGAATGAGGAGAAGAGTAAGAAGTGCTCCAAGCTCAGTTGATTTGAGCAAAGAGAGCTTAATGCCAGCAAGAGGCATCTTGAGAGAGTTTGGTTTTGTGACTTCTCCGGGGCGAGAAATTCCTGAAGCAACACTCTTTTGAGAATTGGATGGTAAACAAATTGATTGGAAGCTGGGAAACAGAGGCTTGTGTAAGATATGGTTCCAGGGTTTGACGTAGGTTTTACAGATAGATAGACAGGCAACTCGGAGATACCCTTATGTAGATGTTTGGACTTCACCCGCTTAATACCTTGCAAATGCAAACGAATCCAATGCCTTGCCAGCAGTGCCTTCGCAACACATCCTTTCAGATGGATCGTAGCAGGTCATCGGAGGTCCGTAGAAAAACATTTGAACAGCTAGAAATGGCTTGAAGCGTGAACACCAGGAGATCTTGGGTTTATATATAATAAAATCTAGATGACTACGATAGCCCGAGAAACCGAAACCACGACCAGAAAGGAAATACTTCACAAAACCCCACAGAGATACAAACCAACTTCAAAGAATGTAGTGAACCATAACCAATCAAACCCCAGACCCGAGATTCTCCGGACATCAGCACCTCAACCCGACAGCAAAACCGAGGCTTTGAGATCAGTCACTTCTGTCCTCCCTCCCCCCCCCCAACCCCCGTCCTTAAAACAGCACCGTCTCGAACGCAATCAGCTGCCCTCGACACGAGTACAGTACAGTACAGTACAGTATCCAGCACCGCGTCCAGCACGACCTCCGTGGCCATTAGGCAAAAAGCAACCCATTTCTCCTATCGCATCTCAGGCCGCCCACCCACACGATCAAACCGGACCACCCTGGAGTACAGGAGGCAAGGTTTGCTGATTCGTGCTGGTGGGCTGGGCGAAGCTTCCGCTGGGATTGTGAGCGGAGACGTGTGTGTGTGTGTGTGTGTGTGTGTGCGACTGCATGAACGGGACGAGCCTTCGGGAGGGAGGGATTGTTGGTTTGCGCGTCCAGGACGCCGGGAGGGAGGGATTGCGGGCTTTTGCGGGGTTGGTGGCATGAGTGGGAAAATTGGAGTGATGGAGGTGGAGAAGGTGGGCGGGCTGAAGCAGGATATACAGTGACGAGACGGGACAAAGGGAGTGTTGAGGGGAAATCCCGTTCTCTCGGCACGTCGTTTATGTAGATTTCTTTGTTGGATTTTCAGTCTTGTGCAACGATTGAATACTTTTTGAGAATATATACGGGGATTATTACATGTATGTACTGTACTGTACACGCACAGCCGACGAGTAAATATATATCTTGGATTGAAGAGGCAAACTGTCCATCCCGTGACCAAACCTCCATCAACACTTAAAGGCACTGAGAGTACCAAGCATTGGAGTAAGTGCATGTACCAGAAGCACAAGTCGTCGTCCCTGTATATCCAGTTCCTCCACACTGGCCATACAGCGCAACACCAGCAGTGGCACTGGAAGCTGAAACTGTAGATGACTTCGTCGAACTGGAAGAAGCTTTCGTGCTTGTGCTCACTCTGCTGCTGCTTGAGCCGCCACCTGCACCCGCAGGGCCATGGAGGTTCGAAAGCCCCGTCTTCTGTAGCGTTTTGGGCAACAGGGGCTGGATCTCATTGAGCCAAACAGTAGTATACATTCCCGGGCTTCCATCAGAGGCCAAGCTTCCGGGCTCCAAGCTTCCCCACGTTCCAGAGCTCGTGCAGCAAGCACTGTATTTCCCCCATAATGGACCAGCTGCCCAAGCAGTCCATCCGATGTAAACATCGTTGTTAGCCATGTAGTTGATGATGTCTGAGATGTAAGGAGCGCATTGGGTGCCGTTGGCTCCACCAAACTCGGTGATCATGGCTTTGAAACTGTATTCTTGAAGCCAGGCAGTGAGCGGTGCGAGAGAGGTGGATGCGAGAGAGGAACATGTAGCTTGGCCGCCGGAGAAATCAGAATCGAGATACTCGTGGATGTCGAAAGCAGTGTTGTTGAGGGGGTCGACGATTGCTCCCAGAACGGCGCTGGATGCGGGGGCGTTACCAGTCCACGATTGAGTCCAGGAATGGCCCCCAGTGTAGCCATTTCCAGGTGCAAGAATGCTTAGCGGAAGTTAACAAGTGATTTGGACAATATCCGAGATATCTTACAGTTGCTTGGCGCCAGCAGCACGGATAGCGGTGATTGCAGCTTGGTCGTTGGCAAGAATGAGTGTGGTGTCCATGTCATGAGGCTAAAACAATTAGCATGTAAGTCAAACATACCTTTGCAGCCGAAACATCATACCTCGTTCATGAGCCCAAAGATGACTTTCTCGTTTGACTTGAAACGGCCAGCAAGAGCACCCCAGAAAGAAGCGAATTGAGCAGTAGTGGAAGCTTTCGCATCCGTTGTATCACCAATGATACTACCAGTAGTCGGTTGTTGAGAAGGATTATTGTATCTCATATAGTTGTGAGGATCAAGAATCGCATAAGCGCCCTTAGTCACAGTGATGTAGTTGATTGCAGCAGCAAATTCAGAGTAATACTGAAACCTGATTGGCATTACACACTTATTTTGCAGAGGACACTAAGACGTACCGTCTCATTGAATGTAGATCCAAGTCCTGTGGCCAACGGGCACATGCGCTCAAGCAAGAACGCCACACGGAACAAGTTTATCTATGCCTGGTCAGCAATTCGGCATCATCATTCCAAACGTATCAAAGACTTGCCCCGTTCTGGTCAACATAGGTGTTAACTGTCGCCTGGTTGATGAATTGGTAATCAACTCCAAATCGTCCTGGAAGCCCAGTACCAACAGTTGCCGAGGAGCCTTTGACTTATCAGCTCCGCTAACGTTCAAAATAACGATGAGAATAAACTTAGTACTTACTGTAAACACCAAACTCGCCACCACTCTCCGCAACACCAGCATAATAGATCGTAGCGGTAGCCTTGGCGGCCAAAAGAGCCAGCGCAGAGAAACTTTTGCCAAACATCTTGACTCACTTGAAGCTAGACTTAAAGACGGGATGAGAGTAAGCAAAGAAATCAGAAGAAACAGCAGCAACCCAAGCACTACATATGTGAAATCCTCCAAATCACGCCCCGAAAACTGATAGATGGAGAAACTCTAATAAGGCATCTTTCATCTTCCGGATTATCTATCTCTCCCTGCCGCACTTGGCCGGAGAATATGCCACTCCGGCAAAATGTACTCACTGTATTTCGAACCTGAGCGGTTGAGATCATGCGGAGGCCCAGGTGCCGTGCTTGCGGCTCCTCACCCCGTCGGTTCCGCCGTACCGCACAAACGAGGACTGGAGATAAGCACAGTTGACAACTTGACAACAATACAATATGAAATAATAAAGCTAATATAACCGTCCTCCCCATACATGGCGATATACTCCAATATAAGTCCCGGAATGGAGACCGAGAGAATACAACAAATTGCGGGCACTAGCAAGACACTTCCCCTTTTTCGGCCCTCATTGGGAAGATTCAAGGGTTATAGCTTACAACTTACTAACTAACACCATATTTCCAGACAAGTTCTGTACTGGAAACTGGGTCCCGATACTTTCCCCTCCACGAATCGACCTGGAAATCCAGGGATTCTTGTCTGTAAAATCCCTTGGGAGTCGAGAATCATATCTCATCGCTAAAATAGAGCCCCGTATTAAATCGAATCATATTGGACTTTAAAATGACGTCATGAGATCATCTTGAAGGTAAGACTGAGAACGAGTAGGAATCTTTCTTGATAATAAATATCGCGAGATTCGTTTCAAGCTTCCGCGGGAAGGAAATGGAGGGCGCATGAGGTACAAGTATGTAGCTTAAGTTTTCCTCCTTGTTAGCGGTAATTACCAGCTAGGCGATGACGAAGCCATTGAAAGAAAGCCTGTTCAAACTTCGCAAAACATAATTACAAGGCATAAATCCTGGCTGGGACAGACTTACATTAGACAGGGAGGTACCTCCGTATAGATTTTTTGGGAATGCTGATTGAGAAAACACCGACGCGCAGCGACGAAGCCTCCGATATTCGTCTAAAGGCATTCGCGACGAATGTTTAGGACTCGAACTCGGATAGAAAAACGAACAAGGCATAAAATTCTACTTAAACACAAGCTGGAAATAAATTTAGAAAGACAAAAGAAACCAACATTCTTCCTTTACTCACTCACCTCGACTATATCTCCGGAATTTTCCGCTCATTCTCTGTGACTGCCACGAGGTAACGGGGAGACAACAAATACCCCGTTCCCTTCGCTCATTTCCGTCTCTACTCTTCCTTCTCTTATATCTTCTCAATCTTCTCTTTCTTGACGCTCCTCCATTCCATTGCTAATGCCGGGAAGACACTCAGACACGCCATGACGAGGGCAAGTACGAACACGCCTCTCAAAGCATTATTGTAAACCTCCAAGACAAGTGGCAACATGGCCGGAGGTACAGTACTTCGCAATTCAGTCGCCCCAACATCCAACATACCAGTGCCGCCCATAATACCACCAAATCCACTCCCATTCCTCACTCCAAGGCCTTCAAAGCCACTCAATAGCTTGGTGCTCAACACATTCTGCCCGACGGAGACGAAGATAGCTCCTCCGAGCCACTGCGAGAAGAACATGAGACTAGCACCAATTGGCACATCTTGATCCTTCAGCACAGTCTGCGCCGCCATCCCTGGGACCTGCATGGAGCAGCCAAGTCCGAATCCAAATAGAATCTGATACCCAATCCACTGACCCGTGCTGGTATTCATATTGAACGTCGTGATGAGCCCCGCTCCGATAGATATTATGACAGTTCCGAGGATCAAAGCAGGAGTGTAGTATCCCGAACCCGCCGTCAAGCCGCCGGACATCCCACTTCCAAGGACAAGTGCAAGTACAAAGGGCAGCATTTTGATGCCTGAGTCGAAAGCAGAGACCCCTAGAATTGCCTGGAACCATATTGGCAGGAAGTAGACGAGGACCATCATTGCAGAGCCGGAACAGATGGCGTAGAGGAAGCCAGATGCAACACTACGTTGGGAGATTATGCGAGGTGGGACGGTGCTGTCGTCTTGTTGATAGATTTGGGCGGCGATGAAACAGAGAAGGAGGATAATAGAGATGACGAGAAGAGCGATGATTCGGGAACTGGACCAGGCATAGGTGGATCCGCCCCACTGGAGAGTGAGGAGGAGGCAAATGACTCCTGGAAGAAATAATAGTGTGCCGAGAGGGTCGAGCTGCTTGAACTGTTCAAGGAGAGTTTTGCTGGACTCTTGCGGTGTGTCAACATGGAAGAAGAGCAAGATGATGGCAACCGACACCGCTCCAATTGGTAGATTGATGCAGAAGCCTGTGATAAAAGTGAGTGAGATCTTGCACGAATTGTGACAGTTAAGATAGAGACATACACCATCTCCAAGTAGCCTTGGTTGTAAAAACTCCGCCAAGCAAAGGGCCAACAACTGAGGCTATTCCAAAGACAGCGCCGAATCCACCTTGGTATGCTGGTCTCTTGTGCAACGGTACTGAAGCCACCATAACCACAATAACACCGGAGAAGATCCCCGCACATCCTAGTCCCGCTATCGCTCTCCCAATTATGAAGCTTACCGAATTTGGCGCCGCACCACAAAGCGCGGACCCAACCTCAAAAAGCCCAATAGCAACAAGGAAGACGACTTTCGTGGAGTAGAAGGTGTAGACTTTGCCATAGAAGAGCTGAAAAGCGCATGAAGTAAGCATGTAGGCGCTGCCATACCAGCCAACCGAGTTGAGGGAACGGAATTCGTCAGTTATGCGAGGAATAGCTGTTGCTATAATCGTCCGGTCCTGGAGCTGCGTGAGCTGATGTTGAAATAAAAGAGAGGGCAGGAAAATACTACCAGAGCAACGAGGAACATGGCGAGGAAGAGGGATATCATGATGACGACTAGCTTCATACCATGAGGGTATTCCTTTTCGTCAACCCCGTTTTCTTGTAGAGGCGATTCATCCTTGAAAACTGGAGAATGTGCCGGTTCGGGTATTTCAGAGAGTGGTTGACTGGATTTCTCGATGTAGATGGGCGAGGGATCGTGATCCGTACTGCGCTTTCGCTGTAATTCTTCCTCGCTAGTCATGTTGGAGCAGGATTTGGGTATCGAGAGCGGTGTATAGATACACATGAATTGAATTGTAGAATATGAACAGAGATCGAGGCCGATGGAAGAGTGCAGAAATCGAGATGAAGGACGATCTGAACAGAGTAGAAGCATTCTATATAACATTGTGTTGTATCATTATGTCCCGTATTTCGGGCTCGCAAAGAACCAAAACCCGCAAAACCCGCGACTTTGCGTCCAATGGCTGAAGCGTGAGAGGACTTGCGTATACTCTTCCAGGCATGACTGAAAGAGATACGACACATTAAAAAGTAGAATATCAGAGTAAAAGAGCTTCCCAGAGCAATGTTGATGTGCCTATCTTGAAGCTTCCGAGTCGGGAGTTGTTCGGGTTTTTAGAACCCGAGATATACAAGGGTCAGCAACAGTTGCCCCCCAGGCTTACAGCATACCTAGGCAGCAAGAAATAGGTCAAACATAATCAAAATATGGATCCCACTCTCTTCGGCTGATAGCTTGGCCGATGAAGCAACATCTGAGAAGAGGCTTTGGAGTGTTAAGTTTGAGAGGAGGTGACTACATGTGCCCAAAGCACAGTTGTGAATGGTCTGTACCCTTTCTTCCAAGAGAAAATATTGCTTAACTGATCCAGGGAGACGAACAGGGACAGCGCAATAATAAACATTGCTATTTAGTGTCTAGTACACAAGCTAGTCTTGGAGGCTGCTTCTCATCCTTGTCAAAACTCCCGACTCGAGGTTGGGATATTCGCAATCGGTGTTGTTAGTTGGATAAAGTTGCTGTGAGATGGCAGCATCTCGGCCGCAGCAAAAACTGCGCTCTTGTTGGACTCATGGAATTCTCAGGGTGGGTGCTCGAGGCTCATACGACGATTGATTGCCATCGCCACGCTTATCGAGAGGGAGTCCAGTCGTTAGAAGAGTTCGACCCATCCCAATGGAAGTTCAATTCACCGCCGTATTGTTGGTTCGTAAGTAATTGATTCCAGACGTCCCAGTCAACAATATTTTCACAAGGAATGGAAGAAATCTCTAGGTCAAGCATTGCACTAGAGTCGCTGAATCCAAAGGATTGGACTTGCTCACTGAGATCATTGTGTTGGATTTCAGACGGATTGCTCATGCTCTGAATTTGGGTCTGGTTTGAGGTCTCCTGGAAAAATCCAAGGTTTTTGGTTTTCCCTGATATGGCCCTGTGAGAAAGTAGGGTGGTGATGAATGCAGGAGTCGGAGGTCGATTTCCGTAGCTCTGAGTGAGCTGAGCCTCCCTATTCTGCCAAACTTTCAGAGCCAAGTTGCCAGTGGCGAGATACAATGGGCTATCATCCTCAATAAACTTCTTCCAATGATTGCTGTACGTTTCTTCGACATAGCCCCAAGCCTTGTCTGTTGCAGCCCCAATTGGTCTGTGTTGCAATTCGCAGAGCATAATGACGAAGACATCAAGCTGAAAGTAAAAGTTGACGTGCCAGAGATACCTCGAAAGGACAGGTACTTTCTGTCCCACAACATCAAACTCGATGATCTTCGTGCTCAACTCGAAAACTTTGTTTTTTTCCGCTTGAGTCATTCCAGAATTCTGGTTCCGTCCCTCGCGAGGATAAAGGATGTTGAGCTTCATTGTCATTATAACCGATCTTGCAACTAGCAGCGAGAGTTGATGAAGTGGAATTGATGCGTCGCAATACCGAAGGCATTTGTTTTCGATATGTTCTTCGAGATCGTTCACAAGTCGTTCCTTGAAAGGAATTGCTGCAGCTGCTCCAGCTCCGCCTCCCCAGTGATTATTCTGGTCCGTGCCGGACAGTTTACTTTGGACAGGGCTTTGCCAAACAAACTGGGTTCCAAGCGTCTCGACGCCGCTCCCACTCGCATCATGCTCTCTGGTGTTTGGGGCCTGCCAGCTCCCAACTCCAGCAGATGACTTGGATGGTAGATCTCGGAAGTATCTGGCAATCTCACATATCACTAGACAGAAGACCATTTCGGTTTGACCAGTATGACCCATCGGGAACTCTGACATCCCAGGAAAAAGGTCACCATCATTTAGATTGGAAGGCATTTTCACATCCCAGTCATGAAGCATGTTGGAAGTGCTTGCGCCAGATAACTGCGCGCTGCGATTGTCCAGTAGCATAATTTGCCACCATAAGCGCCTGCGTAATTCGGTTTCAAAGGGAGGAAGCCCAATAGAGGTCCCATCTCGGTGCAGCCCAATTCGCTTGCCAATACGAATTGCCACGCCCGAGAGAACCCATAGCTCATGTGGATCTATGTATTGACGCCGTGCCATTAAGTGTAGTGCAAATGCTTGTAGTACGATAATGTCGGATGTTTTGATGAAGTTGTTGTTTACAAGGCCCTGCTGGGTAGCGGCAGTGAATCGTCTCACTAGAGTGGACTTGGATTCACCCATCAAGCTCTCGCAGCCTTCCTCACTAAGTGAAACCACGGCACAGGAATATATCGAAAAGAGGAGCACCTCCATGTTTTTCGGTGTAGATTCTAGCTTTTCACTAGCCTGAAGGACCTCGTTCTGCATAGTCGGCGCATGAAGGAGTTTCGAGAGAGGATTGACATTGTCCATGAATGTCTGCCAGAGTCTGAATATTTGGATTGGTCGAGGATGCATTGAGCTCAATTTCTCAGGAATAGCAACACCAAGTATCAGAGCGCCGCTATCGGGACTACTGTTCTCGTCGGTATCCAAGCTAGCATCTTCGTTGGCACTAGGTGACTCTGCCAACATATCTTTAAGATCTTGGAACTTTATAAAGCATTAGGATACGAGATCCAACTCAAGGGTTCAGATGTCAAGGGAGGGTAGACATACCTCATCGTATAAGCTTTTCCACAAATGGCTACAAGGTACGTTAGTTACATCGTCGCTAGCTCCCCGAGTAAGAATACTCACTTGTCAACAAATCTTGGCATGCCATTCTCAATTAGTATCTTCCCAGGCTCGGCAGGAGAGCTCAGAATTTCGATTTCCTCTAAAAACCCCTGGCCTCTCTTCATCTCGTCCAGCTGTTGTGTATGTAGGTTCTGCTGCGCGTTGGCGCCATAACCCCGCAATAGCTCCTCACATCGTCTCAATCTTGCCGCAAGCTGTCCCTCCCCATTTCCCCTACGGCGCCGAACAGAGGCTCGCAGACTCGTAACACACTCGACGCCCACCTTCAGGCACGCGGAACACGGTTCTTTCCTGTCACATTTGACTTTGCGGTTCTGGCAGAGGACGCAGGAGGGAACGCGCGGGGCTCTTGGGACCGGAGAGCTAGAGCTGAGAGATGTCGAAGTCTGCATATTGAAGTTGAAGGAGGTTATTCCAGTACAGTACGTTTTTGGGGCCCATCAGAAGAGCTCTGTTATGACCGTATTGCATGGATACAGTACATATCCTAGGAGATCTCCAGACGATATATAGAAGCGCGGCACAGCCAGCTGCTAGTCCTTGGGCCTTCTTTGAAGCAACAATTCAGAGGCATTTTCGGTATGATAGATGCCACGGCCCACGACGGATAGCCTCTATGTGAGGTAAGATTATGAGTATAACAGAGTGCGCCAAATTATGAAAACCTTTAATCGTGTTGTTGCCGGAGTTTACTACGTGGATTGGGTTGTAAAGGCGAAAGAGCTTGTAGATATTGATACAACCACCCCGCCAAATGTGCACACCCTCATCATTAGCTCGCGTTCTTGAATTTCCTTCTACCAAATATCAACAATTCCCAGGTTTCATTAAAGGCATGCTCTTAAGAAAGGAATTATGCCTCCACTGCACCCCTTTACAAAAGGTAAGAGTTCTCAGAATCAAGGCAGGCTATCTTCTTGGTTAGAAACTTAACTTCGTAACCCTGTAATATTGTGTCGGCGAAATAATAGGAGTTCTAAGGGCGTTTGCATTACGAAGTTAAGCAGCGCAGCTATCTCGCCAAATCCACGAAACCTCGTTCCTCTCTAGAGAAATCTCTCAGCGAGCAATGTAAAGCTAACCGTTCAGCATCCCACTTTACTGCACCGAAAGGTTGAGACAGCGTCTTGGAACTGACGTATTGAAGATCATCCTCAAGATTCCAATTTCCTTTATCTTTTTCGTGGACAAGAGTTCTCACATTTTCATCTTGCTCCTTTCCTAGCTCGAACAGCTTTCTCAAGGGTTTCGTTCGTCAAGCACAATGCTCTTTAATCTTTTAGTCCCAGTTGTCATCTTTAGCATCTTAGCAGAGCTGCTTCTTCCCAAGCTCGACTTCGTTCAAGCGATTTTGCAGATCCAGGGGTTAATCAATGTTACTACTTCTGAATCAATTTGTTCGTTTTCTTTTTTCATTTTTTCAAGCGCTTTGGAAACCCTGGCTTAGTCTTCAAAGCTGCTGGAGGTGGCACTGCTGGTTTGGCAATTGCCTCGAATAATTTGTTAGCCCGGCAAGGAGTTACTTCGTTAGTTATAGCATTGGCGGTGGATAGAAAAAGCAAGTCTCGCTTAAATCCAGGTTACCCCTTTTTCTTGGGAGCACTAGCGTTAATATTACTTACTTATCCTCCTATCTAAATCCGTCGCGATGATTTAAATAGCACCGCCTGGCACTACAGCCTTGTTTTTTAACTTCTTCCCTCTTGCCAAACGTTTTGTATACCTGCATATACTAACAGTATAACAAGGAAGCCACAACCATGTCGTCACTCGAGTATAGTTTGAGGAAAGCATCAACTCCTTTGTCAAGCATCTCAACCGACCAAAACGGATTCTCTGACTTTGCAGTGCAGGACTATCCGCCGTCTTACAACACCTTCATTCAAAGATTCCGGTGCCGTCTGGAAGAATCAAAAGGCTGCATCTCTGTCGAACATCGAGGCATTTGAAGCCAATCCGGGACTTATGGTAAGCCATTTATCCAAGCTGTCTTGAACAGTTTGATATTTTTGAATACATAAATCATTTTGAGCATCTAGAATCAACTTACTTCATATTATTCAAAGCCTGCCGAGCAACAATACCCATCAAAGGACGAAGCAGCAGAAGTTATATCTTAAGAATCATGTCTTACCATCTTCACAGAAAGCAACCCAAAAGTTTCTCCAAAGAACAGTTCCGAAAATATCTCCAAATCCAAGACCCAAGCCCCCAATACGAAACCCACCCCAACCCCCTTGCCGAAATCCTCGAAACCTCGCCCCAACATCACCCCGCTATGCTCCAGCCCAATATCCCCACCTCTGAGCTCTCTCACTGTCACAATGCTCATCTCTCCTCCGCCCAGGCGTTGTTTAGTCCGGCGAGTCCCTCTCCGTCCCTCAATTCGCCGATACCAGTGCTTGGATCGATCTCGAGAAAAGCTAGATGTAGTGATCGAAACTCAGACTGAAGTCTCCCCAGCCGCGAGATTCGTTTCGATTGCCAGAGAGAAGGGTGCGAGGAGTGCGTTTATCAGTAAGGATAAGAACTATACTGGAGGCGTGAACTTGAGGCCTAATGAGGATTGGCAGTTCACTAGTGATGCACTGATGCGGGTGATATTTTGGAGCTATTAACGCGTGGTTGGGTTCTTAGTAGAAGGAGATGTTGCGAGGAATAGAAAATCGGTCTTCTGTACTGATGACAGTGCGCATCGACGCAGCCATGGGACCAATGTGAATAACTTAAATTCTTATCAAGAATTATATCATTTTGGATATTCAAATATTCCTGATCATCTAAATAGGGTAAGATACTGTCCCTCTTGGCGCACCAAGCCGCCCACTAGTAGCAGAATAAAGGTAGCAGAAGGCAAAACCATATCAGGGTAAGGACCGTAATTGATCGCATTCAATTCCGAACAGCTACCTAATCCTACGTAGTATAAGATATATTTGTCCGACTCCATGTCATCCGTCCATCCATTATCATAGCACATTTCCCAGTTCCCTAGTTTCTGTCACCTTCCGCAGCTGAAAATGAATCGCAAAATCAATATCATATTCGTACGCCAAATGAAGGGAAATCGTTCAAAATCTAGTCCAAGAAAGCCTCCGTGCATCCGACCTTGCAATATTCCGTCCCAAAATCAAGCGTTCTTTTCCGTATCGTACACCCTTGTCGCCGTCCCCATTGTCATGTGTGAAACTCAAACTTTTGTCAATCGCCCGCAATTGCTCTTTCAGGAGTGATTTGGTAATCATGGACTCCCGAAGAAGACATCCTCACTATTCCTGAAGAGATCGTCACCGGCTGTGTTCGAGAAAACGTCTTCAAATTTTCCCATCAGAAGATCGGGATCCCGCTCTAGAGTTGTCATCTCGCCATTGCTTGCGGCTGCGAACGCCTCCAGGAACATCTCGTCATCGTGCTCTGAGATGTTGGCCAAGCTGCCCATGTGCAGGTCGAGCTTGAGATCATCACCGTGTTGACTACAGTTCTCTAAGTCGTAGTAGTGGTTGCTTGCAGCAGGGCTAGATGATGACTCGCACAGGCCTGGCGGAGAGTGGTAGCTGTGGATGCTATGAATACTCTTGGCTGGAGATGGAGGATGGGATGGCAATTGCTCTGAAATGGAGCCGCGGTGAGATTGAGAGTGCGAGTGATTGCTGAAAGCTGATGGGGAGTGTGCCGTGATGGCCTGAGGAGAAACACAATTGTTCATGACTGGAGATTGAGGTGGCGGAAACCGGAAGCTGGGTACATCAATCTGAGATGGCTGAGTGTACTCGTATTCTCCAAAAGGCTTGTCGTCGAGAATGTCTTGTTCGCTTCGGGGAGAACCGTTATTGCTCTCGGAACAGTCCGTTGTTGAAGATGCGGAGGACATGGCCTTGTTCTTGCTTCGAGTTCGAGAAGATTTCTTGATCCGTTCCTCGTCGTCAGGTCGGTGCTTGCGTGGACGTCCACGCTTGACTGTCTTCTTCACTACTCCCTCAAAAGCTCCAATGCACATTCCACGTTGTCTGTGCCGAGTAAGAGCATCATGTCTAGCAAAGCTATTCCCACATTGGCAAGGATATGGCTTCACTCCACTGTGAATCTTAGCGTGTCTCTTCAAGTCATGCTGTCTGACGAAACACTTCCTGCAGTGAGGACATTGGAATTGCCGATCCCCAAGATGGGTCTGTACGTGGGACTTGATGTTCTCCTTTCGTCCGAACTTCTTCTTGCATTCCGGAAAGAGGCAAAGCCATTTTTGGTCTATCGGATCAGGTCCTGAGATGAAAGAAGCGATCTCGTCAATAGTAACTCCAGTCTCGGTTATAGACTCATCTAGATTGGCGCTGGCAACAGACTCGGAACGACGATAGTGTGAGTGTTGGGATGGGGAATCGGCCATTGGAAGCCCATCATTATTTGGAGGTGGGTAGATCATTTCCGGCGACTGGAAATTCGGCCCATTAACGAATGGATCACCGAAGACAGCCATCTGGTCGATTTCCGGGGAAGAATCATACGATAGCGTGGGAGAAAGGTTGGAAGAGACTGGCGAAGGTTGAGCAGGATGGAATTGGTTATCGGCCTTCATGAATTCCAAGTTTACGTTCGACATGTTCATGAGACTTGCGTGTGACATTGGTGCAGAATCGAATGCATTTGGTGTTGACATTGGTTCAGTCTTTGGCGGAGTGGGAATAGCCTGGATCTCTGCCTCTTTCCTCATGTCCTCAAACACACCCCTCGCTCGTCGATTGCTTCGGGGTTTGATAGTCTCTTCCATGGATGTATCGTAATGATCTAGAAATCGTTGCGGTACCTGTTCGTGCTTCATGTGGTCATGTGGAGTGTCCATTGGCGTCATTGGGAAATATCCTGGTTCTGTTAGTACAGAGATATGCTCTCTGGTCTAGTAACATACCCTGAACATTCTGATTCGGAGGTGTCATCGGTCTCTGAGTCAACGGCGACTGTAGTGCTAGATTCTCGAATTGAGAAACTCTATCCAGAATCCCACCACTTATCCTCCTTCCACTGGAAGAACTTCTGCTATGGTTGCCACTCCTTGATCCCTCGCTTATATTGTCAAATCCAGCGGAGAAGTCTAAGAAGGCGGATGGGGTTAGAACTTCTGACCCGTACAGGTTGAAATCATTGCCCCCATTGAAGCTGGGCTGGACATTGATCATCGTATTGATTTGTCCGGGGTATTGAAACTGGGATTGGTTCCCATTTTGACCGTATTGATTCATACATCCGGCATCAAAAGACTGTCTTTGGGGTGTGACGAGGGGAGAGTTCATGTAATTCTCGTCGTTGTCGAATTGGCTGTACTGGCGGCCCGGGCGTGCCAGTCTCTGCTGCTGCGTTTCTCGCAAAATATGCTGTTGTGTCGTTTGATATCCTTGGTTAGTTATACTTATCTGTGGTTCCTGCGGGGGTGATTGTCGTCGTTGTCGTTGATCCAGGCTCATGCCACGGCGATGGGCGCCATGTCTCTGGATATTTGGCAGGGTTTGAACCTTCACGGGTTCGAATGCATTGGGTGTCGATTGTTGGCGTCGGTGTTGTCGTTGTCGATTGTGAAGGTTGTTGGTTGGATTTGACAGCATTATGAATGCTTGAAGAGTTCGGATTTAGTTGTCGATTGCGGTAATACAATTAAGTACTCCTTGGGTCCGAAACTGCGCAAAAGTCAGTATTAATCTCTCAATTGTACCCTACGTTCATACCTCACGCAGCGCAAGCCGTTAGGCCGGGCAAATGAAGATTGATGGACTGCTCAGCAGCTGTTGACTCTTTTGAGCCTTGTTGGTTGATAGTGGGCCTCCTCGGGCCTTTGGGGGAGAGCAAGAAGCTTGAATGAAACTTATGTACTCGCGACCAGAGGAAGTAGTGTTTGTAAGGTGTTTTGGGGTTCTTTTGGGTAGATTTCGAAAATTCTTGGGATTTTGGTTTTGGTTTTCTGAAGATGTTCCAAGTGAAGCTCGCCTGGCTGACGAGCTCAAGCGTAAACAAAACCCCGTTGCGATGTAGCAACGGGCCGCGGCAGAAAGCACACCACATTTAGATTGCGCTAAGGCACAGCGACCCGCCCGCGCCTGCACCTGCCCTGCTTGTCTGTGCGCACCAACCGAAGCTCGTCTGCAGGATCCATACCCGAAAGATCTGTTTCCCTATCAACTACAAAGTTGTTCCGAGAAACAACTCTGCTTTCGACATTTCCTAGAGTCCGCAGCTGGCCAACTTCAGTCGGCAAGGTACGCATAAGCGCCCAAGTATTCCTGATACCGATATCTATCTAGCCTTACATTCGAATTTGCATTCAAGATGGCCTCTTCTGCGGGCACCATGAGAGGTACTCCAAAAACCCAAGCTTCAAGGGCAATCCCTCCATTCTCGAATTCTCCAGCGTCAAGCATACCGCGTCCTGCATTTGAGCAACATCCAAGTACTACGCAGAGCGAAGCAGGAGGGTCAACAATGAGTGCCAGTAGACAGAAGCAGTCCAAGAGAGATGAGGTAGGCTGCAGCAGTCTTATCATGAAGATTTTCAGTACTAAATGAAATGTCTCACAGGCAATCCGGAAGAAAATCGAGACAGATCTCAGCAAGAAGAAGCATACCACTGGCCGAGCACGACAAACAAGAAAGGCTCCGCCGGGAACAGTTCTTGCCCTTCGACCGAGTCAAGCCCTACAAATCAAACCGAACACCACTGTTGCTGAGGCGGCTCAGTTGATGGCAGCAAAGAGAGAAGACTGCGTTCTTGTTACCGACGATGATGACCGAATTGCTGGTATTTTCACGGCCAAGGATTTGGCATTCCGAGTGGTTGGAGCAGGCATCAAGGCCAGTGCCGTTACTATTGCAGAGATCATGACGAAGAACCCCCTATGCGCCCGAACGGACACAAGTGCCACAGATGCATTGGACCTTATGGTGCGAAAGGGGTTCCGTCACTTGCCTGTTATGGATGAGAACCAAGATATTTCTGGTATTTTGGATATCACGAAATGCTTTTATGATGCTATGGAAAAGTTAGAGAGGGCCTATAGTTCATCTCGAAAGTTGTATGATGCATTAGAGGGCGTCCAGTCAGAGTTAGGATCCACTCAGCCACAGCAGATCATTCAGTATGTTGAGGCTCTGCGTTCAAAGATGTCAGGACCCACTCTGGAATCAGTTCTCGATGGCAGACCACCCACCACAGTTTCTGTCAGGACCTCGGTCAAAGAGGCTGCAGCCCTGATGAAGGAGAACCACACGACCGCCGTCCTCGTCCAAGATCAAGGCTCTATTACAGGTATCTTCACCAGTAAGGATGTTGTTCTGCGTGTCATTGCTCCTGGGTTGGACCCTGCAAACTGCAGTGTTGTTCGTGTGATGACCCCTCACCCGGACTTTGCTCCTATGGATATGAGTATTCAAGCAGCTCTGAGAAAGATGCATGGTAAGTTACTTCTTCTAATATCTCGATCATTTTGCTAACAATGATAGATGGCCATTACCTGAACCTCCCGGTGATGAACGAGGCTGGAGAGATTGTTGGAATGGTGGATGTTCTGAAATTGACTTATGCTACCTTGGAGCAAATCAACACCATGTCAACTGGTGATAGTGAAGGCCCCGCATGGAATAAGTTCTGGTTATCATTGGATAATGAGACCGAGTCCATCATGTCTGGAGAGGGGAGCCACAGTCACCACCACACACACGGAGCCAGATCATTAATGTCCCCGGATTTGTCTCGTGGCCATGAGCGGATAGTAGACGCCAGCGTTGCTCCTGGAGATTCTGCTTCACATACTGGTGCTGAATCACCTCCCCATTCGGTTATTTCTAGAGCACCAGAGACCCCAGCCGAGGAAGTTCCTTTCCCATTCAAGTTCAAGGCCCCTAGTGGTCGTGTTCACAGAGTCCAAATTATTGCTGCTCATGGAATTGGAGAGCTCATTACAGCCGTAATTGGAAAATTGGGCTCTGAGGTTGAGGCAGTGGGAGGTGCCGCTACTTTTGAAGATGGAAAGCTCGGAGCTTCTGGATTTGCTCTTAGTTACCTGGATGACGAGGGAGACACCGTCTCCATCACAACTGATCACGATCTTCTCGAGGCCATTGTGCTCGCAAGACAAGGCGGCCAGGAAAAGGTTGATCTCTTCGTTCACGACCCCGAGAAGCCAGCTGTATCCGTTACTGTTGATCCTTCGCCCGTTATCCCTCAAGCTCAAGAACCAACTCCAGCAGCATCCACCATTCGGGAGCGACGAAAGGTCATTTCCGATGAGGAGGAGAGTGAAGAGGATATGCCTGTTCAAAGACGAAGAAGATCTCCCCAACTAGTCCCAGAACAGGTTATTGCTGGAGTTCCAAACGAGCTGCTGTTGCCCGGGGCAATTGTTACTCTTGCTGTTGTTATTGTGGGCGTTTTTACATTGACAAGGGCTACGAGTCGCTGATACCAGTAATTATTTGAAGATAGGTGGCATTCAGCGTTTGTTCTTAGTTGTTGTATGTACATATACTGTGATATGCAAGGGGAGATGCTACTGTAGCATCACGAGCACGAGTTGAGGCCGATGCTTAATGAGATTGTATTTGACCAAACCTGAGAATTCATTCTTGCAGGATAATGTTCGATCAATGGCAGGCATTCTGCTACGACATTTTTGTTATAAGTACCATTGGAGTGAGTTGATGTTCATTTTGAGCCGGGCCGCATCGGGACTAGCGCACTTCAGATTATTTGAGCTTCAACCTCAAAAAAGTCATGAGCTCAGACGACTTCGCAGCCCTCATCAACCATGATTCTCCGAAATGTAGCTATACGGCGTGGTAAGCTTCCTCCTTGATCTAGGTTTTTCTCAGCCTCTAATTGAATCACTGCAGGCCGAAAAGCTCTCGCGGCCCCCATCCGCAAAAGCTTTCTCCGCTCCCTAACCACCGATACCCTCGTCCAAGAAACCTCCGCCCTCGAGAGCTCCGTAAACAACCACAACAAGCAGACCAATTCCATTGACGCCGATGTCAACCAATTACACCTCAGCAAAACATGGTCTGCCCCCAAGCCAAAATGGCAGAATCGAACCCCCGCCGAGCAACAAGTAGCTACAGATTTCGCCCTCAAGAACCAGATCAAGAAACGCACTGCCAGACTCGGATCTACCGTTGCGCCACACTACATGGTAGGCCAGAATCTTGCGAACCCGCCGAAACCTGAGGATGTAACGCTAGAGCTGCTGTTGGCTAGTCAGAGCCATTTGGGTCACTCGACCGGTGTTTGGAACCCGATGAACCAGAGGTATATCCACGGTGTTAGACAAGGTATACACATCATTTCTCTCGAGGAAACAGCAGCACACCTCCGCCGAGCTGCCAAAGTAGTAGAAGGCGTCGCCTATCACGGTGGTCTGATTCTCTTCGCTGGCACCCGTACAGGTCAATCAGCCGCTGTTGTTAAAGCCGCAGAGATGGCCAAGGGCTACCACTTGTTTGAGAAATGGTTACCGGGATCTATTACCAACGGCGACCAGATTCTGAAGGGCTTTGAATTGAAGCTTGTGGATAAAGATGATGAGATCATTGACGGGTTTGAGGAGAAGGTTGCGGAGATGGCGTCGCTGAAGCCAGATCTAGTGGTGGTGATGAATCCGTTGGAGAATTATATTCTGTTGCATGAGTGTGGGTTGAATAATATTCCGACGATTGGGGTTATTGATACGGATGCGGATCCGACTTGGGTTACTTATCCTATTCCAGCCAATGATGATAGGTTTGTCTCCTCCCTCGGTAGTTGTAGGACTTTGCTAACTGGGAAATAGTATCCGATGTATCGAAGTCATTGCCGGGGTTCTAGGTCGTGCTGGCGAGGCAGGCCAGAAGAAGAGAATAGAGGCGGCAAGGAAGGGCGAGTTGACCTGGCTCCCTAGTGGTGCAGTCACTAGAATGAAGGAGCAGGATGATGCGGAGAAGGCATTCGCGGATAGAGGTGCTGCTGAAAGGAAGAGGAAGACGAGAAGAGATCCGGGTCAAGAGGAATACAGTCGAGAGAGGAAGTCCAGAAGGGGAGGTGATACTTTTGAGACGGAAGAGTTGTGAAGGGTGTAGATTTTTAGATGTATTATAGGTATGTAAAATGCATGGGATGGTGTTTGAGGAATGAAACACAATGTATTCTCGCTTTGTTGTTGTGCTAGACTTGGCGATGGGAGACCTTTACTATTGAGGTCACCAAGGGGGACAGTGAAGGATTTCAAGAAAGAAAGGGACGAAATAGTGAATTCATAGTGGAGTAATGAAGTGAATATCTGGAGCTTTAGGGTATACACGGAGCCAGGATGGATTCTTCTCGTAAGCAATTCTCATCACCAATAAATCCACTCCTCGACAGCCGTGACGCTCTTCACCTCGATTACGCCATCCTCCCCCTCAATCCTCTGATAGCACAACCTCGCCTTCCTCTCCTCGCCATCCATCCTCGCCTCCACGCCCGCAACCATATTCCTCAACGGCAGCTCGCTCGCACTCTCGTACTCCCTGCCCTCCAAGCCCTCTTCCTCAATCTCCACCAATCGCTCAGCGACCCTAGCCGTGAGAATCGAGTTCCAGACTCCTTCTTGGCGCTCCTTGTATTTCAGCAGCGCGATCGCCCTGCGACGCAGGTGGTAATGCCGACATTTCACAGCCACGAAGTACAGAGGGGAGATAAGGGCCGTGTCAAGAGTAAAGAGCGCTCTGCGCGCGTCGTTCCTGGAGGTTCTGGCATCGTTCCCGTGCCCTGGAGGCGATGTTGATGATCTGGTCGTGCCCATGATCACGCTCTCGGCGTGATCTACCACGCGCTCGAAATTGAGCAGGAATCGATCCCAGACCGTCTCATCCCATATGGATCTCAGTGAAACGATGGTGAAATTATTCCCCATCGTCACCGCACTGTCTGGGTTAGCACGGCGTGTGTTCTCACAGCTGACGGACAGCCGAACGCTTGCTGAACTCGTTCGTAATATGATTTCCCGAGTCTCATGAGCTAGACAGACAAACAAGGAAAAATAGGATAACTCACTGCAGCTTCAATATATGGATACTCTCCTGCTCAATCTCCCACTCATCTTCCTCATCTTCCGTCCACTTCCTCCCCCCCTTCTCTCTCAATCTCCTCTCCACATGTATCTTTGTAAAAGCATTGAACGCGCTATTCCACTGCCTCATCCTCAGCCCCGTCACGCTCCTCACTAACTCCAGCATCAGATTTATCTTCTGCATATCCATCGTCCTCATATCCTGGCCCATCCGCGTACTCGTCGCATGCCGCACCGCAAACGTGCGGATATAATCCAGCGCGTTTCGCGCCTCCTCGAACGACTCGAACGCCATGGGGATATCCTGGCTGTAGCCCGAGGGGCCGTAATCAAGGGTTGGCGAGAGGAGGTGGTGTTTTCGATCCACGGCAATGGTGGAGGCTTGGGTGTCTAGGCGGATGAAGATCAAGTTCAGAGCCGAGAGAGGGATGTATGGTTCCTGGGGCAGGACGAGGGACGAGGATGGCGTCGACTGCAGTTCAGAGATTATCTTCACGCCGCCATCGATGTGGTTTATTGCTGCGCCGTGGTGGCCTCGGAGCGTCTATCTCGGTGTGAGTAAGTCCAACTCCAAAACAAAACAACACTTAGTGGAGCGAGGGAGGGAAGGGAGATACTCACCTCGAAGCAAATAAACAACACGCAGGTTATCAGCGCCACATCTGCTCTCCCCCTCTTCCCATTTGCTCTCATGGGCTCGAGTAAATACCCTAAACTCTTCACGTACTGCTGTATCGCGAACCCATCGTCCAACTCTCTTTTATCTGCCTCCTTCTCGCCACTCCCCTCAATCACTACCCTACTCTCAACCCTGCCCACCGTCTCAAAGCTCTCGTGCAAAGCCCCCAACCCAATAACCGCATGTCTAACCGCCGGCTCTGTCCAACTCAGTATCGAAATCCCCCAAGCCAGAAAGTAAAGAAAGGGAGAAAGAGGGGAAAAGAGGTCACGAACCGTGATACGCAGCTTGGAGGATCATCCGGCCCCAAAACTCAACATCAAAAGCCCCCGCCAACTGCCTGACGGTCTTTGTCTTGAAATACCCCAGACTCCGCCTCTCCCTGTCTCCCAACACCATAGAATCAGGCAAGCAATGGAGAGACGGCGACGTGTGGCGCGCTGCCAGTGGGAGCGGATCTTGGAGCGGCGAGCGGGACGTTGGGGTGGAGCGAGCGGGACGGACGGACGCACGTGGGCGGCTGGGCACTGGGGAAGCGGAGAGCGAGGCCGAGGAGGTGCTTGAGGAGAGAGCGGTGCTTGGAGGGGCGGAGGCAAGAGCAAGAGCCGCGTGAGAGGCGGGCCGGAGGGAGACGGTAGTATAGCCATCACAGGTCCTCCCAGTGCTGGTGCAGCGGCCACAAGAAGGCTTAGCTTCATCGCATTTGACACGACGGATTCTAAATTGTGTTATTATTCAAAAGCCACCAAGTAGTGATAGAGGGTAGGTACTAACTTGCAGGTCTTACACCCCGTCGAGACTTTCGGTTTATATGCCCGGATGCGAACATGCGGTGTTTTTCTCGACACCGAGCCGCTGGACCTGGAAGCCATTCTCCCCAGCTGGGACTCACGGAGCCGTTCTTCGTACTTTGTAATTTCGTGTAAACCTCCTATCCCGATGCATGAGAAACAGTTCTGGAACCAACACAAACACCGAATCCTCGCCTCAAAGCAGCAAGTCCACAGACCAACAAACAAAACAGTACGGTAAAACCACCCCTAGAAACAGCAGAATATCTAAACGAACAAGCCAATGGAAAAATAAAAACCATCTCCGTCCCTAAATGCGGCATGTCGCTCCTTAAGAAGGAGAGCGGGATCCTTGCCCGTGCTGTACTGTACAAGTATGTATGTATGTATGTATGTACTCCGTAACCTTGAAAGAAAGCGTTTCGCAGCCTCGCTGCGCCGTTCTCGTCTCGCGCTGCGAATCAGAATTACCCCGATCGTGAGGCGGAACGAACGGACCTATGAGAGAGCGTTGTGTGCGCGAAGGCGTTTTAGTAGGTGGGAGGTTTGTTTAGGGCTGACTTTGTACTTTGGTGTTGGATAATGAATGGTAGACTTGTTAAATAAATGTGTGTATATGAAATAGAGGTAGGGTTATTAGACATGTATAATTTGGATTTAGCATAATTGCATGCTCAATTGGGGGTTGAACCTTTTCTCCGACATTCATGTTCAAAATCCCTGTTTATATTGTCGTTTCTCAGACTTTATTTAAGTAGAGAAATGGCACCAAGGCGGAAAAGAGAATTTCTTCAATTGATAATGATACTGATACTATATTTATATGCTGTTTTTAATGCAATGCTACCAGAGCCAGACATGCACCTATCCCGTCCAGCCACTAATGCACCATCAAGCCCATTTTATGAACCACAAATGCTCTCCCATCAATCCCACCAAAACGTCGACTGCAATAACAAAAGGACCATAATATCGACTTCAAAGCAATGTGCAGCAAATGTCCACTTAGTTCCACCCAACCTCCCTTCACTTGCTCCCCCCATACAATACAGTAAAAACCCCCGAGAGTAGAATCTCATCACAACCACCGGAAATAACCAGCAACAGACACAACGCAAATCCAGCCCCAAAAATTGTACACTCCAGGACACTCACTCCTCACTTTTCCCCACTAATCCCCAAACCTACCCCCCTCTCCTTCCCAGCACCCTCACTTGCCCCCCTCTTCCTCGTCCTCTCCCCCCAACTCAACAAAACCCTTTTCCTCGCCTCCTCAACCCTTACCCCCTCCGGAAAGTCCCCAAATTCAATAATCTGCCCATTGATTTTCACGCCCCCACTCCCACTCCCACTCCTCTGCATCTGCTCCGCCTCTTCGGCTCCAGCCAGAGCAGGAGAATGGGTGAAATTTCCTTGGGAGAAGGTTTCTGCGCGGGGGGTCAAGGAGGGCGCGAAGAAGCCGGGTGAGAAGGGCGGGTGAGGAGGTGATGAGTGGTGAGAGGTAGTGGATTGGAGGGATGAAGGGGTGTTGAAGGGAGCGGCGGCGAAAGGGGGGGAGGTGTTAGGGTTTAGGGTGTAGAGAGGCATGGGAGAGGGGTATGCGGAAGTGTGGTTTGAGGAGAAGGCGCTGTTGTTGTAACTGAGCATAGATGGCGCAGGAGCAGATGGGAAATTGGGTGAGGGGTATGTTGCTGATGGACTGGGGGAGGGGAGGAAGGAGGGAGCATTGGGGTTGAGATTTTGATTGCTGGTCTGGTTAGTACGGCTGAAAGAGAGGTCAAACGGGAACTTACTTTGAGGCAGTAGAAGGATGAACGGGCACCGCCTCACCCAACCTTTCATAAAGCACCTGCCGCGCATCACCTAACCTCGGACTCTTCTTCTTCCCTTCGCCATCACCAAACCTCGCTCTCTCATTTTCTCGTTCCCGCTCCAAACCCCTCTCTCTCAACCGCTCATAAACCTGATAACTAGTCATCCCTATGCTGGGACTAAAATCCCTCAGCCTAGGACCCGGCTCCGTCTCCGTGAGACTGGGTCTGCGTCTCCCACCCCCTCCTTCCGCACTATCATTGCTACCGCCCACCTGTCCGGCCGAGCGAGTCGATTGACCAGATGGGTCACGAGACATCGGTTGCGAGCTGTAGCCCCTATCGGATTCATTCTGATCCGGGAAGTTGAACTCTGGGTGTCCTGGATAGTAGGGGTTAGAATTCGAATGCAGCCGTCCCTGCCTGCCTCCCTTCTGAGAAAGTATATTCGGCGTGGAAAGCGAGAGGTCTTGGTTGTCTACAACTAGATGATAGGGATCGTATAGGTGGTTGTATTCGTTTTCGTTGAAGGAGGAGGAGTAGGGTAGGGATTCAGAGTTGTATTCTCGTCTCCTGAATACTGATGGAGGGAAAGCTGGGGATGAAGATGATGTCTGGTTAGATTCGATAGGAGGGAAACCTTCAAGCTTGGGATACTGAGTTATAGGTAGCTCTGCGGTTGGGAGGATGGGACTTGGTCCCAATGACAAGTTCTCAGAGCTATACCTCCCCGGAATCCTAATATAATCCTCAGACTCTGGATGAAGACTTGGGCTAGACGGATAAGGCAGCTTGGCCGGTGCTGCTCTTCCGATAGTAGGCGAGGGTGAGAGTTTCTGCAAAGCTTCCATAGCCTCACTCCGCCGTTCCATAGTCCCAGTCGACACGCTTTCACTCTCACTCTGCTCTGTCACCGGTCCATAATGCACAGTCTCCCTCAAACTCATCACCGCATCTCTAGTCGCCCCCGCCACAGCAGCAGCATAAGTGGCCGCCCCTGCCATCATCCGCCCTCTCGGAGAACTGTGTCGGTCTTGAATCATACCTCCTCCTCTGACCGGCGGCGGGGATTGCTGGCTGATGTGCGTGAGACTGACTTCAGCACTCGACTTTCCGCTTACTCTCCCACGAGAGACAGCTCTCTCTCCAGGCACAAATACGAAACTCGCAGTTGCGGTTCGAGGATCGATGGCCGAGAGAGCGCGGTAAGCACCTGCACTATCATGATACCGCTGGTTTTTCATGTTCTTAACCGTCCTATGCGGTGTCAAAGCATCCGGGTCAGGACGATGGCGAGATTTCCGTTCTGGGCGACGGACCTCTTCCCAAGAACCCTCACGAACAGTTCGCTGACTCGGGACCGCCGTCATAGGAGTAGCTTCTTCCCTCTCACTCGCATACCCCGGGTCTTCAAATGGTGGTCTTGGAAACGGAGTATAATACTTCGCTTCCTGCTCCTGCCTCAATCTCACATACTCCGGATCACGATTCGCAATACTAGTAGGCGATTCGTGCTGCTCATTATCAATATCCAGCCCCCAAGTCGACACCCCCGACGGTCTATCGCCTGGAGTTTCCGCCCCTGTATCCGAGGAGCTACTCGTGCGCTCAAAGATCGAAATCTGGAAATCCGACCCTCCTTCTGCAATAACATGCGAGGACTCAGAAGTCCTTGTCTCGATCTGGAATTTTATAGCTAATAACTTGGGAATTAGGATCGCTTCTGCTTGTTGAAGCATGGGCCGCTGATCTTGCTCGATGTGCTTGGAGGAGATGTATTTTCGTAGTTGGTCGCGCAGCTTGTTGCCGTGGATTTCGTAGAGGCGGTAGTCTTCTACAAGACCAGCGTTGTTTCGGCGGTGAATCCGCTCGTTCGCCATGTCGTATGACCAGCAGAAAACTCTGACTGCGCGCGAGAGCCAGAGAGGGAGGGTTTTGTCCGCGAGTAAGGTGTCGGCGAAGAAAGCCTGCACTACGCTGTGCAGTCTGATGACATCCAGGTTATCAGCCAACATATCATGGCTGCCCTTTGATGTCTGAGACGAGTGAAGAGATTCGTGTTGCTGATTTCTCTCAATCAGCGCGAAAGTATTCAGCACCTTGAACGTATTATTCAAGCTCGTCCCCGTCACCTCATCCTTGGCCTTAACACTCACATCCAGCGCTTTCAGTCCCAAACTAATCATCTCAACGGGAATATGCTGACTGAAAAACGAGAGAAGATAAATGAGATTCATAGCTTCTTCCGCCTTTAACTCACGCAACTCTTCAATAACTGCCGTATAAGCATTCAGTCCTCGTAGTCGGGGTTTTGAAGCGTAGCTCTTAGCGAACGAGGATAGCGGCTCGTCAGTGCCTTTTAATCGCATGGCCACGAAATTAATGACCACTGGCAAAAATCCCATTGCTTGTACCAACTCAGTCGAGTATCTCAAATCGTCTCTCGAAAACGGTTCCCGTCTATCCAGCTCCAGCAACAGCAATCTCTGTGCCTCTCTAGCCGATAACGATGGAATCCTTAGGATTTGTGGGTTTTTGAAATGGTAGTTGCCGGCTACAGAACGCTCCGTAGACGTGTAGAGGAGGGAGGTATTGGGACTATCCGGAATGAAGGGGGAGAGGGAAGAGGGGGACGAGAAGTGTATGCCGTCGAGGACGAGGAGCCAGTCCTGCCGCGTGTTGAGCCAGTGGCGCACGATTTTGATAGGGTCTTCTTTTAGATCTTCTGGGTGGGAAACATTCTTCAGAGCGGCTTTGCGGGCGATGTCCCAGTAGCCGGCTGCGAGCTCGGTGTAGGATTTTGCGCGCACCCAGAAGATACCGCCAGGGAAGGAGTCTTTATGCTCATAGACGTATTGGCGGGCTAGATGGGTTTTGCCTCCACCAGGTAAGCACTGTAAAAGAACGGCACAGGTTCCTTCTCTTCGTCTCTTCTTGTCGAATAACAATTTATGCATCTCAACAAGCTCCGCTTCTCGTCCGACGAAAAGGGAGTTGGGACGGAAGTCTGAATAGGGTTTGATGAAATAGGGTATGTGGTGGTCTTGGTCGGTGCCATCTGATGGTTCCTGCTCCTCGGGTGCAATGCTGACGGCTGGGTTGATGATGATTGTGGAGCTATTTACAGATTTTGAGGGATCTACGGAAAAGAAATCAGCCCGGGTCCACCGGTATCAAAGACATAAAACACAGTGCTTGAAAAGATCCCATCCACAAACCCCAAGAGCAGGAAGGAGATAATGAAGGATCTCAGCGACGGTTCCCGCCATAGTCATGCATCTCATCATCATCTATCCATCTCTTGGTGGGAGGGGAGGTCCCACTACCATACCAGGCGTAATCTGATGTTGAGGTCCGTACGGATTGTACGGGAATGGCTCAGGTAACGTACCAGGTGTTGTTACAGTAGTTTTCGGACTTGGTGCATCTCCCTATCAAATATTAGTCGATAAATTCAGAACGATCCTTTCAAGACTTACAGAGTTTCCCAACAGTTCTTGAGCTTCTCTCTGCTTCTTCTCTAATCTTTGTCTTCGCTCTACCTCCCATCTCGCAGCAATAGACTGTGGTGCTTTTTCGACCTAGAAGGCATCAGTACTCAACCATATTAACCTCAAAAGTTCACTCACCCAACCCTTAATAGTACCCGAAACATTCAAGAAACCCGGAGAATTTTTGCTCTCAAATTTACACATGCCCGAGTGCGTAGCCTCAATTCCGAAATACACAACATCAGGAAGATGCGGAGCAGCTGATCTCTCATCCACAATAAACGTCTTCCCAAAGCCCTTCAAGTCCGTCTTGGCCGCCTCATGAACCATGCATACCTACACCAGTTAGCTCCAAATCCCCATTAAGCGAAGCAAGTATCCGAAGGGACAAAGAAATACTGACCTGAAACCGTGGATAAATATCCAAAAACTTCAAATTGATGTTCTGCAAAACCTCATTATTCGCTTGCAAACTCCCAATCAGCTGTTTATGCGTATGCAGAAACGGCTTCGGCACCAATGCATTCACCATTCCCTGGAGAATCAGTCCCCAAGCCGCAGCATCAGCGCCGTTGTGTGGTGTGCCTAGGAACATGATGCCGTAGGTCGAGACGAAGATTGAGCGCAGCTCGTCAAGGTTGTTGGACTGTAGGTCAGAGGACAGTTCGAGGGCGCGTTTGGTGAGGATCCCGCCGAGAGAGTGCGCTACGAAGATTATCGGATGGTGGGAGGTTTCTGAGGAGCGGCGTTCCATGGAGAGGGTTGTGAGGAGGGTTTGGGCGTGTTGGTGAAGCATGTCTGAACTTTTGACCCGTCAGTACTTGATTTCCATAACGGAAAGAGGTTTACCAACCTGGGCCCGCCCTTGCTGCCCCCAAAAGCATACACGTCTGCATTATACCCATAAACCAGTATCCTCGCCTGGGTGCTTCTCAGTGCCGTGGGCAGCAGCTGCGTGGGCCAAAACGTCCCATCTCTCGGACTCGTCCATGTCTTCTGCGGATCTCCGTTCAAGCCATGCACGAACACGATGTCGACTTTGGCGTCGGGATGGGCGTAGACCTCGGTGATTTCGAAGCGTTTGATGTCTTCTGGTTTGATGGCGGAGCCCTATCATCCACACTCTATTAGCTACCATTTATGCAGCTGGCTACATGAGCAAACCACCAATACTGGGTTCCTGTCCTGGGATTCTGGCAGAAACGTACCATGCTTACGAGTTAATGAGTTGTTCGTTTTCCTGTGTTCTCATACGCTGTGGTTCGGTACCTGCGCCGGACAGAGGCTCTTTATATCTGGATGCAGCGCACGAATCGCGCCAGTCATGATTTGAAGGGGACACTGGGGACACTAGGGACACTGGGGATACAGAATTGGAGTCGAGAGAAGTACGAGGGAGAAACTATAGTAGAGCTTCTGCCTGACTGACGGCTTGAGAGCAGCTGCGGTTCAGATTTCGGTGTGCCCGTGTTCCTGGGTGGCACGCGCAAAGCAGTTAGTCACACGGGACTTGTTCCAGAGAGGTGCGCCACCCGGACAGTCATTGATTGATTGCACTCCAGACTTGAGAGAAGGGAGTAGTAACGAATACGTATGAAGCACCTGGAGAGGAGGCCTGGTGGTGAGAGAGGGCGAGGGAGGGCGAGGGAGGCAGTCAGCTGGTGATTGCGAGTTACTTCGTTAGGCATGGTGGATTTTTGGTTGTGTCAGTGTGTGTGGCGGATGCACGTTGCACAGTCGAGCATTGGGGACAGGCCAGGGGAGCTGCGGGATGGCGCCGGAGCACGAATTAACGAATTAAAGGGCGAACAAACACCAGGCCAGGTCGAAATCGAGTGAACCAGCCCAGCCCAGCTTACCTCCGAACGTACCGTAGTACAGTACTGTAACTGTAGGTTCTTGATTGAACAGCCATCTGCAAATCCTTACTAAATCTCGCAGCATTGTGTAAGATCTTACATCAGCGACCCCCGTCCGCTGCAACCAGCTGCAACCAGCTGCAACCTCCACTCCAATACAACCACGACTTGGAACAACAGACCCGACCCAGGAGCTCCATCAAATGCCTATCCAGCGTCCTATTAGCCCCATGCATTCGGAAGGTCTTTGCCAAAAGATCATAGATACACCCGTTAAGCAAGAGGGTACCATAGTGACGCTTGTTAGGGCTCATTTCTCTGGCTCTGGTTCTCGAAGGATAAAGCAGTTAAAGGATTGCACAGGTTGGGTTGGCCATTGAATAGATTGATCCCTTCTGGTACAGCACCAGCTCTTCGGGTGGAGTCGGTGCCTGCTGATCATCTCACTCCAGGTAACACGAGGTTTCACTGCATTTTGAAAAGCATTGCTCTTGCGTGTAGACTGCAGCCTCGCCGCATATGAGTGTTCAGGGCATGAGGTGAGCCTCATCGGAGGATTACCATTGAGGCTCGTCGTATTTCCCGCAACGGCACACCTCTTCACCGGTATTAACTCGCCCGGCAGAGCGAAGGGTTCAGGCGAGTACTGTGGCAAACACCGGGTCTCTCACCGGCATCCTGCTGCCCATGAATTTTGCCCGCCGGGGCAACGTGACACATCTGACTGCAGAGCATGTGCGTAATAAAGCTAGTCCGAATATTTGGATAATGTGAGACAGGAAACACTTTTGGTGCAAGCCAGACGAAGTGAGCACAAATAGGTTTTGGGTCTATGGGTTGCAAAGCTGCTCCTTGTTACTGCTTTGGTAACACCCGAGTCTCGGTACTTGTGAGGTACTCTTGTGATCTGGCTAACAGAAGGCGAGTCGTGAAGTGACTCGGGGTTAGGTATGACCAGGTGCAACGGTCACTCTGTGCTACCCATCTTTCCCTAGATTCTGTACGGACTAGAATCGGAATCATATATTCAACAGATAGGGTTCCAAGTATGACTACAGGTTCAGTTTTGAAGCTTTCTCCGTGAGATTGGGTTGCAGAGATGCAGTTGGGATCAAGGCTTTGGTTGCAAACCCTGTTCTTCAACTTTTTGGCGATAGCATCAACACATATTCTCTCGTGCTATGTCCAAACTGAACCATGTCCTTATCCCGCAACTCCAGATACCGACTCGGAGGGATTTCTTCCTTGTTGAGAGACGTTCCGTTCGCAGACTCGAGATCGATGAGATAGGGCTTCACTCTTCCAACCTTGTCTCCAAACTCATTTCTCTTGTCAACATAACGAAACTGGATGACAGCATGCTGCTTGCTAATGCTCGGATGCTCTGCTGGCATATCGACCACAGCTACTTCCCGTCCAATTAGCCAGCAGCTTCTTGAGCTCAGTTCAATGGTCTCTAGGATATCTGGACCCTTGAACACAAACAGTTTCCACTCGTCCTTAGCAGGTGGTTTGCGTGCTTCGGCCGGTTCGTGGTACTTGAGTACAATTGATGTGCCATCTGCTTGTGCGACTGAGTTTGAAGCTGCGGCTAGTAGACCAGTGGGAGCAAGTGTAGGCTTCTGTTTCTCTGCAGGTTCTTCCGCAACCACCAATGCCGTAGATGCACCAGATGGGCCCTTGTTGCCTTGGAACGCAGCAGCTTGTGATGGCAGAGGACCTTGATTCTTCCTAGTGACTTGCTTTGCGGAACCCTCTCTCGATGATCTAGCATCTCTATCCTTGCCATCTCTGCGAGGAGAGCGGTCTCTTGTGCTTCTGTGTTTCGAGTCTCGATCATCGTGTCTTCTCCGCGAGGGCTCGGGGCTTCGTGATCTTCGGCGTTTCCTTTCCCTCTCCCTATCTTCGTTCTTGTCCCTCCCCTCATCTTCATGATGTTTGCTCCGCCCGCTTCCTCGCTCCTCCATATCACGTTCCTTTCTGCGTCTCCGCCTGTGTCTTTCCTCCTCGGAGTCTGACCTAGATCTGGAACGACGAGGCTGACGGTTGTGGTCGCGGTCGCTCTTCTCCAACCGCGAGGCTCTTGTTGGATCCATGTTCATGTTTGTGTGACAATCTGCCTTGGAGGGGCCTCTAAGTCGGGACTGGAACGGTGGTATCTTGGTCGCGGCAATTGAGGCTCAGATCTTTAACATGTTGAACTCTGTAAGCCAATAAAGTGGTTCGTCGCCGAATTGTACTGTTAAAGTGAAATAGGCGCTGGGCGGTCTCAGGTTCTGCAGGCGATGATGGATGGGCCTGTGAAAATCACCCACGAAGTCATTTTACCGCGCCTCTTTTCACCATCTCGCACCCGCGTCTCACGCTGCACCTCACATTCGCTCACCAAGACTCCAACATCAGCAAATTTCGGGCCTGGCTGTGCCTCATCAGCACCGCAGCTTCCTGCAGCAAGGAAATCTCCGCAGGCAACACCCAAATTGCAGCGAAATGGATACTGTAAATTAAACGCCAAATTGTCGTAGTCACGTGAATATGTACGATGTGCCCTTTGTGGAGTCCGAATAGAGACCGATTGCAGAACCGACCAAAAGACCGCATAGAAGAAGTTATCCATTCTGAGTTCGGAACAACTCTGTGCCGTCTCAAGTCCAGTACAAAGCAAAGTCACAAACTACGAGTACGGTACGGCTTCGAAGCTGTTTCGATTCTGGTATAATGGATCCCTCCAGCAAGCCATCATGCACCTTGCAGAATGGGCAAAAATTCGGAATATCTTCAACAATAGCAACCCCATCCCGATGCATGCCTCTCCGAGACTTCAGAGCTCTGGGACCTTCGACTGGCGATCCACCAGATCTTGTTTTGCAAACTCTGACAGCCCCATACGGCAGTTCTACAGTACTGCACTGTTCAGCAGAACCATACAGCTCCATCCAGCTTCATACCAGTACAGTACAGGACAGGACAGGCCCATGAAGTTTCACTCCAAGATATCTCCGCAATCTTCTGGATCCGGTTGGGCTAGTCATGACAAGCCAATCCTCCTGCAACAGGTGCCAGAAGATGTGAGCCGGTGCCAGACCGTTGTTTGTTAGGAGACATGGCCAATTACTGGATCTCTGTACAGTGCAGTACTGCCACTACTCACACGATCACATAGCTGCTTTCGAGTTTCCCCCCCTCGACTTGGATTGAACCGCGAGTTTTAGATATTAGTCCAGTGTACCCCGCGGATACGGAGGTAGTTCACTGACAGAGCAGAGAACAGAGCACCACCACAACCACCACCACCACCACAACCATCGCCGTCTCTCTCCTTGAGTCCTTACAGTATGGATTGTGGACTTGAGGTTTGTGACAAGCTTCACCTGGGCCGCAGAGAGAGCCTGCCAGCAAGTTAAGTTAGCAACCGGGTTATGACAGGGCTGGTCGTCTCCCCTGTTGCAGCCCTGCCCAGCCCTGTTGCTACTTGGGCGGTTCCAGCAGCATCATGCAAGAATGTAAAGCTCCTATTCGCGAACTGGCCCAGGTCTACCGCATTTTGCAACTCCAATGAACTCCCACATCTCTTGATTTGAGTTGTCCCTAGCTGTCCCTAGCCAAATCCCAGAAAAACGCTCAGAAAACAACGCACAGCCATGGCCCATGTTCACAGTTGCCCTCATGTCGCCCTACAGTATTTCGTACTGTCGCCAAGTCGACGTTTCTCCGTCTAGTTGGGACGGGAGATGAGCACTGAGGCACAGAACGCCCCTTGACCGTCAACACCACTCAGAGACTCCAGGAAACGCCATATCCGGGGGTTGAGGTGATCCCTTCTAGAGCTTGTCGTTGTCTTATATTTGGCGGTTGCGCCCCCAACTTCTCCAATCTCCCAATCTCCTTTTCCCGTGTTGCTCAAATAACCTCTTTAAAAGCCTATGGCCCACGCCCCCATAGTATATTTCTCCTAGTTTTGGTTCTTGCTTTCTTTTGGTCAACTCCTCCGAAACTACTGTAAGATCTTACCTCCGCACGCCATTCCGGAACATATATGCAGGGAAATCATACTGGAGTTCCTCCTCATCTTGATCATAATTCGATATACCAATTCTGGTCTGGATTCCTACCGTACTCCACTATCTGTCGGAATCTGACACATTTTTCCTTCTCATGGTCCCAAACCCAAAGTCAACAACACCTTCGGGAACAGATATCACAAGGTAGATTCGCGCTCAACCACCAGTATAAAATATCACCAGATCTTCACTGCAATGTCTCATATCTATACACAATGGGAGCCAGCACAGCTCGCCCGACCTAGTCTCGAGTCACGGCGGTCTGGTAGGACAAGTGGTTCCCCGTCAACTGAGTATCTGAGGCCAAATGCACCATCGCCAAGGACACAGAGGGGTACGCCCAGGTTAAGAGGGATGTCAAGCTTCAATGCCAACTTCAATGCCTCACCAACACCAGAAAACGAGAAGTGGGAATTCGGCTCGATTCAACACATACGCCAATGCTCCAGTGTTGAGAGCACACCAACATCGATTTCCGAGCCAGTCTTCGAGCTTGGCTCATGTGATGCGCATTCACCAACTTCAGCAGTAGACTCGGTCTTCGAGCTTCCTTCTAGCAGACCCTCAGGCTCCCCATTCTCTTCCAGTCACTCGTCTCTATCTTTCATGTGCGAACTCGAAGACACCTCGGGAGCTGCTCCCATCGCACCGGTAAAGCGACCCGAATACTCAGATCTCCCAGAAGTATTTGTACCTTCTTTGCGGAGCACTCACTCGGCCAGTTCAAGTATAGATGGCGCCAAGGTAAGCTACTATGAATATCTGCAATTCACAAGTCTGACATCTCCCCAGGCCCGCGCCGCAGTCAGAGTAGTAGACGACACAATAGCGGCGATCGAAGAAACCAACCGTAAACTCCTCGAACGCGCCATGGCCGCCGAAGAAGCTGCCAAAAAGCTCCAAGAACATAACTCCGAACTCCATTTACAAATAAAACTATTCAAAGATAACGAGCGCCCTAAGACCGCTCCTTCTCAACCCCCAACCACCCGTCGCAGAGCCAATTCCAACGCCTCATCTGTTAGCCAATGCCCAATCCCCGCCTCAACTTTCAGCGTCCCTTCCAAACCAACACAACTGCCAGAAAAACCAACATCAAATTACGCACCCCAACAACTAGCGAAACAGAAATCATACGGCTCACTCGCTACCCAGAAATCACACCAACTCTCCACCAAAAAATCACTTGGCGCTCTCCCGTCCTCCAAATTCTCCACCTCAGCACCCCAACTCCCCCCTTTCGTCCTGCTCTCCCGATCAAGCGGTGAACTATCATCCAACCCTTTCACCTCTGTCGGGTTCCCCCCAGCCCTTTCTCAACGCTCACGCTTTCAAACCGGACCCGTAATCCGCTCCCACATTCATAACATCTCGTCGCCCATTCCTGGTTCCGTCTCGCGTCACGACGTCACATACGAAGGCAAGCCCCTCTCCTCCCGGCGTCCAGAAAACATCCCAATCGGCGAAGCGCAGCGACTTACAAAACCATTACCACCACTCACTCCAGGATCTCCAGGGGATGTGAAGATTGGCCAAGCAAAGATCATTGATATCGGACGGGGGAGAGAGATAAGAGTCGAGGGGGTTGGATTGGGTGTAACTATTGAGCGGAAGACGAAACGGGGTTTCAGCAGTTTCTTCCGGAGGAAATTGAAGGCTGTTGATTTCTAACTTCTATTATGCACATTTTTCAGGAATGGATTTTTGAGAACAGGTAGCGGGTCATGGGATGGGATAGGATGGCGGTTTGGAATTGATACCCGGCGTTTTTAACAAGCTTCATTGCTGAGATGGAAATGGGATTGTTGTATTAGTATGGACGGAAAATTATCAGCCCATGACTTTATGTCTTTCTTTTGTCGCATTTTGTTGTACAGCTAAGCCGAGACCCACGAGTTTCTTTTATTTGTCAAAATCAAAATCAAAATCAAAACCAGCATCGCATCTACGATTCCAGGATGCTTTGATCACAGATGACTTCCAAATAACTTGAATAATTTTCTTCGAAACAAGCTGTCCAGACTCATCATCTTGACAATAGCTCCACAAGCATCTCCACCACGGCCTCAAAGCATCTTTCCAACCTCCTCACAGCTAGACCGACAAGAACTCACTCACGACCCCCGTATTCCGCAGCAGTAAATCCGAACAAATGGATATTTTCCATCATCACTTATATGCCGTGCTCAGAGGGGTATTAAATTATCTTCCTGACGATTTCATTACTGCACAACACAACACAACACAACACAACATACCTCGTCCCCAACAGCACGTGAAAAAAAAAACTCCCTTCTCAAAGATACATCGATTACCAAAACTTCACTATCCCGAATCCCGAATCCCAAATCCTAGATCTAGCGCTGAAACTCGCCTCAGAAAAACTTCTTCCTACCGAGAGAGGGAAAGTAAAAATCATCAGCCGGGACGTCGAAGCCCGGGGGGGAGGAAATGACAGGGGGTGGAGCGAGCACTATTTGGAAAAGAACGAAACATCGGATCGTCCGCTATGCGGTGTCGATCTTCCTACGGTACTGTGTTTATCTGATGGGATTCGTGGGCAGGGGGTGTGAAACAATGGAGGGAGGGAGCGGATGGGATGGATGGTTGAATGGATGGGTGGATGGATTGGTGGTGCTTTAGATGTTGATCCGGTGGGGATAGATTAGGAGTTTAGGTTTGTTGCGAGTGGAGTGTGGATATGTGATTGATTGATTGATTGACTGGTTGACTGGTTGGCTAGCTAGGTGTGTTTCTTACTTGCTTGTGTGGGTATCTTTGGTTGTGGGCTGGACGAACGAAGTTAGGCTTCAAACAAACAGAGTCTTTCACGGCGCTGTGGCTTATGGGATTATCAGTTGTGTAATGGGTTTAGGGATCTAGGTTGGGGCGAATGGGAAGAGTGGTGCGTTGGTCGAGGATTCTAGCTTCTGAGATGTCTTGCCTAGCGTGTCATTGACGGTTTCGGGTTCGTGGGTGGCTTTCCGGATGAGTCTTAGTTGGGTATTGGACGGAGAATTGTACTGGCGCAGAAAATCGGAGAGATGGTTATTTTTGGGGAAAGATTATAGAGAGAGGGGGAAGGGAAGTCGTGTTACGTAGGTGTGGGAGGGAAGAATCGAGTGAGAGCGAGAGCGGGAGGGAGAGGAGCGGGGTGCTGGGCTGGAAAAAGGAGGGGTTAAGCGAGGAGGAGGCTCGGTTGCGAAAGGGGTAGGGCTAGTGAATGGAATGTTGCACTCTAGGTACTTAGGTACAGAGGAGAATTTATGAAAATAGGGGTGACAAGAATAATAGATCAGGCGTGAAAAGTCTAAGCCATCAAACTTTTTCAAGGTATCTCAAAGAGGCGTCCGCATACCAGGTAACGCAGGCAGGTGGGTCAGAGCCTACAACTAATTTTTACATCAATAAGAGCAATAGTTGTGAGCAAAACTGTGGCTGAGTTAACATAAATGGTGGGGGAAATGGTGATCAGGTTAGGAACTCGGCTGAAAGACCCCGTGTTGAGAATGCGATTATGAGCCTATTTTGTTTCGTAATTGTTTCATTTCTGTGTCCACTGGAGTCTCTGTGCCAACGAAGAAGTCTCTTCTGGTTTTCATTTTGAGCTCAACATTGGCTTTTTGGGAGTTGGTGGATAGGGATCTGATGATAAAATGACTGGAAGGAAACTTGTCCCCGCGATATATTATATTATTGATAACATCCCAAATAATAGGTTCGAATTTAGAGATTTGCTTGGCTTTGAGCCGTGAATTGCACGTGAATAAAACCGTCTCTGTCCCACACTAGTGTCTTTTTTCACAAGCCCAAAGTTCTTGCAACTTCAAAGCTAAAAGACAAGTGACCTCTCGAGCGAGCAGTGGACAGAAAAAGTGGCATTACATAACCGAGCCATTGAATATTTAAGCTCATTGGTATTCGAGGCGACTTAAATACTCGGAAGTCTACATATAACCTAAATTTCTTGAATATTCAAGACTACTTAGATACTTGTTATACATTCCATGTTCGGAATGTATTGGTACTTGAGTGACTTGTTGATTAGGCCGAATCCGGCTTTGGTCCCAGACTCCCCTTATTTCGATTCAGACTGGGAAATTTCTACATTTCTCGGGGGCTATAAGACTAAATTCATATTTTACAACAAATCTTAAACACTATGTTCGTATTCTAAAGAAAAAAATGTCTTCCCTCAATATTACATGCGGTAGAAATAACGCTTTGCGGCATGCCTGACGAGGTAACTTTGCTGGCCCTGGAGCAACTGGTCCTTATCTACGAAGAACAAAACGATACTTACCTCGACGCACGGAATTTAAGTCTCACCTACAAGCCATTACACACTCTTGTCCTTTTACGAGCGTATTGTTGCACCTCAGATGGGTTAATAAATTATGGCGGGGTACTTGGGGGTGAGGAGCCGTTTCTGGAAAATCTATACATTTTAATAAGAAAAAATACGAAGAGGGCAAAGCGGCCCAAGGAAGCAGCCTTTAATACCTCAACCCGGAGACGTCCTGAAACCTTGGCCTCACGCTGACCTCATATCCAGATGCTCCTCCCTGCACCTCCTGAAGCCGGATTTCCTACTGCTAGGTTTCGACACCTATGAGAGTGTGTATCCAGTTATTTCCAAAGCTTGTTCCGCCATACCATTAGAGGAACTCCACGTAGAGATCGATAAAATCACGATTTGTGAGCTGGTAACATTCTTATCTCTCACGGCTCTGAGACAGCTCACAGTATTCAGTAAGCAGTTGCATGCTGAAAGCTTAGAATCGCCAGGCTAGGACCAAATGATGTCGAGACTGCAAGGACTGCGACTTTATCGACGGATACCAAAAACTGGCTCCTGCGTAGAAGAACCTTTTAAGCACATTCCAGATCTTCAGAAACTTTTCTGATCAGCAGATTTGTACTATGCCGAGCCCGGTAACGACTTATTTTTGAACATCCATTGAGGCGTGCGCCAAACCCAAGCAATTATCAAGAATCTTGATCTCGATTCTCATAACAGAGATTTTGTTCCGTATAGACGAAGGTAAAACCCAGCCACAATGAACTTCAGTCACTTTTCCTCCCTAGGAAGGCTCCGAATTCACGATTAATCAGCCTTCAACTCATGGGGTAGTGAGGGCTCATCTCGCAACAATTTACCACAAATATTACCGAGTCTCAAAAATCTCATTGTAAGTTCCCTGGTTTTGCTCTCTGGGAATTCTTGAAAAAACGGATGTTAATATTCAAGCCGGACAGTTAATCAAGATAAGGCGAGTAATTAAACTGAGCTGAATATTTAATGTTCTGTTGATTTCACTTTCCAGAGAGCAGGGGCTCATCTTCTTCAATTTCCTAAAACCTCGTAAAAAGGAGAGCTGGTCTAACTCGATTATTAGATTCGCTTCGATTCGGGCATTAACTTGCAAAGAGATATATTGACTGGGGATATTGATCCAACCTAGCTACCTACGTTCGCAGTGTCCAAAGTAACTCACCTGGCTCATTCCCGCGATGTTCTGGTTATTGAAAGGGGGATCTCGCAACTCGTGTATAACTCCAAATTAGTCTAATAAACTTCCACAAATCTGAACCCGTTTGAGTATCTTGGTAGGGGATGAAACTAAGTTATGATGAATCATGGCTGGTAATGCTATACCGGGTCTGAAATGCTGTGAATTGAGCGCTTGAGTTGACAGATTTTGAGGGGCATATTATATACATAGCAATAGTATATTCAAATATTTTAAATCATTTTCTTAGTTAGCAAACAAATTGAACCTCGAAAGCTGCCACTGCACTCTAATAAATACAAATTTAATAACGTGTAAAATGATATCAGGAAAGTTCTGTTTAAATTCTCCTAAAATCACCCTGCATAGTTCAACATCTGCTTCTTATTGGATATGTCGGCTATTGAGGCTAAACCACCAAAATGAACTGATAGGGCACTGAAGCAGCCTTTACCGGCATCAAAGGCAGCGTCGGAAAACAACTACCAACCACAATCGAACCATTTCATCCTCAACTTCTCCAACAAAGAAGTTGTTCTCCAGTGTGCCTCTTCTTCTTCGACATATCTTCATTAATCAAGGTAGGTCTCACAAGATCTTAACCCTTCTTATCTTTATTCTAAGGCCTCGACTCGACTTCATCATAGCAACCATTCTGGAAAGTGAACTTATGAAGGTCTATTTGGCCAAGCCTGTGCTTTCTGGACCAGGCCATAGGGTTATTCAAGTTATATACGGCTCGCATGGCAGCCTTAAGATCTCCCTGAAACGCACTGTCCGAGTTCCCGACAACGGCAACGACTACAATCTTCCACTTGACTATGGTTCATTCCCGCTCTATTCTGTCAAGCATAACAGCAAGATCCTTCCAGCTAATATAACAGCTAAGGGCGGCTTATTCATCCCGATCTATGGTACGTGTCCACTTTCGAGCAACCTAAAGCGAGTTGCTCGTGAATATAGCATCGCTAATACCCTGAATTGCCTATGCTAACACTTCTCCTTCAAACAGAGCGAGAGGCTATGTGGGTTAATTTCGAGTCTACTCGCCCGTTTGCGATCAAGGTTCGTGCCGGGGGAGTCAATGCCGTCTCGGGAGAGTCGGTTATGGAGGACCTCAGTACCATGTTACGACGCAAGACCCTCCTTTCCCAGCAGAAGTCGATTCAAGATTATGTTGTCAGTGGTGCTCAGCCCTGGTTGGATGGCATTGCGACAAGCGATGGCAAGGTCATGCAGTTTGTTACAACTCCCGTGGGAACTGGCTATTCGGTCGAGGCTCAGATCACAGGTGAGGAGTCGGTCGCTGGACTACAATTCGAGGTCATGCCGGCAATGCCAAAGCGAGTTAAATTTTTCATCAAGACTCTCATTGGGAAGTATTTATTTATTATTGCGGATATGAATGATACAATTGAAGATGTCAAGAAGCAGATCCAGGATAAGGAAGTGGTCACCGTCGAGCACCAACGTCTGATCTATGGTGGCAAGAGACCTTAAGATCGTGTGTTAAACTTCCTCTAAATGCTGTCACCCGTGGCTAATGTTGCGTAGATCTAACCTTGTATGATTATGGAATTGGAGAGGTAAGGTTGACTTCAATCCGGAACATTGGATGAAGCATGGCTAACTAAGAAGGGCTCTGTGGTTTATCTTATTTTAAAACTCAGAGGCGGCGGACCACCTGCTACTCCTGCGCAGCTGAAGAGCCAGGCTGACAATCTTAGAACAGCTGAGCGTAGTTCCGAGATGTCTATTGCAGCTGGTGGCTGTATCAAACAAACTATCGTCAAGGACCCCGTCCCGGGTGAGGTTTGGGACCAAGATAATATTATTATGTTCAACGTTCAACTCCTCAACGCTTCTAAGTTCACTCAACTCTTCAACACCGCGCCCCCTGAAACTCCCAGTACCCCAGAACTCTACAGCAAGTTGGGCTTCCCCTTCTCCAAACTTTACGAGGAGAAGAGCGGTATTTATGGTGACTTTGAAGGAGTGAAGCGGCATTAAGAGAACAAGAGCTGGTGATTCGGTCAACGATTTTGCCGTTGTTGAGCTCAGCACCCTTGATAAGAAGCCTCGTTTCATGCCTGTTTCGTTGCTGGAGGAGTTAGTTAATGGCATAGATTTTGAGAACGACAAGATTTAAAGCACAGTTTTGCATCATAGGTGTTCGGGATGTTCTTCGGCTGGGGATCTTTTCTGACTATGGGTGCATGGAAATAGCAACGGAGTTTGGAAGACAAATGGTGCAAATAAAGGAGACATTGAGAAATAAATCTAACATAATAACTAGTCTTCAAGATGAGCTACGGACAACATGATACAAGACTTTGCAGACTCTATCTTAAATATGGACAAGTGACAAGTTGAGCTAAGATCAGGAATGTGAAGTGGAGGGCTGGCTACACGAAGAAGATCGTAGTCTGAGATCCGAGCGACCACAAACACTCAAGGAGTGTATATCAAAAATAAATTTATCCCAGGCCTTTTTTCTTCCGGCTAGAGTTTTCTTCACTTTGGTTTCATCCGCATCCCTTTAGCCGGAAATTGATACTATCCGGGAGGGTTGACTGTTGGGGTGTATGTTTTTGAATAAAAGCAAGATATATCGGAAATACGTAAGGAGACTTATAAAAAGATAAATAAACTAGCCTGCAACAAGACTTTATATACTTCTAACATTATCACGCACTGAGGGCTCCTTGGGCAGGTTGAATGTTCTCCTATTTTAACCGAGCCAAGCCTGGGGCTGCTGCGTTTGCCTTGAGCAGCAAACTTGTCACGCTAAGATATGACGCAAAAACTTAAAAGCATGGGGATTTCCTGATGAATCTCACCTTTATATTTTCGGGTGTGAAGAGGGATATCCAAGGTCTTACGGAGTCCTCTGCGAAGATAAGAACCAATCACGTGGAACATGCCCGGCGCGGACGGCTTTACCCCACCAAACGTTCTCACAGCTTCGTTGACGTATCACCCTTGACAGATACACGTCACCTTTCAATAAGTACGATATTACTCACGACCTCCACATACCATCTACGATTCCAGGAAATCTAGCATCAGCGACCACCAGCTCGCCATCTGCGAATGACGCCCCGCTTCCTCAACCGCGACCGAGCCGCAATGCTCCAGTCCTCCCAACCCATCCCCAGCATCCCCAGCCTCCCTGACTTCTCGGCCGCAGACTTCTCTTCTCCAAAACGAAAACGCGGCTCCATAGCCATATCCACCATTCCCCCGACTCCTCCTCCGTCGTCCCCTCCGCCCTCCGATCGTTCTCAGCCTCGTGTCGCAATCCCCAATACCTCTGTCCCAGATCTCGACTCCGGCTCGTCCAGTCCTAGAACAAAGGCGGCGCGTCAGTTTCAAGGCCTCAGGATTGAGAGTGTGGACAGGGGGAAGGATATGGATTTAGAGGCGTTTGAGAGGAAGCTTAGGGGGTTGAACAAGTTGAGGTGGGGGGTTGGGGTTGAGGATGTGGATATGGAGATGGAGGGGGAGGAGAGTTTGCAGATACGGAAACGAGTTAAAGTTGTTGGGGAAAGCAAAAGCTTTAGGATGGAAGTGCCGGAGACGCCTGATGTGAGGAAGGGAGTGGAGAAGGTGAGAGGAGAGGGAAGGGATTTTGAGCTTGTGATTGGAGGGGGAAAGAAGCTGGAGAGGATGGGAGAGAGTAATGAAGTTGATCCAGTGGTGTTTAATAGTAGTCCGCTTCCGCTTGCGGCGCAAAAGTTGAAGGGGAAGGGTTTGGGGCTGGCAAGGGCGTATCCAAGCATCAATCGCTTGGCAGATTCGAAATCTAGAGGGAAGAAAAGAGCTGGAACTCCCCCGCTAGCTTCGGCCAACTCGAGCATTGGGAGTGGAGAGGAAGATGAGAGGAGGGTTATTGATCCGGAAAGAGCGGCGCTGACTTGGCATGATGATGAGATTACGGGACACGATCCTAATGATCCGGATGATGACGGGGAGGGGATTAATGGGATTGGATTTAAGCCAACGGCGGCGGAGGCATATTCTCGTGCCCAGAAGCGGAAAGTGCAGATGGCGGAGTATAGGAATAGGGAGGCGAGAGAGGCGAGGAAGATGAGGAGTGAGAGGAGGAGAGGGAGTGAGATGAAGGGGAGAGAGGAGGCTGAGAATGCCAGGAGAGTGAGGTTTATGGAGGTGGAGCAGATGAGTATTATCGAAACTAATTGAGTCTTCAAGGTGGTAAGCGATTGGTAGGCTGGATGGTTTGGAGTTGGTATACCCGGAATACGGTCTGGCTTGCGTGGATATTGCATATCGACGGCGTCTGGTATGCCTTGATAGAGCGGGGATTCGCTCTTGGTTTTGAATACAGAGAGAATCTCTTCTCCTTAATGATACAACCAAATAAAACGATATTGCACTTGTTATGGTCACCAGAACTTCCAACTGCTCCTCTTTTTTGCTTCCTCGGCCGCTCTATCCGCTTCCTCTTTCCGCCTTCTCATCTCTTCCTTCTTGGCCGCTTCCTTCTCTGTTTTCTTCCGGTCAATGATCTCGACTGCTCGTTTCATGTGGGCTCTCTCCAATTGCCTCTTGTACATGCACCATTCGTAGCTGGCTAACGATCCAAAGACGAAAGCTCCTACCGCCCAATTGGCCGCTCTGGGTAAAGATGCTATCCTTCAATTAGCCGGCAATTATACCCCTCGATCACCCCGACAAGACTCACCTCCCCACAAAGCTCTAATCCCTCCGATTCCAAAGCCTCCGCCAATTCCCGTCATCAAGCTTTCCCTCACACACGGATACATGTGGACCTGTTTGAAGTCCTCTACCCTCACAGTCTTGATGCCATCTGTCAATGTCGGTACCTTCTGTCTCCCTGCTGCACCGGCAGTGTTCTGCCCAGACCCCTCTGGCAATGCATTTGCACTCTGGGGGGTGTTGAAAACCTCGTAGATTTTGGTGGTCTTGACATGTTCCGGAACTTCAGTCTGACCAGGTGGTGGGCCCCGTGGGGTTGGATGTTCTTGATCCCTAGTATCGCCTGCCATCTCTTCAGTTGTTGGGAGGAACGGTGATGGAGGTTAAAAGGGCCAGGAGCAGAGTCGTTCAATACTCGTATCTCCAACTTTGAAGACTGATAGTCCCCGTAGCTAGCGTTGTTCAGCCTCGTGCGTGAGGCTGAAGTTAAAGTGGTTCAAGGAACGCGTCAAATCGCGTCGGCGCGTATCGTACCCCTGAGCGTGTCAAACAACGAACTGCCAGTCCGAATTTCTAAATACTGTACACCAATTCTCCATAACAGATCCGAAAGTCCTCAATTCCTTTCTAACCCGTTTTCTCCAGCACAAAGTCTCCCGAACCTGAGACCTAGGCAGATAAAGTAACTCTTTAACTAGACTTGCACCATCCGCAATCCCTGGATACGACTCTCCTGTTTAAACTGCAGGACGTCCTGCTCCAACAACACAATGCCCGGCCCACGAATGCCAAAGAACGGCTACCGCCGCGGAGGAAAGAGTGCATACCACGGTCCCCGCGCAGCCAAAACCTTCACTGCAACAAAATCTGGCAACGAAGCCACCTCCGCGGATGAGAAACGCGAAGCAGCCCGTCTGGGCCATAGTATCGACGAAGCACAAGGATTCGCACGCTATGAGTCCGGCAAGAAGAAGACTGGGTGGCTTGTGAATATTAAGAGTACGAGAATTGAGGATGAGAAGGTTCCTGAGGGCAGAGCGGGCCTGGATTGTTATTTTATTGAGGAGGATGGGGGGACTTTTAAGGCGACGTTGGAGTATGATCCTTATTTTCTGGTTGCTGTCAAGCGGGGTCATGAAGCAGAGGCCGAGGAATGGCTGAAGAGAGCGCCGGGAGGGGGGGTAGTGAAGAGTCTGAAGAAGGTTGAGAAGGAGGATTTGCAAATGCCGAATCACTTACTGGGGTATCGGCGGACGTTCTTCGAGTGCAGATTTGCAAATGTTTCGGATTTACTGGCGGCAAGGAGGGATATAATGCCGATTGCAGAGAAGAATAAGAAGAATATGAATGCGATGGATACATACGCAGAGGTTGCCAGGTGAGTTGGGAACACAGGAGGGAAGAGTCAGATTGGCTAATAGAGTTAGTGCAAATGCTGGATTCGACCTTTTTGACGACGACCGAGATGATGAGAGACGACTTAATGTTTCTGTTGCTGATGCTAGCGATTTTATTGTTGATATTAGGGAATGGGATGTACCGTACCATGTACGGGTAATGATAGATTTGGGTTAGTGCAATTTTGGAGGATTTGCTGGCATTACTTACTGTGATAGACATACGGACAGGAAAATGGTACTCGGTTGAGGCCAAACACGGCGTTACGACTATGAAATGTTTAGAGGAACGTTTGCAAAGAGCAGACCCTGTGGTAATGGCTTACGATATCGAGACGACGAAATTACCTCTCAAATTCCCGGATGCAGCCATTGATCAGATTATGATGATTTCGTATATGATTGATGGCCAAGGATTTTTGATTACGAATCGAGAGATTGTCTCGGAAGATATCGAAGATTTCGAGTACACGCCAAAACCGGAATACGAGGGACCTTTCATGATTTTCAATGAGCCAAACGAAAAGGCCGTTATTGAGAGGTTTTTCCTCCACATCAAGGAAGCTCGGCCGACGGTGATAGCCACTTACAACGGAGACTTTTTCGATTGGCCATTTGTAGATGCTCGATCCAGTATTAATGGAATTGATATGTACCAGGAGATAGGATGGCGCAAAGGGAACGACGACCAGTATTGCTGTGATTACAGTGCTCATATGGATTGTTTCCACTGGGTGAACCGAGACAGTTATTTACCGCAAGGAAGTCGAGGTTTGAAAGCTGTGACCACGGCGAAATTAGGATATGACCCTGACGAGCTGGATCCGGAATTGATGCTTAAGTATGCCAGTGAGAAGCCCCAGGTCTTGTCTGAATATTCAGTCTCCGATGCTGTGGCAACTTACTACTTGTACATGAAATACGTCCACCCCTTTATTTTCTCGCTGTGCACAATTATTCCCCTGGGACCAGACGCTGTTCTGCGGAAAGGAACTGGAACTCTTTGCGAGATGTTGCTCATGGTGGAAGCTTATAAAAAAGAGATTGTGTTACCGAATAAGCATGTCTCGCCGAAGGAAGCATTCTGGGATGGTCACCTGCTGGAGTCGGAGACTTACGTCGGAGGTCACGTTGAGAGTATCGAAGCAGGCGTTTTCCGGGCGGACATTCCAGTCAATTTTGCAGTGGACACCACGGCTATTGATGAGCTACTCGTCGATTTGGATTCTGCTTTGAAGTTCAGTATCGAAGTCGAGGAGAAGAAGTCACTTGACGATGTCACGAATTACGATGAGGTTAAGCAGCAAATTACTGATCGCTTGATCAGCCTCAAGACGACAGCAAACCGAAGCGAGAGACCCCTTATCTACCATCTGGATGTTGCTTCTATGTACCCCAACATCATGACAACAAATCGGTTGCAACCGGATTCCATGATCCAGGAGTCAGATTGTGCGGCTTGCGATTTTAACCGACCCGGAAAGACTTGTGATCGTCGAATGCCATGGGCATGGAGAGGAGAATACCTCCCAGCTAAACGAGATGAGTACAATATGATCCGACATTCTTTGGAGAACGAGAGATTTCCGGGGAAATGGCCAAACAGCCCTGCTCGAACATTCCAGGATCTCACTCAAGATGAGCAATCTACACTCATTCGCAAGCGGCTGCAGACTTACTCTCAAAAGATTTACCACAAAATCCACGAGTCCAAGACCATCGAGCGGGAAGCTATTATTTGTCAGAGAGAAAATCCCTTTTACATCGACACGGTCAAGGATTTCAGAGATCGTCGGTATGACTATAAGGGAAAGCAGAAAGTATGGAAAGGAAAGACTGAAGCTCTCAAAGCTGCAGGCGCTTCAAATGCAGAGATTGAGAACGGCAAGAAGATGGTTGTCCTATTCGATTCCCTGCAATTGGCCCACAAAGTTATTTTGAACTCCTTTTATGGATATGTCATGAGAAAGGGTTCTCGTTGGTATTCTATGGAGATGGCTGGTGTTACTTGCTTGACCGGCGCTCACATCATTCAAATGGCCCGACAACTTGTTGAGCGAATTGGACGACCCCTAGAACTCGACACTGATGGTATATGGTGTATGTTGCCGGCAACCTTCCCAGAAAATTACGGATTCAAACTCAAAAATGGGAAGAAATTAGCTATTTCTTATCCTTGTGTTATGCTGAACCATCTCGTCCACGCTAAATTCACCAATCACCAATACCAAACACTCACCGACCCTAAGACCTTCAAGTACGAAACTCATAGTGACAACTCTATCTTCTTCGAAGTCGATGGCCCGTATCGAGCAATGATTCTGCCAACGTCTAAGGAAGAGGACAAGAATTTGAAGAAGCGTTATGCTGTATTCAACGATGATGGTAGTCTGGCCGAGTTGAAGGGGTTCGAAGTGAAGCGAAGAGGAGAGCTGAAACTAATCAAGATTTTCCAGCAGCAGATTTTCAAGTTCTTCCTGGAGGGTGCGACGTTGGCGGAGACGTATGGCGCTGTTGCGAAAGTCGCCAATCAATGGCTTGATGTTCTTCACTCCAAGGGCGAGACTTTGGCAGATGAAGAACTCATTGATCTCATTTGCGAGAACAGAAGCATGTCTAAGACCTTGGAGGAGTATGGCACACAGAAGTCGACTTCAATCACCACCGCCAAACGCCTAGCTGACTTCCTCGGCGAGCAAATGGTGAAGGATAAGGGATTGAACTGCAAGTACATCATCTGCTCCAGGCCTAAGAATGCTCCAGTCACTGAGCGAGCTATTCCTGTGGCCATCTTCTCCGCCGAGCTTTCTGTCAAGCGGTACTTCTTGCGAAAATGGCTGAAGGAAGACCCGGCAAATATGGATCCTAGAGCCCTTCTCGACTGGGATTACTACCTGGAACGCCTTGGATCCGTCATCCAGAAACTGATCACAATTCCTGCTGCGTTACAGAAAGTCCGGAATCCGGTTCCCCGAGTTGCACATCCTGAATGGCTTCAAAGGAGGATCAATGTGAAGGACGACAAGATGAAGCAAAAGAAGATGACAGACTTGTTCAAAGCTGCACCTCTTGAGGACATCACCAATCTCGCAGATGGACGGACTGCCGATATCGAAGACTTCGGTACCAAGCTACTGAAGCCTAAAGCCCTCGGTGAGAAGCTCACTCAAGCAACGCAGCAGTCACAGAAGAGAAAATCTCCTGAACCTGCTGTCGCAGTGTCGGTGAACCCTTACGCTGCTCTGCCGGAGAAGATGCCTAACCCTACGGAGGACTACGAGGGTTTCCTTGAGTACCAGAAGCAGAAGTGGAGAATTCAAAAGCAAGCCCGAATTCGAAGACGCCACCTGTTTGGAGAAACTCGTGGCATTGCTCAGAACAACATCGGGGCTACTTTTAGGAGCCAGGCGGAACAGACTTATAAAAGCACTTGGCAGGTACTTCAATTACGGGGTACACCAAGTCCGGGAGTTATCTTAGCCTTTGTACTCATCGACTCTAAGATTCACACACTGAAGGTCAATATTCCGAGACAAGTTTACCTCAATTTGAAAGGAAAAGAACTCCCTGATATTGAGGTGGATGGATGCGTGGCCGAGAAAGTTACCCACACACTCCCGAATGGACATCCATCTGTGCATCTTTTCAAACTTACAATGTCAGAGGATGTCTATGTCAGCGACGCGCAAAAGATCTCGCAGTTGTTCAACCATCCAAGTGTGGAAGGTGTCTACGAGAAGCAAGTCCCACTTAATGTTAGAGCAGTCCTGCAGCTTGGGAGCCTTTGCACATTCGATGAGACACAACCTGGTGTTCTCGGAAAGGGTCTTGAGTCGGGTTTTGATCTCTCAGGGCTAAAGCGAGCTGTTTCCAAGAACCCATACCTCACTCAATCACCGATCGCGTACATTTATCTCTATCATGTCGTTGCTAAGGACCGACAAGTCTTTGCCGTCTTCTCGACAGCAAAGGAGCAAGCCCACGTCGTGATTCTTCAGAAATCCAAGGATTCGGCGCAAGATCTTCCAAACATTGGGAAGATCTATGGAGATATGTTTGCAAAAAGAGAGCAAGAGGCTAATGGTGAAGAGTGGCAGACATGCTTCCCGTATCAGGAGAAGATGGAGTTTACCACCAAGCAAGTCACAACAAGAAGGAAGGCTCTTCTCGAGGTTGGTGATTTGATTAAGAAGATAAAGAATGATGAGTCTAAGCCACTTATGCTGATCATTCAATCGCTGCAACGACGAATGTTGGTCCATGATGTGCCGATTTTGGGCGAATTCCCAGTTCTTTCTCTGAAGTACGATATTGCAGACAGCACTCTACCACCGCTTGGTTGGCAGATGTTGGTTGCAAAGCGCTTGGTCAACCATTACCTCGGTCTTGGCTCGTGGATTCTTCATCTCACGGAGCTTGCGAGATATGGAGATATTCCACTCTGTAATCTCGAGAAAGATGATCCTCGATTCTTGATCGATATTGCATATGCAAGACGACTGCAGAAGAATAATGTCGTACTGTGGTGGTCTGGGGGACCAAGACCTGATCATGCGGGCTACGAGCAAGATGATGTTCTCGGCCCTCTCGATACAGTTCAGATGCCTTCGGTCAACAATCCTGGCACTTATCCTTCTGTTTGCATCGAGATCGATGTTCGCAATCTAGCTATCAACACGATTCTGACATCTTCTCTGATCAATGAGCTTGAAGGAAGCGATTCTGTCTCTTTCAATCCAGCCGCTCCATCAGATGATGGGCCCAGCGATGGCACAAATGTCTTGTATTCCGACAGGGCCTTTGCGACTGCTGGTATTACTGTTCTCCGAGAGATGGTGAAAGCCTGGTGGACGGAAGCCTGTAAGGGAAGCAACATGGCAGATATTATGGTCACTCATCTTGTCCGCTGGGTTGAGAATCCTGATTCTTTCCTCTACGACCAGTCTCTCCACTACTATGTGCAGATGATGTCTCGCAAAGCCTTCCAACAGCTTATGACTGATTTCCGCCGAGTGGGGTCTCATGTTGTCTTCGCCAGTGCAAATCGCCTCTTACTTCAGACCACCAAGTCTGAAGTTGGGAACGCATACGCCTACAGTCAATACATCCTCAAGTCCATCAAAGCCAAGCCCCTATTCCACTTCCTCGACTTGGAGATCAAGGAGTACTGGGACTACCTAGTCTGGTATGACGAATTCAACTACGGCGGCAAAGCCTGCACCGAAGTCGTCGAAGCAGAGCACCAAACCCTGGACAACATCATGCACTGGCAACTCAACAAATTCCTGCCTATCTCCCTACAACCAATATTCAACGACTGGGTACTCGAATTCATCGAAATCATGCATAAGCTGAAGCATCCCCAGAATATCGACGGCACACCCAGAGCAACCCAGATCCCAGTCCGGGCTTTAGGAGATGACAAAGAAGACAAGATTATACTAGGCAAAGACTTCGAGAAACCCTTAAAACGCCAAATCGCCGGCCTCATCCGCCGCCAGAAAGAAGAAATGCTCCATCCCGAACTCGCATCTGACTACTCCTTCCCAATTCTCCCCGGCTCGCATCTGAAATTCTCAAACCCTTGTCTCCAACTCGTCAAGTCACTCATGCAAGTCTTGTCCCTCGACAAGAACATCACCATGGAAGCACGTCTTCTCAGGAAAGAGTTGCTAGCATTATTTGAGATCAGAGAATTTTCCACCGAAGCCCGCTTTGAAAATCCATCCTCCTCCCTCAAGATCCAGCAACTTATCTGCGACAATTGCACTATGGCCCGAGATCTCGATTTCTGCCGCGACGAAGACCTGATCCCCCCTTCTGCCACAGACATTCGTCCCTGGAAATGCGGGTTCTGTGATGCGGAATACAATAGGATGGGGATTGAGGAGAGACTGATTGGGGAGGTGGAGAGCCTGGTGACGCAATGGAATACGCAGGATTTGAAGTGTGGGAAGTGTGGTGGCGTGAGGGTTAATGATTTTATGGAACATTGTGGCTGTAGTGGGGGGTGGGTGGAGAGTTTGAAGAGGGGGGAGGTGGTTGGGAGGTTGACGGTGGTAGACAGGGTGGCGAAGGGGTATGGGTTGAGGATGTTGGGTGTTGTGGTGGAGGAGGTGCTGGCTGGTTTGTAGGTGTTGCACAGGAGTCTCTGAATTGGCGTTCAGGTTGGCATTGCTTTGGTGTTTTTGGTTACAGTGGCATGGCTTTGCGGTTTGGGCTGGTCCTTGTGCATAGGTAGATAAGTAATATATGGCCACGTTCTTCAGGTCTTGATGCTTTCACGTCGGGGCATGAATTGCAGCAAGGAGGGTGATTGTCGAGGCACCCGTCTCCCGCGCTCTCCTCCCCAAAGCCCAGACGCTTGGTCTAAATACTCCTTCACCAGAACTCACATCCATCGTCCGAATACGTTTTGCCCCAACATTCGAGGATTAGCAGGAGGGTTGCCTAATGAATAGTATAGCCATGTCAGGACGCCGACATATACGGCGAGCCAATGACGCTCCACTGGCCTTCCCGGGGGCCACTATGTGAGGGTATATATATATTTTTTTTAATAAGATCAGGATTATTATACCTTTTTAGAGAGTTGTATTTTCTTAGTACCTACCAAGGTAATTGATGTGAAGCCAACGTAACAGCCACAAGCACTGTTATCACGCAATTATCTACTTATGAAGCTATGGATAAGGAACTTAGGGATAAAAATCTAAAGATACGCATCTAAGAAAGAAAATAAAGTACTATGAGTTTAGATCCGTATTCTATTACCTCAAGGACGACCCAATGAAACCCTGACTTTCTGCTCGCAATAGCTTAAGTCAAGTGAGAAGTCTGCTCAACATACGCCTCCCCGAATACGAAGGTAATGGGCTCCTGGTTTCTCAAGCTGCATGGAGTTAATTGTTGGACTACAAGAAACTGTAGCAAAGCTTGCTCGGCCCTGTTTTTGTCGGCGTTTCAGTACTTGAGTAACAAACTTAATATAAGTCGGCCGATGATGCTTCACCTGCAATTGGGGATGGGGATGATCAGGTGACACGGAGCTACAGATGGCGCTAGTGACCGCGTATTCTGAACGCGAAATTTTTGGAAGCTCATAGACGGCGGTGCCTTATTTTACTGAAGCTTCGCAATCCCCCACCACCACTTTAACCACCTCAGCTACTGTATTTCACCGTAGACTCGGTATCTGCGACCCGATTTCTGCACTCCTAAAGCTTCTACAGATCTGCCAAGATGTCGTTTGGCGGCCAAACACCGACTATTATTGTGCTGAAGGAGGGTTAGTCGATACAAATGCTTTTTTTGCGAAAGAGCAGGAGCTGATGAAATTTTGACACAGGCACGGATTCTTCGCAAGGAAAGGGACAGATCATTTCGAATATCAATGCTTGTCTAGCTGTGCAAGCAACGATACGAAGTACCTTGGGCCCTTACGGCGGGGATTTATTGTTGGTAGATGCAAATGGCAGACAGACTATCACGAATGACGGCGCTACAGTCATGAAGGTATGTCCCAAAACCCTCCCGGAGTATGTCATCTGACAAAATAGCTTCTCGAGATTGTTCACCCCGCCGCCCGAATCCTCACAGACATCGCAAGATCACAAGACGCAGAAGTGGGAGACGGGACAACCTCTGTTGTTGTGCTGGCAGGAGAGATTCTGAAGGAAGTTAAGGATCATGTGGAGCAAGGCGTTAGCTCGCAGACGATTATCAAGGGCTTGAGGAGAGCGTCGGTGATGGCGGTTAATAAGGTCAAGGAGATTGCTGTTAATACGAGTGAGGGCAACAAAAGGGAGACTTTGAGCAAGTTGGCTGGAACGGCAATGAGCTCGAAATTGATCAAGAGAAATACTGGCTTCTTCACTAAGAGTAAGACCCCGAATGTCGATTTTAAGAATCTGGCTAATTCTGGATAGTGGTTGTTGATGCTGTTCTTTCGTTGGACCAGGATGATCTTAATGAGAAGCTCATTGGTATTAAGAAGATTCCTGGAGGCTCACTTACGGACTCGATGTTCATCAACGGGGTTGCATTCAAGAAGACCTTCTCCTACGCTGGATTCGAACAACAACCCAAATACTTCAAGAACCCCAAGATCGTCTGCCTAAACGTCGAGCTCGAGCTCAAGTCCGAGAAGGACAATGCCGAGGTTCGTGTTGAGCAGGTTTCTGAATACCAGGCTATTGTTGATGCAGAGTGGCAAATCATTTACAACAAGATGGAGGCGCTCTACAAGACAGGTGCTAAAGTTGTACTCTCGAAGCTTCCTATTGGTGATTTGGCGACTCAGTACTTTGCGGATAGAGATATATTCTGTGCTGGGCGTGTTGCTTCAGATGATCTCGAGCGTGTGATTCAAGCAACTGGCGGTTCTATCCAATCTACCTGCTCTGACATCCACCCTGAACATCTCGGCACATGTGGGCTTTTCGAAGAGAAGCAAATCGGCGGCGAGCGTTTCAACTTCTTCGAAGACTGCCCAGCAGCCAAGACCTGTACTCTTGTCCTCCGTGGTGGTGCCGAGCAATTCATCGCTGAAGTTGAGAGATCCCTCCACGACGCCATCATGATCGTCAAGCGCGCCATCAAGAACAACACCATCGTTGCCGGAGGCGGTGCTTGCGAAATGGAAGTCTCCGCCTACCTCCACCGCTACGCCGACAAGAACGTCCCACACAAGCAACAAGCGATCATCAAATCCTTCGCCAAAGCTCTGGAAGTCATCCCACGCCAACTCTGCGACAACGCTGGCTTTGACGCCACCGACATCCTCAATAAGTTGCGCGTTGAGCACCGAAAGGGCAACATTTGGGCTGGTGTCGATTTTGTTAACGAGGGTATTAGAGATAATTTGGAGGCGTTTGTTTGGGAGCCGGCGTTGGTCAAAATTAATGCTATTCAGGCGGCGACGGAGGCTAGTTGTTTGATTTTGAGTGTTGATGAGACGATTAAGAATGAGGAAAGTGCACAACCGCAGGCTCCCCAAAGAGGTCTGCCGCCGGGAGCAGCGCAGCGGGCGTTGAGAGGGAGAGGGAGAGGTATGCCCAGACGGTAGAGAATTGAGTAATTTGCTGAGGGAAAGGCGTGGAAAAGACACGATGTATGATATTCTACTTGAGAGGATGAATAAATACAAATAGAGTAAGAAGTTGTGTCTTGTGGTCATAGGTGTAGTGCCCCCTGTAATCTTCCAAAACTTCTCAATTCACTCATGTTTTAAAGCCTCAAGTCCTTTGATAAATCGAGTGCTCTCGCTCACTTCCCAGTCAAGTGGCACAGCATAATGTTCCAATTAGAACTATTACCTGAATCTTTCAGCTTCCATACATGAGATAGAGTGTTGTCAAGCATTAGGTAGACTGGGTTATCTCTTCCAAGTTCCATTAACTAAGCACAGGTAAAGTGGCTGCGGATATTGTGGCGGGTGTAGTGGTTGGAGGATTCTGCAGATGCTGAGTTAGATAAGAGACAACATAGATGATGAGATATAAATGTACTGTTTAGACCCTAATGGCCAAGGTAACTTCGTCCATATTTGTGCGTCATGTTGTAGATATTAGGCGAAGTTATTGTATTTCTACAGAAGGAAATTAAAACTTTTAAAGTTTCAGTTAGACACTAATGGACTACCGAGTATAAATTGTTATTAGTATTCGCTTTCAAAAACCAGCGACTACTAGCAGCTGTTCTGTTAAATCCTTAGGAGTTCTTTAAATAAGGCTTATTTTTGCCAATAGTACCCAAAAGTTCAAGGGAATGGTAATAATTAGAATTTGGTCGATTATTCCCAGTGTTATTGAGTGCCCACGAGAAATATTTTGTGCTCATCTATCATTATTTGTTTGCCATTATCTGTCACGTATACCAGTCTTGCTGGACTAGCAATCCACCTGGCATCTCTTCCCTGCCTCATGGATATTAAACTTGAAGCTTAGTACGAAGTCATTATTTCCAGGCTACTCTAGCAGATCTTATCGTCCCTAACCTTCTTCTTGCTTCTGCTCCTCAGCATACGCAAAAAGTTCCTGTGGTCCTACACCTCCTCGGTCTTCCTATCCCCATCTTCCGAAGTGCAAACTCCTCCTCCTCCATCACCTCATCCCCAATATTTACCTCACGCCTCGTCCCTACAGCCTTCACAGTATGAAAGCTTTATATCAGCCAGCTCCCAATTGGGAGAAGATGATAATCTAACTGAAAGGACGTAGCTTATGTTTTTCGACGATGGTGATGGGACTGATGAGGTTTGGAAAGAGTTGCCTTTACGTCAGGCGCTTTTCGAGTGACTACAATATCCACTTTCAGGATCACCACTTCAGAATACAGATGCAACTTATAGGGAACAGTTACCTCTGAGTTGGAGAGTAGCTCAAGTCTCGGAAGCAGGAAGTGGTTTCAGGTACTGGGTGCTGCTGTGTACTCCACTTCCATGACCTTAAGCCAAGTTAACCAAGCACATTGCCTTTTACTATGGGTTTAAAAAACTTAAAACCGCTACTGAAGAAGCGTCAGAGTCCAATTTTATTCATTTCATCCCTTGGGCTTGTTGTCCCGTCAATTTTAACACCGCTCCCCTTTTTATCTCGCTAAGCTAACCGAGGGCAATTAACACTAAGACATGAAGTACATGTACTGTACTATACTGTATAATTGTATAAAATGTCGGCACAGATCAAGGACTCAGTGCGAATTGAGAGGATTGAATAATATAATTTCTCGGAGACTGTAATACTTTAATTATCAAGGAATTCATGACTGGTTTTGAAGGACAGGCGGATTTGCATTCTTCAAGCACTCTGGATGCCATGAATGATTAAAGCGGCTAAAGAACTTAATATTTAAGAAGAATGAAAAGGGTTGGAGTCCTCTCGCTAATCTAAGGATATTCACCTATTTAACTACTCACCCCACCCCAAGATTCCCAACTCTTATTAGCAGAATCACGCTAACTTCCAATTAGGAAGTTTCACTCCGAGATCTCTAACTATCAATCCGTTGGGCCCTACTGATCTCGGAATTAGGAGATCTCTACCCCCCTTAGATTTCGAGATATCAAGCTCAGGACCCCACCGGCTATCCTTCAGTTAACTTATTCCTGAATTAACTTCTGTTCCTCAGCTTCCGCCAACTAACTTTCGTTTTCTTCCCAGCCGAGTCCACAGCTCGAATTCCTTCAATATCCCATCTCAAACAAGCCTCTATGCATGATTCGAAGGAGGGTTTCCCCACAACCACAAACCACTTTTTAATTCTAATGTTTTCCTTTTCTATTAATTCTCTCCTACGCCTTTGTAAGAACTATTTAATTAGGATCTAAATTACTACTAATATCTATACCTGTATATTTATAATCAATCTGCTAGCTCTATACACTTAAGGAACCTGAACACGCAATTTAGCAATTAACTTCTTAAGTCAAAGAAATACAAAGTATTAATATAACCCTACATAAAGATTTAACTTCATAGTTTTAAAATCTTAATTTTGACTTTTTAAGTCTTTGTAAACTGTCGATTTCCCGAATATTTTTAGCAAAAATTCAGATATTGGAGCTGAGAACTGTGTCTATATGCCTGCAGAATCTGGCGATATTCAATAAAAGGTTTTATCTCCAATGTTATTTATTTTAATAACGTGTCTATTTAATCCCTTTTATCATGGCCTGCTAATCAAACTCGGCAATTAATCATTTAAACAATGGCTTTGAAGCTAAACTAATAGCGGAGGCATGAGATACTAGTGGTTCCCTGCCCAGCTGGCAAACCCCACTCAACTAGCCTGCAGAAATCTATTATGTTACTATTGCATTGTAAAAAGTCCTGGAACCGTATAGGTAGTTGCGCACTCGGTCCTTCTTGTCTCTTATGACCAAGCCCAGCTCAAAGCAGATAACTAGCAGTATAGTCATTGGTGGACTAGGGTACGAAATGGAGCAAAAAGAGTAAATCAACGCAGCTGGTAATCCTGTTTTAAAGTAAGATTTGATCAAAGTAGCTAGGAAAGTTCAAACTCAGGTGCTGCATTTTGGGAAAGTCTCTTTCACTCACGTCCCTAGAAAAGATAATGTAGTGGTAATTTGCAGATGAGTTGTGCAGTAGGAGAATAGGTAAAATGGAGCAGGATCCCAAACCTTTATACTACCTGTTCTGATGCAGGGCCTTATTCTTGAGTGACGGAATCTGAATCAATCTGAGTGAGACGACACCTATGGGGAGTTTTAATTTTTCAAAAGCTAATCACAAAGCATTTTCCGTCGCGTGCAGCACCTTTGATGTGTTGCCTGGCATTGCATGTATGCTACAGGTGAGAATCCAAGTTAATTTCAATATTCAAGGAGCTCTTCACAATCAGGATGAATTTGAAATCAAAGAGCGAAGGGTTGATTGCATACCAACTCACAACTTAGCACTGTTGAGCCGCTGGGCTAGCTGATGGGCCGAGCAACTACCAACCGGCAATTCCAGCTCACGTAACTCTCTTGTACTTAGGTCCCTTATAGCCCTCCTCTTCTTCCTCGTTCTCTCCAATCAAGCTGTTTACTATCACCTGGACAATCATAACTAAATTCCAAGTAATGATAGAAAATGGGATAAAGGAAAACGTCCCCTCTGAAAACCCTCTTCAAATTTATGACCAGATTGCTCCGGTTTGTCTTAGAATATATAGGCGTGCTTCTGGGTACTGAGTCCTGCAATTACCCGCACTCGCAATCCAGTCCTCCAGTCTTCGCCATCTCTTGCAAACGGCTTGGATATCTTTCAAGTGACCTTTCTTCCTAACTAACTAACAGAGCATCTAACTTTGAAAATGATTTTCCAAGTTCTCCGTCTATTTGCACTTCAAATTCGTTGCAAATTTTATGGTAACTTGTAAGAGCTACGCGGAATTGGCCTCGCTACGCGAGTACCCTCACTCAAGCCATTGAAGGCAAATGGAAACCCAACCTCCACCTCAGCCTGCGTTTCCTCAGAAAAATCTCAGAATCTCGAAATTCCTTTCATAATGGAGATCTACATCGATGGAGGTTGCCGCCGCAACGGGCAACTAGGAGCCATCGTCGCGGCCGCATGTTGCTTCAAGTCCCGATCCGGTCAAACGAAAGGATGGTACTGCAGCCTTCCTCCCTATCCTACACCTACGAACCAACGTGCCGATATCACAGCCCTAATATTTGCCTTCAAGAAGGCGCTCAAAAGATACGATGAGCTTGATTCCTACCCCCATATGGAAGTTACGATCAAGACGGACTCGAAATATGTCCTTAGGTGCATGAATGACTGGTCGGAGAAGTGGAAGCAGAATGGTTGGGGAAATGCGAGGGGTTATGAGGTCTCGAATAGATATCTTACTGAGGAGGCGCTGGAGCTTGAGGAGAGGGTTATGGCGTTGGGTGAGCTGGAATATGTTTGGATTCCGAGGGAAGAGAATGGGGTTGCGGAAGCTGTGCGCAACCAGAAGACGGATGAAATGGAAGCATCCTAGAACTTTATCATCTAATTGGCAGGTGGAGCCTCGAGCAACCGGATAGCGGGGAAGTTTTGACTTCTTGGGGAGGACAGTGATGAAGTCTTGGGTTTGGCGAACAGTGATTTTTGGAGCCTGTAGAGCTGGGCTTATGAAATCGGCTTTGAATACCAGTCAAAAGTCTAGATTTCTTATATGAAAGGCGATAAGGCTGGTTACGGGCCTCTTCCCTGTTGACTCCTCCGGTGGGCTTTGGCTATAGCGTTGCTATTTCGGAGACCAAAATGGGTTTGAGCATGCAAGAAATCTCGAAGAATGAAGTTTCTTGAGTGCTCAAGTGTTCACGGTGGTCAAGTCGTGGCAATCATTACCGCGAGTACCACACTCACACTTACACTTTCCTTCTCCAATATACATTATGCTTGAGAAGTTGCAAGTGTCTCTTATCGCACCTTCTCTGCTCTTATTAAGTTCAAATACTTGCCACCTGCCACTGCTATTTGTTGAACCCCATCTCAAGCACAACCTAACGACGGAAAACCAACATACAACCTACATTCCCTCTGGCTTCGCCCCATCCCCAGTGACATAAAATGTCCAAGATGATGTATAAGATGGAAGTCCTGGTCCACGGCGGTAACCGAAAAAGCACCAAGGCACGAGAAAAGGACGTGGCCGCAGCAGTAGCTGTCTTGAAAGTCAGCGATGGGCCCCCAAACCCATACTCTTTCCATCTACCTCCCGCCAGCAAACCTACCGAGCGGCAAGCCGAGCTAGAAGCTATTAACCTCGGTCTATCAGCCGCGCTGGCAATGCACAAAAATCTCAGAAACCCCTATTCCCTCGATCTCATCATTGTCACGGACTCTCTCTATGCCAAAGATTGTATGTTGGAGTTCGCTCAGACCTGGGTGAGCAATGGCTGGAAAGAGCCGTCTGGGGAACCGGTTGCTGTTCGTTCGTTTATCGAGAAGGCTATTGAGCTTAGCGATGAGGTGATGAGGGTTGGAACCGTGAAGTACTTCTATGTAGCGAAGGAAGAGAATCAGGAGGCAAATAAGTTGTTTGACGAAGTGGTGAATAGGAAACTTGAGGAGTATATATATGGCCCTCGTTGAGGGAAATGCAGAGAGGACTAAAGAGCTGGGTTGCAGAGAAAAGGCACTGGCTGCTATTGAAGACGAACCGAATGATACTGGATGGATCATACTGGGTCTTTGTGAAAGGCAAGGGGGGGCAAGCTATAGAGCCAAAAAACCTTAGCAAGAGAAGCGGCCTCGATTATCAATGACTAAATGAATAACTCATCTATCTCCAGATTTCCAGATGTTTTTGAAACCTAGATGCCTTCTACCAACGCCGCAGCACGAGCCTCCAGCAGTGTCTAGTCTCAGCATATGCCAACAGCTCTCCCAAGAAGTAAGAAAGTGGCACTCTGTCTCCACAAGCAGCCACTTATACCCGACTCCCCCACAAATCCATAGACAACTCCTCTCTAGAAAGAGAACGCCGCGCCTCTCGTCCCAAACCCAACACTTCCACAACCACCCACCAGACAATCAACGCACCACACCCCTCTCCATCGACGGCAGCGCGCCCTTCCCCCATCGGAACCGCAATCTTCTATTCCTAAACGGCGATATAATACGCTGTTGTTAACTTCTCCAACTTCCGCGACGCGGATCCTGCCTCGTCTCTACAAGCCAGCGCGCAGAGAACTCGTCGACGGCATGGGCGCTTGTCGGATACAACTGGCTGGAGCTTATGATCAAGACGGATTTAGCGCGTGTGGTTGGTTGGTTGTAAGATCTTACGACAGGGAATTTTGGGAGGTGGAGGAGTGAGTGACGGTGCTTAGATGTGCTTGCTGGCTTGGTTACAGCCAGGACAAATTGAAGCTGGTTTTTTGTGAGAGTGGTTGGATTAGGGGGTCGTGAGGGAAGGGAGTGGGCATGGAGCTATGTGGTCTTGTTATTCTAGGGTAGTGATGCGTGGGTTTGTACTGTACTTACTATGTTCCTCAGTTACCATGCTATTCCCAGAGTAACATCGTTACGATGTAGCATGCAATACTGGATGAGAGGGATGTATAGAACGCATGTTACATTTCTCATGGCACACTATCATCAACCTAATACCTACTATAATATACAATCTCCATGCCCTTCTTTTCTCACGCCGACACATTTCGCCTTGCTCATAAACGAAAAGCAAACGCGCCACACCATGCTAAAACGCCACGCCAAAGACTGAATGACAATCATTTACTTCCATCGTAAGCATATCACATCATACAAGCACATCCTCCACCTATCTCCCCATATCAGCTCTCACTTTTCCCCGCTCAACCTCCATCGCCAACTCTGCGTTCTCTCTACTCTTCTCCTGTAACCGCCTAATTGCACCCATGCGGTCACTCTCCCGCGCCTCTCGCTCGGCCTTAAGCTTATTCTCTAGTTCCTGGAGTCTGACTTGCCATTTCAAGTCTGGTTCGTATTGACCGTCTTTGGGGTTGCGAGAGGACGTCATGCTTTTTTCGGGCAGGATGCCTGCTGAACTGGCAGCGCGAGACATAGTACGGGTCTCAACCGCAGACGTGGAGGAGTGGCGGGCCATGGTGGAGGTGCGGGATTTGTCTGTGAGTTTGTGACGGGGGCCTGTGGGAACGGAGGGACTCGGGCTGCCATCTTGGTAGGCGCCGGCGCGGACCTCGTTTGCCGCTCGAAGACTTGAAACTTCCGTCTTTAGATTCTTGTTGATTTCTCGGAGCTTCACCAGTTCAGCTCGAGTGTCGCTATGGATACCGGGAATGGAACTTCTTGCCATAGTTTCGAGTCGATCGAGACGCTTAGTTCGGAGTTCGAGGTTTGATTCCAGAGTTTGATACTCTTTCCACAAGTCTTTCTCTACAGCCCGAATCCGTGAACGGAAATCGCCAACTAGGGTTTCGATAGTCTTAACAGCGGCAAGGAGATTCTTGGCAAATCCAGGAAGCATGTTAGCAACAGCTTCCATCGAAGGAAGAGCACGGCCATTGATGAGACTGTTATTATGTCTCCAGTCTTGACCACACAGGGCACTGAGACGATCCCATAGAGTGAGCAAAAGATTATTCCGCTCATTCATCTGGTCTTTGAGATTATTCTCTAGGGTAGCAATCTTACGGCGGTCTTGTTGATGGGAATTCTCCAATTCGACAACACGTGCTTCCTGCTGAGACAAAGTCCGGGTTGTGTGTTGCTGTGTCTTTTGGAAAGTCTCAAATTGATGCTTGGTGTTGCGATGAGATTGGCGTTCCTTGTCAAGCATATCAGCCAACTTCCTAGCTTCAAGTGCATGCGTCTCTAGAAGGTCATCTCGTTGTTTGATCTGGCGCTCTTTCTCAGTGTGAGATGCTTTGGTAATATCAAGATCACGCATAGTATTCTCGAGCTGTCGTTGAAGTTTGGCGATGGACTAAACATAATCAGAAGTGAATAAGAAAGGGGTGACATGAAACATACGTTAAGCAGGCTTGATCTTGTCCCATTGAGATCGCCAAGTGCTTCTCTCAAATTGTTTTCAAGCTCCATCAGCCTCTGCTTCCATTCAGCAACCTCCACTTCCCTCGATGTGAGACTCTTCCGCAATTTCCTAGCCTCATCCTTCGCACCAGAAGTCTCCCTGTTCAGCTCATTAATGTATTGCTGGATCTCCTGCTTCTCACGTCCAGCGACCGCTTCACGTTGCTGTCTCTCGCGGTCAAGACGGTGCTCAAGCTCCCTAATTCGCTCTTGCTCTTCCTGCAGACTTTGCTCGGCGTTGCGAACAGCAGCTTCAAGATCACCGATCTTAATCTTGTCGCCATCTTGTTCCTCGCGGAGGAATGCAATTTCGCTCTGGCTTGATTCTTGCTGGACAATGAAGCGATTAATTTTTTCATTGGCCTCGACAAGATTCTTCTCCATATGTTCGAGTTCTCCGTTGGCTTCATCAAGCTCCCGCTCAAGATCCTGGATGCGCCGGCCCTTGTTCTCGTGATCATCCTCAAGTCTGATGAGCCCATCACTCATTTCACGCATCTCATTCTGGAGGGCGTTGAAATTTTCAGTCGTATCTCTCAATTCTTCCTTCAGGTGTTCGTTCTCGGCAAGTTGTTGCTCGGACTCAGCGGCAAATGCATCTAATTCTTCCTGGGCCTCCTTCCGCAGCGACTCGAACATAATCTCGGCTTCCTCTTGGCCCACTAATGCTTCATCACGGTCGGTCTGCATTGTAATCAAGTCTTGTTCAGCAGTCTCAAGCGCCTCTTGCAATTCATTCGCAAGAGTCTCCGCCTGTTTCTTCTGGCCAACAGCTGTCTCAAAATCTTCCATACAAGATTCCAATTCTCGCTGAAGATCTTGGTTGTGAATTTTGAGACTATTGATGCGATCGCGAAGGTCGGCGTGCTTGTTCTCGAAGTCCTCGCGCTCGGTATCACTCATATTTGTCTGTCTTGTGATACCGCTCACTCGTGATAAGGATCGCTCGTGAGCTCTCGAGGCTGATCTCTCCAGAATCGAATCACCAGTAACTGAACCACCTCTACGCTGTCCAAGCTTGAGATCTTCAATTTCCTGATAAAGTCTTTCTTTTTCGCGGTTCCGGGAAGTTAGCATCGATGTTTGAGCACCGACCTCTCTCCGAAGCTCCGCGTTCTCATGCCTCAATTGCTCGCTTTCTCTCCGGAGATCCTCAACCAAGGTACTACCAGCGCTCATAGCACCAGTCCGATCATCAAATCGTTCAGACATGCCGGACCGAGGCCTTGAAGGCGAAACTTGGCGTTTCTTCGTGATGTTGTAGATGTTTGTTGTATGGTTGAGGCCAGGAATGCCACCTGTCGATGTTGTCTCACTTTTCAGACGGAAGATCTCCTCGCGAAGCTTCTTATTGTCCTCGTCAACTTGCTCCCTGCGAGAGGTCTCTTGTTCCAGAAGATCTTTCCAGACATCCATCTCCTCCCGAGCATCAGCATTACCCCGTCTTTCGCCCATTTGACGAACAACCTCAGCCAGGTTCCGCTTGTCATTTTCGCGATTGATAGCATCATTCCGTAGCTTTTCAATTTCAGTTACATATTCCTCAACGCGTTCGCGGAGATAAACAAGCTCGTCCTCTTGCTCTTGTGCACCCTCGTGATCAAACCATTTCGGGCTTGGGTCGCCATTTGAGGTTCCTGACCTGGCTGTACCTGGCCGGTCTTCATCATCCTTCAATTGCTTCTCCAGCTCCTTGACCTTCCTCTTCAATGCTTTATTATCCCGTTGCATCACGGCAAGGCCAGTCTTTAGTTCGACATTTTCCGAGATCATTTCCTTCACTCCCTCCTCAGAAAGCTTGTCCAATCGATCACTCAAGAACATGACCTTCAGCTTGAGATCAAAATTCTCCTTGGAAAGCCTCTCGATCGTACTGCTCTGTTCCTTCAAAGTCAAATTTTTCCCGTTTCGACCCAGTGATGATGACACGGCCAGACTCCGCTTGTTTGGCGAAACGCCATTCTTGCTACGATACTCCTTAGCAACCGATTCTGGGACCTGCACATTCCTAACATGCCGAGCGATGATTGTATCTGTGGGGGCGGATAAGGCTCGACTTGTCGCTCGTGGTGTCGCGGGAGGAGATGTGTCATGCTTTCGATCTTCCTCAGCTAGTGGTGCAAGTTCCAGTCCCTTTTCTGGTAACTCTAGACTGCCAGAGAAATCCTCGATCCCTGATGCCATGCTCCCCAAGCTGATTGATCGTGAGAGTGCCATACTACCGCTCCTAGAGTACCCACTACCTGGTGCTGCCCCTCCAGATTGCAAAGCGTAATCAGCACCTAGAGTGACATCCCTCCCATCGTGCGACTCGGTGGTTGTGACGAGAGAGGAAACCGACGAGTGTTGACTGTGTCGACTTCGTAGAAATTTGGGCCTCCGTCCAGAATTCTTTCGGTTCACGAGGGCGTGTCCTGGTGTGCTTCCTGCATCTGTGCCATTGAGACTCATGTTCGAAAGTCGGTGCAGAAGCGTGGATGGTTCGGATTCCGTGAATGAATCGTCTTTTGGTTTCCGTGGTGTAGCCTCCGTATCCATCTCCTCATCTGATTGATCCCTGCTCTGATGCGCCGTTTCGTAGCCCATGCTTGCCATAGATATTGCCCGTGACACTGTCCGAGCTGCGGCTGCTGCTGTTGGTGAGGAGGAAAGGCTCTCAAGGGCGGATGTTGTATTGCCATCCATAGTAGATCCATCTAGCGGTGGGGTCTCGGGTCGAGTAGCAGGTGTGTAGAAAGCATCTTGGGGTGTAGAGGGTGAATCGGGATGCTCGTCACGCTCCTTATTCTGTTCCTTGGGCGGTCTCTGCCTCGGTGACTGTCCCCGATCGAACAAGTATGAATCGTCTTGACCTTGCTTCCCCTCTACACTGATGGGCGACGGTACGGGCATAAAACTCGATTCCACATCATTTAAGTGTCGCTGCATCTCCCTCTCGTCCACATCCACGGAATCCTGCAGCGCATCACTCCCGTGTCCTTCATAAAGCATTGAACTGCTGTCTCCGGGCGGGGGTAGCGAGGGTAGAGTCGCCGGATCGAGGGATAGTATTCTCTTGTGGTGTTCTTGGGCTTTTGCGTTCGTAAATATCGAATCTGCAAAGTCCGGTTTGTCTGGGGAGTGGTTATTCGCATCTTCTCCAAGCCCACCGGGAATTTTGCGCGCAGTCTGCGGGCGCTCGTCTGGTTCTGCTGGAGCCATATCTAAATGATTCTCGTCCTCCGCCATATTTTGTCCCTTCAACGCGTTGCATTCGTCCTGTGCGATGTCGAGCTGAAGGTTTACAGTACCAGGCCGTCGATAGTGGCTCGAGTGTTTCTTTTACGGAGACACGCTGGGCTAGGTCGTCAAGGGCACGGTACTCGCAGGACTTGAATCACAGAGGCGTGTTTCCAGCGTCAAGAGGTTTTCAGATAATTTGAAAGTGAACCCGGCCTCGTCGTCAGGACGATAGGATCGTAAAAGGGCGGTTGATATGTTGGCGCATTAAGAGAGTGTGACTGCAAGGTCATCGTTGTCGTCTGTTGCTGTTGTGATGCATCGCGATGGGCTGACAGGGAGCGAGCTCTACAGTAACTTTATTTTCATGCTAGGCTCAAAGGAGAAACGCACAGCATTCCGAATTCAAGGGGCATGCATCATCACGATATTTGAAGGCATTCCAAGTTTTCCAAGTTTTCTAAGAACTACTATGATGCTACACTTCAGTCCCACTGCCTACGGTGTGAATCCTAGGGTATGCATCGTTCTCGTCTATTTTTGTGTTATTGACTGAGAATGTTCAATGTTTCAATTTCAAGACCTCGCCTAGAGTCTCAGCCCGCAACAGCTTTCTCCAACTTCTGTCTCTCCTCCAGATTAATCTCAACCCTGAATACAATTACAGGAATCAACCCAGATTCATCGTTGAATACATCTTGATTGTATTGCTCGAGAGTAGTTATGGATGCTGGGCTTGGTACAGTAGTTCTAGGCAGCAGACGGCAGTACGGTGTTGGAGTGAAAATATATTTTGAGGAAGACTTGGGAAACAGTCTGGTTTGAGAAACCAAGATGTCTAAATTGATCATAAGGTTCTGAAAATTTGTGTTTCTTGCAATTTTCTCGACTGTCCTATATTCTCGATGTTGGTTCTCGCTTACTTTGCCAGATCCGGACTTGATCCCAGACCTCTCCCCTATTTTGATTCAGTTGAAGACCAAGTTTAAGAATAAGTTTAAGAATAAGTTTAAGGCTAAGATTAAGACTAAGATTCCGCCGCAGTTAACTTTCAATTGCATTTCCAAACCGAATTCGTTAAATAAGCTCTCTTCTTTCATTTTCGGCACCTCAAAACCCTACTGAAGTTAAGAGCTAATGGTGAGTCTTCACTTTCTCCTATATTCGTCAGGTTGGAGGCACGTCTCGGTTACTAATTAACTATAGATCACCATCTCTTCTGGCTATGGATTACCGAGAAATAATGCTGGTAAACCTAACTACAGCGGCTTCCTGCTCTCCACGATGGATGTAAAAACTCGCTTCACCTCAGCTCTCAACGAAGGATTCCTATCACGGTTCCGAGTCATCTAAGTTCAGATCGAAGCATAGCAGTAAGGGAAATGAATGCTACGTATTCAGAACTACAGTATATCAATCCTCACCTGCAGTCTTGCCTCGCTTAGCTCTTCACATGCGATATTACCCCTGATCTCTCCAGCTACTCGGTAACTTCTGCTCGTCTCTCTTTGCTTTGTTCTGGGAAGAAACGTGCTCTTGCTATACATTATTCACTTTTTTCTCGTCTACCCGAGTACTATCATATCACTACCACAAGTCCACATTTCTTCCAACGCCGAAGTCAAATGAGCAAGTGGGCTATTAGCTGACGCATCCCTGTATGTTGCACTGTACTGTACTTTGCGGCCCAGTACCTAGCAACCACACCTCCTGCGGTTCAGTCCTGGCCATCATTTCGCCATCCTCAACGAGATACTGGTTTCGAAAGTCCGGCTTAACCAGTCTAATTATCCCACATCTCCTGCCCGCCCGAAACGTCAGCCTCGGACTCATAAACGACAACAACGGCGACACGAACGGGACCTTCCTACCCTCCTACCCCGCAGGCACCGCCATTTACAAATCCTACCTCGCTGCCTCGGCCGCCCGTCTCGCCCGCATGCTCGTGGTTCCCTCGGCCGCCTCTTATCTATTTAACTATATATCCGGCCATCCTATTTTCTTCGGCTACAGGAACCCTGATGTTGTGACGTTGGCCTGGTTGCCCAATGCGGCGTACTCGTATGCGAGTGGGATTGCGACGTTCAGTTTATCGTATACGAGCGCGGTATCGGCGGGCATAGTGGCGAATGGAGCGGCAGTTATGAGTCGCGGTGGTAGTGCGGAGTGGGCGAATTATCTCGGGCGTGCGATTTTGGATGCCGGGTTGTGAGAGTTGTTTTGAGGCGTATTGTTATGTGGTGTAAAAGGAGCCAGATGTAACCGGGTTAGAAAGGAGTATAGAATGGACAGGATAGACATTCAAACGAGATATGCAATACAGGTCTTGCTACCTTGTAAGTGAAGTGAAGTGAAAACATTGAGAAGAACCCACCGAAGTAGAACTGGTAGCTACAAGACTGTATTGCGCTAATCATTATGATCTCGCTATTTTAGCTAGACTTGATTGGAAGCCAGCGTTGAAGGAAGAAGAAGAATGTCCGCTTGGATAAGATGCTCTACTCCTAGACGAGACCAAGATGTGTAGAGAGTAACGACGTAGAAGCTTATTTGAAACCCTGCAAGTTCTACCATTTACAAGATGGATTATGAAGCCCAATTATTACAATCTCTCTTCTAAATAGTCCCAAACTCCGTCTAACCATGTTTTGTATGCCATATATCGTAATAACATCTCATCTATCATGCCATCACCACCACCATCTTATCTCTCTTCTCTCCTTGTCGCCAACTCCTCCTGAAACTCCCTTTCCGCCTCCTCATCCCCTTCTAATAAGATCTCATGCCCATCCCCCTCCCTAACCCAGTTACTAGCCACGCAATTAACCACCGCCAACCCACTCAATCCCCACCAGACAGCACCAACCACGCCCTGATTCAGTCCCAACCCATACAACGCTCCCCCAACACTAGGACCTATCGTCCTGCCGGCACTTGACAGACTCTGTCCAATCCCATGCATCGTGCCCAGGACACTCGGATGCGGCGATGCGTTGTTCACCAAGATAGTAGTCGCCGGCAAAGCGAATGTTCTGCCAGTGACCTGGATGAACAGCACGCTGCAAAGCGCCAACCACACCAGCGCCCCGTCTTTCTCCGCCGGCGGAGGTGTTTTCGACGGCACGATACTCAGGAACGGCACCAAGATATACGCCAATGGGAAACAGTACAGGAAAATCCTCCAACTCTTGACCGTTCCCAATCTTTTGTTGACAATGGGATATATAAACAACTGCATACTTATCCCAATAACGCCCAAGACTGCCATAGCAAAACCGACGTCCCTGGGCGGCATACCTAGGCCGCCGGTGAATTTGAACGGGAGATGTTGGTGGTAGGAGGGGTTTGAGGGATGGGCGGGGTTGGAAACGGGTGTGGAGAGGAAGACGAACCAGAGGTTGTTGAAGGTCCCGAGGTGGGTAGCGAGGAGGGTGTGCGCGAGGAGGGTGCAGAGGACGTTGTAGGTGAAGATTCGACGGAAAGGGAGTTTGTGTTTCCATCGGGGGATGGCGCGTGTGCGAGGAGAGGTGGTGGTAGGTGTTGTGGGGGTCATTTCGACGTCGAGTTCGGGGAATGGGTCGTCTCCCGGGAGGGCGGTATAAGCGGCTTCTGATGAGTCCTTGGAGCAGCCTTGAAAAATCTCTTTGAGCTTGCGGGAGATCCTCATGCCGAGGTCTTCTTTGTGGCGGAGGGACTCGAGTGTCTGTGGACATGAGTTATTGTTGAACCTCTGAGAAATTGAGCAGGACATACCTCAGCCAATCCAAAGAACACCCCCAGCGCAGCCGTAAACAGAAATAAAGCACTCAAAAGATTTGGTGGCGCATAAGGATACTTCTTCAACCAAGCAATTTCCCCAAATAAACTCGGGTAGCTCCCTGCTGGATCTGCCAGCAAACCACCAAGAATTGGCCCAATAATAACTCCAACATTAAAACACATTGGGAAGAGCAAGAAGGCTCTTGACTGATATCTAGTTGCAATATTAGTACTGGGAATGAGTTGGAACAGAGCACACAAACTTCTTCTCCTGCACAATCTCCGAAACCATCGTCCTCATAACCCCAATATTCCCATTCAACGCCCCTCCCAGGGTCCTGAAAAACATAGCCTGATAAAACGTCCTCGCGAACCCAAAGCCCAAGCATGAAACACCTAGAGTCCCCTATTAGCCCTTTCTTACCGCTCGTTCCTCTCATCTCTCAAACTACAAAGCTCACTTACTCGTTCCAAGTAAACCGATCAAAAGCACCATCTTCCGCCCCCCTCTCTCCGAATCACTAATCCTCCCCCACATCATTGCAGTCAAGAACTGCGCCCCGGTAAAACTACTCGCCATCAACCCCGCTTGCGCCGCAATCGTACTATCCGGAAGCGTCTCATCGAAAGACTTAAGCTGATAAAACATATACGCCTGTAGACTCGTTTGCACCAGCGGCTCACTCAGTCTCGCTAATGTCAAGATTACGAGTTGGCGACGATGAGGGAGCGACCACCACGTGACTTCATCTCCGTTCTTTTCGTTGCCTTCGCCATTCCCGTTCACTTCTTCAATGGCATTCTCTCGCCGAGAGCCTCTCCTGCTTCCATAACCTCGCTCACTCTCTGTATTAAGACGGAGAGCCGCAACTCCGCCTTCAGCATCTACAGCTTCTTGATCTAACGCTGCTAGCCTATTCCCATCCGAAGCGGAAGATTCGGCTTGTGCTTGCAAGAGCGGCGAGCGGGCATTGGGGTATTTTTCTGGGCTGGTATTGAGACGCATCGGTGGTGGGTATTTGTACTTGTACGGTACAGTAACTGAACAACCGCGACTTGGTGATAAGTTGAAATGTGAGTTTAGGATTGAGATGAGAACATTCCCAGGGTCGAGCGAGGAGAGAAAGTGGGATAAGTTGACATGTTGTTAGGCTGACGAATCGGAGTTGATTGGTGAAGAGGTGGGGTGGCGAGGAGAAGAGTGGGGGTAGGGTTGGGAGGCGGCGGCGGAATAAAAATATATAAACTTTCAACAAAGTTGAGCCCCTGAGTTCTGGAATATCGAAGATCAGATTTGTGTGGCGCATTCAGTAAATTCGATTCCATTGATTAATTGATGTGAATTTGACAGGCCCATCTTCCATCTCTCGTCCGAATATATTTTCAGCTGAATGGAGGATGGAATATATGAGTATTCCTAATCACTCTTTGTCCTTGATCTTCTCCTCTTGCCTCTTACATCTTGCCTCTTGCCTCTTGCCTCTTGCCTCTTGCACAGCACGGGACACCATGTGGATTCCAGTAGTGCACTCCCTTTTTCCAAGGCGGGACTGAAAAACACAACAATCCTGCTCTCCCCCGACCTTCCCCCACACTCGTCTCTCGCCATACCAGGAGGTAGCATTTGAAATATTATATGTTTGGTGGTGGGGGCATAAGTTCATCAGTCACTTACCCCATCTTTCAACCCCCGCCATATTCTCTGCCCACAGTCCTCAACGCCTCTTCCGCTGCCCTGGCCGCAGCCTCAGCCTGCAACTGAATAATTGCCGCATGTCCATCATCACCATGCCCATGCCCCATATCCCCATGGCCATCAATCTCCCCCTCCCCATCCTCCTCCTGGTCAATCAGCATATCCAAATCCCCATCCTCCCTCTCCACCTCCCCACTCCTCCTCCCCAGCATCGCTTGAAACCCGTCACTATCATGCTCGGTCCCCCCAATCTCATGGTCATGAAACACGACTCCGTCGGCATCATGATGGCTTGCATGCGAATGATGATTATAGCCACCTAGCTGCTGTCTTACGTCTTCCATGATCTGTGGGTCAAGAGGCAGGTACTCGGTTTGGACAGACTGCATGCGAGCGATTGGCGCGTGCGGCTGACTATGTTGCGTGTTGCGGAGCTGATTATGCGAAAGCTGTAACTGCATTGGACTCGGGAGGTGAGAACGTGAAGTTGGGTTCTGAGAGTGGGGGAGTGTCCGATTCAGCACCTGTGGTGACACCGAGCCTTGGCCGGCCGTATGCGGGAAAGTGTGGTGCTGCGTTGGAGAAACAATTTGATGGGCATGAGAATGGGAATGGGAATGAGAATGTGCAGAGAGTTGGTGATGAGGGAGACTGAGCACAGAGCCGGCGGCGGAAATCTGGTTTTGGTTTTGGCTGCGCGAGGAAACGGGAATCTGAATTTGGGGCTGAGAAGCAGGGGCGACAATTCGAGGTGCCGGTCTGATCACGCCGTCTGCTCTAACAACGGGGGCTTTGCCTGCCTCCTTGCACTGCGTGCAGTTCTTAATTACAAGACTAACCGTCTCCTTAATCCTGACCCAATGAAACTTCTCAGCAATCGTTGCTGTCGTCTTATTGATTCCCCCGTGCTGCGCCAAGTGCACATTCCTCGCAATCTCGTACTGGCGCTGGGGGTCGGAGATGACTTCTTTGTCTTTAAGCATCAGCTTGTCGGATTCCAGGAGGAGCTTGTAGTGCGTGGCTGCGCTGCGTAGTCTGCTTTTCTCGGCGCGATCAGCCCCTGCGGGATACTTGCCGTATTTCAGGTAGAATTTGATTTTATCGAAGCGTTCTTCACTCACGAAGTCTTCGCCGTCGGGGCCGAGATCGCGCCCGTAAATTATGGCGTCTATAAGCTGATTTGGGTAGGACTTGAGGTTCCCAGCTCCCTTGACCCTACCGACGCGCTTGAAGCCCAAAGCGTCCCAAATCTTGCATGAGGCAACGTTGGTCTCATACACAAGGTTGAAGACAGAATAGTTGTAACCAAGGCGTGGTGCCCATTCGAGGTAGGATTCCCCCATGAGGCGCCCGACTCCGCGGTTTCGGGCAGCATCTGTGACGAGAAAACCAGCGTTACAAACGTGACTACTACGGCCCGGATAGTTCGGCTTGATATAGAAACTACCAAGACACTCAATGGCCCAGTTTTTCCCCTCGAGAACATCTTCTGGGGACTCGATGTTTCCAAGGAGCATGACAGCTCCGAAGTTCTGAAACCAGTACGAGGAGAACTTGTCCGTAGCCATGCCCTCGATCATGGGATAAGTGTCGCCATTTTCGATTTCCTTGTTCAGCTGGTCACTGAGGTAGGCCAGAAGGGAGGCTGGGACTTGGTGCTGAGAAGAGAAGGGGACAATGGTAGCAATAGTAACTCGATCACGGAGAGTCACCTGTCGAGGGTAGACATCAACAGGTAACATCGGGTTCGGGTCATGAGGTTGGGGGAAAGGGGCCTCTCCTGAGGTACGATAGATCGTAGGGCTGGAAGGGTCATCCAGCATGGCAGGCATATTGACGTTATCCCAGAAAAAGGGGCTCGCTACACGTTTTCAGACTCAGGGGTATCGGATATCTACCGATTTTTATCAGAAGCGCATCTAAGGTGAGGGGTCAAACTCACACACCGTGATAATACAATCAGGCAAAATTAGGTCGCGATAAATTCTTTCTGACCGCCGCCACGATCGAGCGGGGACGGTCTGATACTTGATGCGATCGGTTCGCAAAATTCAGGAGAATGTGCCAGATTTCTGGATGGGAAGAGGTAGTACTGTGTAGCAGCGATGTAAAGTACAAGTGAAGTTCTGTGAATTGACAAGCGAAGTTGTGAGACCGGAGTAGGTGCGGCGCTAAAATGCTGACATAACGGCACGGCAGTCTTATATATTTAAGCGATTTTAGATATCATCATATCAACACCAGAATATATTTGCAGGACGAACGTCGTCTCATGATATGTGCATTAACATGGAGACTTGAGCAAGCGCTCGCCGCCGAGCTCCTCAGCTTCATCCTCTCATACCCCTTCCCCGCCGACCACGTCTGCCTCGGTCTAACCTACCGCCGCCTTTACGCATTCTACCGTTATCTCTACCCCCAAGGCTTCAGGATTAACGTTCCGTTTGGCATTTTGAACTTGTATCCGGATGGTTTGAAAGTAAGACTTACGGATTGGATGGCAGGAGAAGGGTATGTGTGGGTTGGGGAGCGGATCTTGAAGACTGGGTATTCGGTTCCCAATCCGGCGTTCATTGGGAAGACGAAGGTTGGGTTTTATAAGGCTGTTAAGATGGAAGAGGAGGAGCAAGAGGAGCTAGAGGACAGTATGAGTTAGAGGACTTGGTAAAAATAGAGGAGATGGAAGAGAAGGAGATAAAGGAGGAGATAGAGGAGATAGAGGAGATAGAGGAGATAAAGGAGATAGCGGAAATAGAGGAGATGAAAGAGACGAAGGAAATGGAGGAGCTAGAGGAGAGAGTATAAGTTAGAGGACTTAGTGGAGATGGAGGAGATAGAAGAGGAGGCGGAGAGTGAGTTCGTGGGCGTGAGATGATGGCAATGAGACCAGGAGAGGTGACTAGCTTTGGACACAGACCGCAGTAGTCTTGAATACCGAATCCCTTCTAATTTCTTCATTGCTTGAGCATCCAGTCTTTCTCAATGACTTAGAGGCTCAAAAACCTCCATATATCTCAAGCTGGTAAGATTTTCAAGTTGATCCCTAATCTGCATGCCCGCCAGATTAGTTATTGATGATTTATTTTCTTAATTGGAGGATAATGATAAGGTGTTAGGCAGGCTTGTAACCACCGCTCTGCCACCGTGTTCCCTGTAACAAATAAATCCCAGTTTGGATTTCCTTAATTTCAAGACTCCCTCGTCGCACTTGTATCTGACCGCATATCAAACTACACGGATATTCAAAGATGAAATACTCGGGGTGGGGAAACCTAATCCACTCCCGCCATCTATAGTCTACCGTCCAAAGAAAATCAAACATGCTCCCACCCATTTCCAACAAGAACCTGCATCTCATCAACCAAACACGCCTTCCCCACCTCTCTATGCTCCGTCTCCCCCGCCCCAAGAATCTCCTCCTCCCACCTCCTCAACCTATCTCCTATCTTCCACCTATTCACCACCCTCCCTGGCCAACCCATCACCCACATCCATCTGTTAACCCACACGCCCCAGACCCTCGTCCACCTACCTAGCCACTGTCCCTTCTTCCCATACTTTTGCGGATTGACAAGCTTATCCGCAGCTACCCCATACGCTACTCTCACGTTGGGATTGATCCACACACCCTTATGTTGCTCTTTACTGAGCAGTGCGGCAGCTTCGTAGTGAATAAGACAGCATTCACTCGCTTCCAAATGATACCCCGCCAAGTCATCGCCTATCCCCCTAAACTTCAGTTCTTTCCCTGGCGTATACCAAGGCGTTGCATCGAAAACCACCAGTCCATTCCAACAGCTCTGTACTGGAATCGGTTGCGAGTAAGTGAACGCGGAAGAAGAGAGGGAGGAGGAAAAGAAAGGGGGGTGCAGGGAGAGCGGAGGTTGGTGTCTGGAGTCGAGAATGGCGAAGGTGTCGTAGAGGAGGGGAGGAGAGGAGAAATCGAGGGCGCAGGCTGTGGTGTACTCTCCTCCCCGAGTATTGAGTAACATCTTCAACTGATCGGCCTGTTGAGAATTATTAGCCCTATATCAACTCATGACAAGGGTGACGAGAATATGGAGGAAAGGGGAGGAACAAACATTCCAAATAACATCATTAATCCAAACCACTTTATCCCATCTCTGTCCCCCACGCTCTACCTCGCCATCCCCATCCCTCCCCCTCATCTCCTGCAGTCTCCTCATAGCCTTATTTCTCAGCCCCGCCAGAAACGGCAATCTTCTCATCTCCATCTTCCCCCTCGGCGTCCACACCCAGCCTTCTTCTTCTTCTACCGGAGTCCTATGCACAAACCACCGAATCAGCATAAAACCCTGAAGCCAGCCCGAAAACTCGCCACCTCGAACCCGCTCCCACGACAGTCCCGAAGACCCCCAGCACGCACAAGCACCGAAACAACACTCACCTATTCACCTCATCCTCATGCGTAATCTCACTCATCTCCACACTCCTCTGCACCCCCATCGCCTCCAACTCCTTATCTAGCCCCCTCAGCACCTCCTTCGTGCCATCCCAACTCCCGCTCTCGAAAATAGAAACAAACACGTTCTCAACCCCATACCCCGTGACGAAGTCCAACAACGCAGGAATCCAGTGATCCCGCAGCAACGCCTCGTCATTCCAGTGCAAACTCGCAATATACAGCTTCTCCCTCGGTTTCGTCTTGGCTATCACGAACTCGCTGTCTTCCGTTTTGCTGGGTGCCGGGCCTGGCGGGACAAGAGCAGTTTGGGAAAGGGACGGAGGAGTGCGGATGGTGAATACGAGGTCGAGGATGGTCAGGAAGCCGGCGAGGATGAGGATATGGCGAAAGTATCGCCGGGAGAGGTGTAGCAAGTGCCTCAGCACAGAAATAAGGCGCGGTCTAGCCATATCTTGAACCCGTGGGCTGGTGCTCGCGGCGTTGTAGCCAGCCAGCCAGCCTTGTGGGACGAGATGGATTCTGGGGTGAGATGCGCGGCTATCTATCTCGAGCTGCAAGCCATGTCTTGGACCCTGCGATCTCGACTGTCCCTTTCCAGGCCGGAGCGGATTGATGTTGACTCGGCCCCGCAAAAACACCAATGGGACAATTAAGCTTAAAAATACTCAAGATCGCGCGGGGTCAGCGCAAGTTGGAAGTTGAGACTTGAAGCAAAATCAGAAGTGAACGTGAACGTGGTTCTTCTCAGCCTGGCCTGGCTGCGCCTCATATGCGTTACACCGCATACGGCACAGCACCAACCGGAGATCACGACACCACGCCAGATCCATCGTCGCAAGGCTTGGAATGGTTTCTCGGTACAAGCAGGCGGATCTTCGAGTTCTTTTATTTCACGGCATACGAGGCTGAGAAATTGATCTAGACGGGAGGCTTGGCTAGTGAGGTTTGACACAAGGCTGTCTGGAGCGTGATCGAGCTAGAGGAGGAATTACGCCCGGCTGTGGTTGTTTGAGACATGATTCTTTGCACGCGGAAGTGTAGCTTTGCTGTAGCTTGAGATTATAGGTTTTGCAAATATCGTGGAGAACTTCACAGACGCCATCCATGCGCAAGGTAAACAACCACCAGGCTGAATCGAACACCCTTCTTATTTTTCCTCCTCTCCCGCTCGTATTAACACTCTCGCACCAAACCTCCATCTAAATACGTTACCCAACACCCTTCATATCTCATATCATAAACAATCTTTTCCTCCCCACCCCCTCTCCAAAGTCTTCCCGTCTCGGGAGCTCGTCCAAAAAAAAGCAGCAAGTGGGTATACAAATACAAAAACAGTCCACGCACCAGCGTAACGCCAGCTGACACACACAAAGGTATCCTATCCAGGTGAATCCATTGCCTGCTAAAAAAAAAACCCTAATCAATCCCTACCCATGCCTTGCAGTAAAAAAAAAAGGTGTACAATGCAACTCCTATCGCTGAATGGGGACATAATTATGTGTGTAGCGTAAATCATGGCAGTCTTCGAATCGAACTTGACGAATCGAGAGTGTGAGAGAAGTCGAGTAAGTAGAATGCGTGTTAGAAGCGTGAACGTTTGGCATGTCCACTTTTCCGGCATATCCGATTCTAACAAAAGGAAGAAATTTCACAAATATCGTTTATATTCATGGCCTGAGCGTAATATCGCCCTCACCGTCCCCGGCCATGATGCCTTCTTCAGCTGTTTTTCTCTCCTCCCTCTCGGTGTAGATCTTCTGCTTTCCAGCTTCGGCTGCTTGCAGACAGTCGATGTAGGTTCTGAATTTAACAATCTCGCGGAGGAGATAGGAAGATTTCTTCTCCCAGTTCGCCATCGCCTTTTGGGAGTTAGGATGACGTGGAGTGAACTATTTTCTGTCAGATTACTGATTTGGGGTAAGAAGGCGTTGTGACTTACAGCAAGAAGCATTGGACTTCTCAATTGGTTGTGCTTCTGAAGCTCTTCCTCAATACCAGAAACATAGTCCGTCAAAGTACGCAACTGATCCTGCTCCATGAGGTTACTGGCACGCATGCTCTGCGTTGGTGGAGACCAGTCCGAGATCGCAATCCTATCACCAGGTAGGCGAGAGCGCATGGTGTTACCTGGGTAGCCTTGATCCAGACTTGAGCGGAGAGAACTTTGAAGACTGGGTCTTGCGCCGCTTGTTGATGGCCGAGTGGAGTCATTGATGGCGTTCACCAGCGCGTTGTTGACAATAGAATCAGACCATCCGTACTCGATATTGCTGATACCACCAACCAAAGGATGGTTGGAGAGACGAGCACTCCAGTAATTTGCGGTTGAGACGAATTCCTTCACAATATCTGGAGTACCAACTTGGAACAAATGAACGGCTCCCGTTGGCAGGGAAAGCGCCCATACGTGAGGTCTCGCCTTTGAGTACCCGGGAGATGGTAATGCACTGGCAATTGTTTGTCTCAGCAGGAATGAACCCAGACTCTCGGCATTCTCTTGCCAATTACCTCCACCTACAACTCCAGCAGGACTCTTCCCTTTGGATTTGTTGCGCATACTCTTTGATGAGAATGAAAACAAGCTCATGTAACCTTTCTCAATGACAGCAAACACTTCATTCCAGTTGCGATCCCTAGACTTCTTGTCCATAGCCTCGAGATGATGCTTATGCTTGACGATGCCTTCCTTAGCCCATGGCGCACCATCAAGTTCCAAAGACTCGTCTTCAAGCAGAGGAGCAACGCGCAAATCCTCGCGCTCACTGCCACCGCTTCCGGTACTGCCAATGGTCTCTTCGCGAATGATGGCCTGACTGAGCGCGTTCGCAAATCCAATCGACTGTTGGTAATCGCCTTGAGGCCAGGTCGATCCAAGAGAGTCGACAGACATTGAAGTTTGCGTCTTACCAAGTGAGTACTTGCTCCATGTGCTGGAGGAGACTGACGGGCTCCACATTGAAGATTGATCATCCAGGCTGGTCCTGCTTGATCCCATTCCAGATCCGGGGTAAAGACGCGGTCTCGAACGGTTCTTGTTGCTCCATTTCCCATTTCCAACACGGACCGTCTCTGCTGTTCTACCTCGGGCGTAGCTGTGAGATTCCGAGGGGGCTTTGCTGAGAACACTTGGAGATCGCCGGAGCATACCATTTGCGAAGACAGATAAGCTGTTCGATGATGGCGTCTGAAGTGTCGATTTATCGGGTGCTGCACCAAACAAGGGAAGACGCTCGTTGCGAATAACGTTGTAGAAATCCTTTAGCACAATCTCGACCTGGACTTCCCAAGTTCTTAGGGTTCCATGGAATGGTGCCTTTACCAACGGCCCACAATCATCGATGGGAGAATCATAGTCCAAGGGAGTTGGCGCATTGCCATCACAGTCAGTTCTTGGCGGTGGCCTGAAAGAGGTTCTCCACGATGGCCGCTCGACTTCAATAGATGCTCTGTGTGGCTTCAACTCTCCCGATTGAGAAGTCTCCTGATCGAAGGTGCTGCTCTTTCCAGGCAGGACGCTCGGTCTCGAAGGCTCAAATGCGTCAGGGGCTAACTCGGCTACGCTTCTTCGTACCGTAGGCATGGTATTTTTGACAAACTGACTCCTAGTCATCTTCTGGTCGATATCCGCAAGATGTAAGTCGGTGTTGAGCAGGAGGATCGAGTAGCAGATGGTGTGTACTACATCGATCCCCTTGAACCCATGGTTTGGGTTGCACTGGCACCACCGCTTTGCAAAAGCAACCAAAATCCTATCGACTTGCTGACTCTCTGCCTTGAGAATTAACCGGCTGCACATCTGTCGGAGAGCAGCTAAAATATTCAAGTTCACGAAGTCATAGAACTCCATGTAAGCAGTGAGCGTTTTCTGCCGCAATGGACCTTCTTCGCCCATCCATGCAGCTGACTTCTCGTTCTGGATGAAGTCCCCATTGCCGTCGTAAATCTTTTTCGCTCTCTCGCGGTCGCTTTCAGCAGGAACAGTGTCATCTTCAGCAAGCACTAGCTCATCTAGTGATTTGATAGCTTCGGCTGCTGTAAGCATCTTCTTGGAAGGCTCTGGCTCGTCGATGTCCTCTTCACCTTCGACTTGCAAGATTGGGAGACTTGTCGCGGATTTGTAGGCGATATCGGTCGATCCAGGGTTTCTGCCTGCAACCTCCATCTTCAGAGGTAGTGCAAGATTGTTATTAACCAGATCCTCCTCAGAAGATGATGGCTCTAACCAAACACGGCCTTGCTCTTTCTCCAGTTGACTGGGAGATTTGGTAGGTGTTAACATAACCCATCCCTCCTCCTTCGTTTCAACAATGGTCTTCTTTAAGCTCGATTTCGACTCCGTGGCGCTGTTAGGGGATTCGACCATTGCTGATTTGAGTAGAGCAGAATTTCCGGGGGTGGGAGAACGTCTTGAATAAACCCTCTCATACTCCGCAACCAATGCCATATCTCTGACTACAGCAGCTGAAGGTGGCTTGGGACTGTCAGCGCGGATGGAATCTTCATATGTGCTCAAACTCGCTAATCCTTCGCGATCATTATCGCTACTGTCTTGAAGGAAGGTAGCATCCTTTTCGTCCCTTGACACACCTCGCGAAGCATTAGGAGGGGTCGATAGCAATGGCGACTGGGAGAGCGGATGCGCAATGCTCTCAACAGGTCCCCGGTCACTCCGCTGCACCGTCCGGATGGTAGCACTCTTATCCGGCTCATAATCTGGTGAGAAACCTCTCACATGTCGATCACTCGGCTCTGGACTATCGCTCATTTGCCGGTCTATATCAGCATGATTTAGATCGGTTGGCGTTCTTGCTGGTGTCCGCAAATACGGATTCATTACTTTCCTCAAGCTGCTAACAGGACTAGGAGCGTTAAAACCATAGTCCTCCGGTTGTAACTTTACTGGTGGTACAATAGGTAAAGGTACAGGGGCCTCCGCCTCGGAAACCGACTTCTTGCGCCGCCGGAAGAACGACGACGACTTTTTCGTAAGTACGTGTGCATGTTCTTTGGGCGGAGGGGGAGGCTCCCTTGGTGGAGGTTGGATTTTGAGTTGGCTGGCGATATGTGGTGGTCTACTGCTTGGCCTGTCCGTTGTTTCACCGGATGTATTGGATCCGTGCGATGGTGGAGGTTCTTGTGTGCTCACCGGGTTATTCCTAGAGGAGCCAAAAACTCTCCTGAAGAAACCCGGACGCTCTCTAGATGGTTGGGGTACTCCTTGCGAAGTCTCTTTTGCTTTTCCATATCCGACCAAAGGTGCTGGTGCTGTTTCCTTGATGAATGCTGGCAATGGCGGGAGTTCACGAGTCTTGTCCTTCAATCCATAATCAAATCTTCCTCCAGAATCATTCCTTCCAGAAAGTTTCCCTTTGTATCCGCTCTTCGATGATCTTGCGCTCCGTTTTCGTTCCAATTTCTGAGGTTCGGGTTCAACCCGTGCTGGGGAGGGTTGGGGTATCATAATTGGAGATGCAGGTTGAGCTCTGCGAGGGCCACCAGGAACTGTAGGTGTTGGCGCAGCGTCGTAGTCGTAAGAACCGAAAGAATTGGAGTTCATCTCTAATTGACGAACAATTGGACCCGGCTGTTGATGAGTGTTGAGAGCTTGGCGGTCACTTCCAAAGTCAAAACTGGAGGATCTACCAGCAAGACCGTGAGCCCACCGTTGACTGCTTGTGACCTGAGCGTATCCCAAATCAAAGCTATTGGCACTGCTCCCCTTACTTCCCTTTCCGCTTCGCGAGTGGACGACCCTTGGGGGAATTTGTGGTGGTGGCCGATTTGCCGTCGAAAATGTTGAAGTAGGACCTACATCACTGTGCATTCTTCCTAGTTGGAAATTTGAGCTGCTGTTACTTCTCCTACTCCGATTCTGTGCTGAATATCTGCTCGAGTCGTCTGCATTATCGTAATCGGAGCTGTATGAATAACCGTGTCCTGCTGCCCTGCCAGCCCGGGGCGCGAAATTCGACTGCGGTTGATGCTCCTCATCCACGAAAGTCGAGTATAACTGTTCCTCATCAACAGTGGGTTGTCTATCAAATGTATCCCCAGCTTGGCCAAACGAGAATTGGTCGAGGGAGAGCAACATATGGTCAACCAGTGAGTCTCGGGTGACTTGGCGAGGAGACAAAGACAGGTCGTGAGAATCGCGATTGAGATTCAGACGGGCTCTCTGGGGGTCATTATCTTTATTCGCAGACGGATCGATTGGTGTTATATCATCCAGAAAGGTTTCCCTCGGCCCAGTTCGTACTTTAAGCGCCCGATTTGCAGCAGTAATATTGCCCTTGATGGGACGAAAGCTCTCCTTTTTGGGAGTCTGCGGAGGAGAGGTGTCGTTTGCCATTGCCATTGCCACTGCCTTCTCCTTTCCCTTATAACCCGTGTCTAGATTCAAGGCGATGCCGAGACGCTTTGTTGGCGAGGTTGTAGCTGGGGGAGAATTCTCGTAGGACTGCATCTTGCGTCCTGTTAAATGGCTCTGAATGGCATTCGATTGATCTGAGGCAGGCTGTCGACGGCGACCCCATGCAGCTACAGTGGCAGAACAAGAACCTCGATTAAGGTTCGGGGTCGTAGATGTGATTGCTCGCGAGAACCATCCGACCGGAGAATGTCGAGTTGTGAATGAAGCCTTGCCTTGCGCAATTGTTCGTTTGTTCTGGGTCTAGGAATAGCTCAAAAACCGGGGCTTGATGCAGAGGGCGTTTGATGCGATCAACTATTGAAACGGCTGAGCCGAATAACTCATCCTAGTCGACTCTAGAAGGCGGCTTGGACTGTTCTTGGACAGTACAAGCACGGGAAGGACAGGAGATGGAGGTTGCAGATTGGCAGATTGGCAGAGATCTGCTTGGTTGGAACTTGGAGAGCTTGGGGGGCAGCGGCTGGAAGCTGGAAGCTGGAAGGTTAGGGGTAAATGATTGGGGGTCGGTGGAGGTGGTCACTGGTGAGCAGAGAGCAGTGAGCAGAGAGCAGTGAGCAGTGAGGCTAAGCACTAAGCACTGAGGAGAGCCGGTGGTGAGGAACGGTGGAGGATTGAAGCTGTTGATGGGGGTGGAAAGGAGAGAGGGCAGAGGAGAGTTGAGAGGGAGCACAAAGACTCGGGGTCGAATTTCGAGGTTGCAGCACTAACAAGACCCAGATACAGTATCACATCGCCATGCAGAGCTGCCCCAGATGCACATTTGATGCCATGCACAGGTAGGCTTTAATGAGGACCGACGATATAGAAACAAAGTGAAATAAAATGAAATAGAATATGATAAAGTCCTGAGTCCGTCCCGTCTCGGTAATATTACAGTACAGTCTCATTCTGTCTAATACAGTAGTCCGGACCTCACCAACTCACTCCCAGCAAAATGGACTCCAGGCGCCAGTCTGTTACTGTGGGATTAAATATATCTAAATTGCAAAGCTACCTAAATCGCAGGCAGAGAGTCAAAGGTGGGATAGTAGGAGGTCTGTGTTGTGTCTGTGTTTCCTTCTATCAGTGTTCAATGTGTTGCGCTTTGAGGCTTTTTCAACCACTTGAAGCAGATCATATGTAGGGCGAGGTATCGTCAAGGAGGCTAAACAGCCTTCTTTACTTCTGTACCTGCATTTGTTTAATTGGAGATGCAGCTTAAGATTGTTTCGGAGGGCAATATGCCGGGTTTTAGGGCAGACTGTGCGAGCTTACGTCGTATATCTTCACGTTCTCATGCAGATGGTGTTGGTCAACGCTACTAACAAGTCGCTGACAGGAACACCAACAAGAAAGATATCCTGACCAAAGCACCTCCGTAGTCGTACCATATCACGACTGGACCTGGCGGGACATCGTGAGGCTGGTGAGGGGAACCTCTACTTCCGCGCAACCTTGCCTGTTCGTTCTGGCTGGGAGGAGTTTCAGAGGGAGGGGAAGCCGGTTCAAACTTCACAGCAAAGCACTTTGACTTCTTCTGATGTCTCCCGAGACCTTCGGAGTCCGGACCCCTCGCTCCCAATGTCCCATCCAGGCTCCGCGATTCTTCTGTCACCTTTCCCTTCATCGACTCATCACGGGCAAGTCGTTTTGGTAGGAAGACACTCTTTTCCAGAACAAGCGGTGTGCTAAGGATCCTTCTGAGCAGTCAGTTTGAACCCATGGCAACCAATCTGTTGGAAAGGAAAGCATGGCAGTGGCAAAGATGCAAAGATGTGGACAAGGACGAATAGCAGACATGTTCTGTGTCTCTTTTCCTCCTCCTTTCTTTCTGGGTTTGGCCGATATCACTCCAACGCTGCACGCCAAAGGGGCATGTAGTTCTCAGCGTCTGGTTGGCATGAAGAAAAGCCAACTCTGGCATCTCGTGCCTGGCATGAACCCCGTCTTCCCTCCGTCTTCCCTCCCTCACCCAATCATCCCCTTACACCTTGCCTTGACCCCTTGAAGCCACATCTCGAAAGCCTGACAAGGCGGGAGATCCGTCATCAAGTCTCTCTTAGTCGATCTCGACCTCAGGTCATAAGACACTTCATGCTTCACGGTAAGAGAGATATAGGAGCTTGATATCAGCCTCCTCCGAAACCAAGACTTCACACACATCGTCTCGCAAGCATGGCCGTTTTGGAAAGTGAGGTTATCCCTTGATGTTAAAACCCCACGTGCCTGGCAGTTCGATAGTTGTATTATCTGTTCCTTTATTCCCTTGCCTATCTGTATCATTACTTGGAAACTTCACAGGTCGTTACAGTAGTACTTTGTAGTTACATCGTTTCTTAAATTCCAACTGCGCCAAGCACGAACAGTAAATTTCCGATGCATATCTCGGGGCGAGTCCCTGCAGGAATGGGTTGGGAAATGAGTGGGATGAGACGATGAGGGAATCGAGATAAGCGTTTAATCGAAAGATACTGTAACTATCCGGAAAAGAAAAATGCTTTCAAGATCCATCCGGAGCGCTGGCCCGAAAGCCCTCCCAAAGTCTCTCAATATTTCTCAATATCTGAATGTCGGCACGGGTTGCATGTGTTGCATGTGCTGCACGCATGCTGCAAGGAGATTCCGGATCGACGATGACGATTTCTCCGAGAAGAAGAAATGTGATTCTATGGAGAAAAGGTGGGTTCGTCGATGAAGGAAAATAGAGTTCTGGTTTCAATGTGAGATATCACATCAGTTACACCCCATTTTTGGGAGGCGAGACGGGGATTGGGGTTAGAAAAACCTTCTTATATCCACTCTGCCATACTCTTCTTTTTCATATATTTGCCAGATATTGTCGGTCTGAGAACACTTTTTATAGTTTGGTGCGAGAGTCAGGACAAGACAAGTAAGTATACGCGGAATCTCACCCTCGCCAAGAGCTCTTGGACAGTCTTGGATTTCTTAATTTGTTTTCTCTGTTTCCCCTCAACTCAAGGAGAAAACTATAACACCGCACTACCCCTGTTGCAACTTGCAAGTCCTTAAACTGCAAATTGTCTAAACTCTCTTAGTTATGAAAAATAGGCATACTCACCTCCATGAATCGTGTTTTTCCCCATTCTCAAATCTCACAGCTTGTCTCATCCCCATTTCCCTTTCACTCCATCACGAAGCAACAGGAATCCCCTCAGTAGTAGCCTTTCCCCTCCCCCCCCGCCCCCTCAAAATTTGCCCTCCATTTATCCTCTTGCTTGAATAACACAACTGCTTCCAACGCACTCGGAGTGCCGCAGTCTGGGTCGGCACCTCCTTCGAACACAACTCAGAAATAAAACCACAGGCGATCCGAAGAAGGAGACTGGAAAGAAAGGTGGTTCATATCTCGACAACTTCATCTTCGCCCTTGAATATAGCACCTGCGAGAGGGGACTGTCCCTTATCATCGAGGGAATTGGGATTGGCTCTGTGTTGAATAAGGGGGGTGACGAGAGGGGCGTGGCCGTGGTACAATACTAGCATCACCTGCTTTCCATCAGCCTTCTGCTCTGACAGTTCATCTCCCTGTACCAAGTACACGCCCTTCTCTCCCAGATCTCACTCCTCAAACTGGTAGAACGCAAAAAATTGTAAATCCCAGCCACCATTTTGAACCCAACATGCAACAAGCCCCCTCTTTCACCCCGAAACCCTCCCAAAAAATCGAAGCAAACCCCCCCAGACATAACTTAAAAGCACCTAAAATAATAAATATTTGCAGGCAATCCAGCCAGCAAAGCTTGCTAAAAGCCACCCATCTGCCCAGCTCGAGCCGCATCATACATTCTAGTTGCAAAAGCGATAGCTTCCGGCGGGAGACCGCCTGCTCCATTGGCGCCGTTGGAGTTGCCGTTCACGTTCGGAGGTTTTACGTTATTTCAGAGACAGTTGGGAGAAACCGAGAACTGCACATGTCGGAAGTGTTGGTTCTTTGCTTTGGGCAGGGTAGTGGTAACTTCGTAAGGTCATTGATTGAAGCCGGTAGGAAAGGGAGAGATTAATTCTCCATCCATGGAGATTTTGAGCGCGTTTGTAAATCTTCGCATGCATGCAATGATGATTCCGTTTTCGTATCTTAAAAAATCCTCTATCCTGCCCGAATGCAACAACTCTCTCCCTTGTCAAATTCCAGACTGTGGCTTCCAAATGTCAGGTCCTCCCAGCTCCGAAATGTAACCGCTGCCTCTAGCTGATCAATAAAACATAATAAGCGATCCCGGCTCAACAACACACCAAATGTTCCAAACGTGCCGGTTAGCTCAGTTGGTTAGAGCGTGGTATGTCTCTTCCATATGAATCGCTTGAATATAAAATACTAACAGTCTCAAAGGTGCTAATAACGCCAAGGCCATGGGTTCGACCCCCATACTGGCAACTATGAAGGTTAAATTCCTTTCGGTTGTATTTTTTTGAAATTTTTATCTTTTTTAACGTCGGAGAATTCTGGAATCGTGGAAGCTGGTTTGTTGGAGAAGCGAGAGAGCTGGAAGAGGAGTTATCTAACTTGTAGCTTCGTATAAGTCCCTTTTTAGGCTTCAAAGGAAGAGACGACTGAAACGGGGTTTTTTGGTTTTTTTAATGCTGAATGACTGCAGTGTTCTTGTCCCAAACCGTCTACAGTAATTTATTTGCGTAAAGTGCGTAAAGGTTGCCCCCTCATATTCATTGATCTTCCTCAATGTTTCCTTGCAGAAGAAGTCTTCGAGGGGCAGCTTGCTGCTCGCCCACTCAAATCAGTCTGAAGTATTTCTAAAGCCAATATTCCCAAAGTAAAGTAAACTAGAGTTTTGCAACTCTAGCTAAAGTAAACTCATTCCAAAGCATGCTTCCATTTCAAGGAAATCAAGGAAATCAAAGAAACCTTTCGGCTTAACATTCTGCTGCTGAGTCGGGACCAAGTGTCGGATATCTCAGCCTCGCGCTAATCATTGGCTGCTCACTTCCCCAGTCTCGGCTCTGAACTTTGCTGCTTCATAATCAAACTGTCAAAATGAGAACAAGTGTTATTCGTCCTTTGGTCTCGACGCTGCCAAAGGTAGTGAGGAGAGCATATTCTGTGAAGACCGAGAGTGTTATCAAGGTAACGTTGGCATTCCTTTCAAGAAGCAACAGGTCCCAATAGCAAAATTCCCCAGAACCAGCAAGCTCAATTGGGATACACGACAAAGCTGTTATCTATTTCCCGAAGCTCCCAATTGAGCCTGGTATTAGCTATCCGACTTCAATTCTAACTCCTCCAGGTCCTCGACGTCCAAGCCCCTCACAGCGGCCGAATCCGCATCATCTCCCTCGCTCGCCCAGCTGCCCGAAATGCCATCTCCAGAAAGCTCCTGCAAGAGCTCCGCGCAAACATAGATGCTGTAGCCGCAGAATACGACCACAATGGAGATGAAGCCCCTCCAGCCAAGAGTTACGGCGGAGCAGCAGGCGCAGATGAGAGAGGCCCAACAAGAGCCCTGATCTTAACTTCCGACGTAGACAGCTGCTTCTGCGCCGGAGCAGATCTCAAAGAACGAGCCGGCTTTACAATAGACGAGTCCGTCTCTCTCCTACCCCCCCTCAGCCCATTCTAACATCCCAGCAGAACAGCTGCCTTCCTAGCTAACCTTCGCAACACATTTACTGCCCTCTCCACCCTCCCCATTCCCACAATCAGCGCTGTATCCTCCCTCGCCCTCGGCGGCGGTCTCGAATTGGCTCTCTGCACCACAATGCGAGTCTTCTCCTCCACCGCACAAGTAGGCCTCCCTGAAACCCGCCTCGGCATCATCCCCGGCGCAGGAGGAACCTACCGCCTCCCTGCGCTCATTGGGCTCGGTCGTGCTCGGGACATGGTTCTCACTGGTCGCCGAGTGACTGGAGCCGAGGCATACTTCTTAGGAATCGCAGATCGCCTGGTAGAAGTGGTGCCAGATGAGGGTAAAGAGGGGGAGGAGTTTAAGGCGGATTTGGCGGCGAAGGCGAGTGATGGGGTGTTGAGGGAGAGTATTCGGTTGGCGGGGGAGATTTGTGAGGGCGGGCCGGTGGCGGTTAGGAGTGCATTGAAAGCGGTAGGGTACGCGAGGGAAGAGGTTGAGAATAAGATGTACGACAGGGTCGTGGGGACTGAGGATAGAAATGAGGCTCTTAAGGCGTTTAGGGAGAAGAGGAGGCCGGTATTTACGGGGAGGTAAGTGTACAGTACGATTTGGGCTGTACAAGTACAAGTACAATCTCGACATTATATTGCACTTGTACGTGCAAGTAAATCAGAAATTGAATAGGTTCAGGCGGTTTGGGACAGAACCTACTTGACGCCTGCTCCTTTCAAAAAAACCAGTCTTACTAACAGGTGGTCCTCCGCTCAAGCTAGGGATTTTGACCCTGTCGTTCGTGGACTTGATGCTGAGCTTTCACAATGCAACACCATGCGATCACAAAGCGACTTCTCAAGAACGATCTCTGTCTCGGGGTCATGGAATGCGCATAGCCCTTGGGGCAACTTGTCATCTCATGCATAACCTGCTCAAAAGAGAGCTCTGATCCAAGACCGAGGAATTAGCTTCGACTACGGTTGGGAAGTTTCGAGCCAAGCCCTATCGGTGCCTATGAACAGCTCCTCTCAGTTCCCAAGTTGCTGAAAAGAACCGTATCTTCAGCTGCATAGCCTCCTCTCTGCGGACTCGGGTATTCCAGTCTTCCCTCTACAAGCACCATAGGCGTAACAATACTTGGGCGCAGAACGGCGGCGACTGTGACTGACTCAGGACCAAGGAACTGGCTTGGGCAAGTTCTGTCAAAAACCTCGCCTCATCCACACGAGTAATTACAATGTATAAAGGTATCTGAAAATAGTAGCTAATTATCAGTCACAATAGTGCAACATATGGTACTGTACTGTATCAGAAGTTAGAGTATGTGTACTCACTCAGACCCAGTACCGGGAGATTTACACTGTCAAGTCAGATAGCAGTTTAGCCTCGGTGATCTCTGCCGCTGTTAACTCCCGGACAGAAACCAACTCGCGACAGCCTGCTTTCGTTCCAAGTCCAAAAATCCAGCCAACCTTCAAAGTCTTGGAGGTTGCAACCGCGCGATACTCCGCCCGCGTCAGCCTGTGCATGGTTTCGCATGTCCCCCCGCTTCCCCAGGAATCCCCAGATCGCCATAAAAACCCGAGTGGGTATTTTCCTTGGTGGCTGTCTGAAGGGGGCTTGATGCCCGTCCAATACATGCAGAGACGGGCATGGCGGTATCTTCGAATCCGTGGAGCCAGTGAGATGGGAGATGGGGTGACATACCAAAGACTGTCCAAGGTGCCAAGAAGAGGGGGGAAGAATGCACGAGTCATGTTCGAATGTCAACAAGAAGATACGGGGTACGATGCGAAGTTACCTTTTGAAGATACAAGTTCCTATCTGGCTTTTGCGTAAAGAGCTCGGGATGAGTCCAGAAGTTAAAGGGCAGAAACACGACGGGATCGTTTCACGTTTCACGTTTCACATTTCACATTTCACGTACACGTACCGTACACAACAAAACACGCAGCAAAAGGCAACATAAACTCCTCATAGGAGGCTCAAATCAGATATCTTCGGATGCTGCACCTTGGATGGGACTTAGAACAAAGTTTAGATGTCTGTCAAATCCGGCCTCGGGTTGAAATGCATCCTTAAGCCACACCTCGGCCTTGGTATCAGAGAGGCGGGAGAAACAATTCAAGACTTGGAGCTGAACTCTCTTCTCTTGCTCCCCTCATCACACCAACCCCTCTCTGTTCAAACGTCCGCGTTGCCACGCGCCAATGGTTCCAATCCAGTGACTGGAATTACCATACATGTGCCAATATTGGACAAACGTGCACCCCAGCTTCATATAGAAAGCCAAGTCTAGAAGCCGCCATGGGTTGGGTCTGGCAGGTGGGACAAGTTGCTGTGAGTCTGGGATATGGGGAATTTGTTGAGAGTGGCCAATCTATTTGGCATCCTTGGGAGGGCATGGCAGCATGGGGAGGAGACGGGAACCTAGGTTTGCCTTGACTTGGCTTCTTGCATTCCCCGCATGCATCTTATACCATGATCGTATCTGTATAAGTAGCACTGTGACTCTCATGGCCCTCATGCTGTCAGCTTGAGATAACCCCCTTTCGATTCTCGTCTACTTTTCGTATCTTTTCAATTTGCGGGAATTGCCCATCATGAGTTACGACCCTGAGAAACCCGGTGCCGTTCACATTGAACGCACCACTTCGGAGGAATCTAATGAGGCCCATCTGGCGGAGTTCACTCCCGAGGAGCAGAAGAGGATCATTCGTCGTGTTGACTACCGTCTCGTTACGACTCTTGGGCTTTTGTACATGTGCAGTTTGATGGATAGAACTAACCTTGGGTCTGCAAATATTGCTGGGTGAGTACTCCTACCCCCTTAGTAGCGCAAATACTTACTCCTAAAAGCATGGCCAAGGGCCTCGATCTCATCGGCAACCGATACAGTATCATCGTTCTCATCTTTTTCATCCCATACGTCCTTTTTCAACCTCCTGCAACTGTTGTCCTCCGGAAATTTGGGCCACGGAATTTCCTCTCTCTTATCACACTCCTTTGGGGTAGCTGTATGATTGTATGTTCCCTCCATTACTCCCTTATTACTTCTCTGACCTTCTCAAGGGCTTTGGATTCGTCAGTAAATGGGATCAGATGGTCGGTCTCCGAGTTATCCTTGGTGTCCTCGAAGCCGGATTCTTCCCCGGCTGTGCCTACCTCCTCTCCACCTGGTACCCTCGATACGATCTCCAAAAGCGAAATGCAGCCTTCTACCTCATCGGCAGCATGGCCGCCGCCATCTCCGGTATCCTTGCCTATGGAATCATGCAAATGAACGGCATTGCTAATCTTGCCGGTTGGCGCTGGATCTTCATCGTAAAATCTCCCATTTCCATCCCATCTCCTCCGACCAAGCTAATCATATCCAGATCGAAGGAGTAATAACGTGCGCCTTCGCCATCCTCGGCTACTTCCTCATCGTCGACTTCCCTGAAAACGCCTCCAAATCCTGGAACTTCCTCACCCCAGCCGAAGCCTCCTTCATCGTCGCACGCATCGAAATCGACCGCCACGACGCCGTCCTCGAGCCCTTCTCGCTCTCCAACTACATGAAAAACGCCCTGGACCTCAAAGTCTGGGGTTTTGCCGCTCTCTTCGGCCTCACCACCACCAACACATATGCCATCGCTTATTTCCTACCTGTGATCTTGAGGAACGGAATGGGCTTCAGTATCGCGAAAGCACAGTGCTTAGTTGCGCCGCCTTATGTGGCGGCGGGCATCGTGATGTATGGGTGTGCGATTCTGAGTGATAAATATCGCATCCGTGGCCCCATCGTCGTTTTCAACGCAATCCTCGGCCTTATCGGCCTCCCTCTCCTGGGCTACGCATCCAACAACAGCCTCCGCTACTTTGGCGTCTTTCTCGCCACCATCGCCGGCAATGCCAATGTCCCAGCAGTCTTAACATACCAAGCCAACAACATCCGTGGACAATGGAAACGTGCTCTTTGCTCGGCGACACTGGTCGGCTTTGGTGGTATCGGAGGAATTGTCGGATCGACGGTTTTCAGAGAGCAGGATGCGCCGGCGTATGGACCGGGCATCATCGCGACGATATTGGCGAATGGACTGGTGATTCTTGGTACAGCTCTTCTAACGCTGAAGTTCCACTTGGCGAACAAGAGGGCTGATGCAGGTGGGAAGATCATCGAGGGCCAAGAGGGATTTAGGTATACTTTGTAAGGATACGGCGCGAGCGAGAACAGATTGGGTCATGGTAATGAATGGGCCCAGATATATAAGAGTGTAATGTACAACTGCTCGTTTCATTCATAATGAAAATATTTTGTAGCCCTCCTTGGACTATCTCGCTTGAATGGTAGGTGACCCTGTCATGATACTAGGCAGTTTTCTTTTCAAATCATGTCGAGTTAACCTCGGCACTGAAAACCGCGAGTTGCTTTCTCTTCGCTGAATGCCCGAGGCACGGCGCCTGCATAGGCGGGTAGGAGGATAAATAAGAGGAGCAAGGTAAGCTGACGTAATATACATACAAAACTGTATATCCGACACACGACCCAAAGCCAACAAACAACATTCCTCGTGAAATCCCGGTCGGGCCCTCCAAGTTTTCTGTATTTCAAAGCTTTGGGCATAATTTACCCGGGGTTCACCTAGTGATACCTATTTCCCACTGTACTAAGAGATGACTTATCACTGCATGCAGTTCAAGGGCTTGAAGTGCCTTGGGTATACACTCGAAATGATAAGTTTCTGGCGAAGAAGGTCAGGGCGGAAATTGGCAGCTTTCAGATAGCTTGACGCCAACTTGGATGATCCTCTTTAAGCCTGAGAACAAGAAGTGGAGTTGATGCTATTTGAACACGGTTCTTCAAAATAATACAAATGCTACACCAAACTGGCACCTCAAAAACAAAAAGTCAAAACGCGTTTAAACCTCGACAGCTGCAATACCAAACTTTCTCGACTCTGCTTCATCCTTCCCAATGAACTTCACAGTCCAAGCCCACAAATCCTCCTGCTTACACACGACTAAACTATCCACACTAGTTGGAATCGTATGCTTCCCCTCAAAATACACGCCTGTGGTACTCTCAACCTCCTCACTACTCGCCACCTAGGCAAGATTCCCACCAGACTCCTTGGTCGTATGGATATTCCCAAACATGACAATCCTCAACAGCGGAATGATACGCGGCATGATACAATGCCAGACAAACCGCAAAGGCGCAGCATGCGTCCTCACCAGCCCCATACCAGGCATCAACCCGGGATCAAACCCCACAACCGTCACCCTCCTCTCCGGAAGCCGCGCCAGGCGGCGACTCAACGCATCATCCAGAGGAAGTTGCACAGCTTGCTGGTCGCGTACCGCTGGGGACCAGGCTTCTGGGCGGCTTCAGCACACGGGTACGCGACTGCTTCTGCTGAATCGAAGACGGCGTCTGGGAGGCCGGAGTGCTGGGCTGGGTCGTGGGTTCCCGAGGCCGTGATCACGATTCGGGATGAGAGGGCGAGATGCGCGTACATGAGATGGAAGAGTAGGGCATGTCCGGCGTGGTTGATGCCAAATGTCGTCTCGAGTCCATCGATGGTCTTGGATACTGGGTCGACCATTTGAACGCCGGCGTTGAGGAGCAGTATTTTGATTGGGGGGTAGGCGGCGGATTTCCAGTCTTTGACGAAGGAGCGGACTTCTTTTGAGGATCCGAGGTCGAGAGGGGTGAATTTGACGTTGTTTTGTTGGAGGAGTTTGTTGATTGTTACGGCGGCTGAGTTGGGATCTGTTCGTGAGGCGAGGATGGTGAGACTTTGAGGGTATTTGCGAGCAAGAACGAGGGCAGCTTCATAGCCAAGCCCAACGGTCCCGCCAGAGATGAGGATGGTATGTTTGTAGGACATAATGGATGAGGTTGTGAATATGTCAATGATGTGTCGTAAGTTACCTTGGATGTTGTTGCAGAATGAGAATGCTATCTCAGAGCTGCAAGTGCAGCTGTCTCATATATACATACTTGAGGGGGCTCTCGCTGGCCGCGGACCACGAAGTCGCATTGAACCAGAACGGACTTAGGACATTGGGTATGCTTATCAAGGACTTACATTGTTTCTGTTGCGAAGTTAGCCATGGGGTGGGACAATGGAATCCACCGTGCGACTTTTTGGAGTCTTGCGGTGATTCATTCACCTCCTTGCTTGGTGGTTGAAGTTGGATATTTTTCAAGATATAAGCGAGTGAGTTGGCCTGAACTGCACCCCTCGATCTGAACTGCACCCATTGAAAAGCAATTTCATTTCAAGTGCCACAAGACTGCGCGAGCGGGCTGGGGTATTATCTTCAACAGCCTTGTTATTTCTGGGCCTCAACTTGCTGTATTACCCAACTTTCTATTTGTGTGACTCTCTGGATTTTCCTCACCAAGTCAATCCATCCAAGAGCTTTGTTCTGATTCCCAAGCCATGGCTCAATACCGATTTGTAGTGCTATCCGAAATCAATATAGCTGGGTCGTTGTAAGAAGGGGCATTTAATATCAGACGGTGCAGTTCGAGGTAGCTATTTTGCGGGAATATCAAAGTCCTTGGCCAACCGATCAACGACTCCCAGTCTCTCAGTCTCACAGACTGCGAGCCACGTCGCCATGGGACAGAACGGCGGGTGTCGTTCTCTTCTCTTCTTCCTTTCTCACCTTCTCTTCAATTTTGGTGAAGATGGAGTTAAATGAAACTCCCACTATCGACCCCAACCTTCAGAACTGCTGCGGTATTTGCCTGCTTACAAACTCGTCGATGTACTGAATGTCTGTATGCAGTTCAACCAAATGGAATCCTCCGCCATCTCAAAGACATCCACAAGATACACAGAGGCCATCGTCGGCCGTTTATGCAGTATATGTCTCTACGCTGGACCTTGCGGACGACTCGGAGGTGATTAATATCTTGGTGGAAGACTTTCCCGTGCCCCTCCTTCCAATCCATGACGGCCTTCAATGCGAACATTTGTGTGTGTCGGAGAGGCGAATGAAGAAGCATTTGAGTGAAATCCATGGACGAAACCGGCAAGGATGTGAACTGGCATCCCGTCCCTTTGCAGACTTTCTTCCGCGGAAGCCTCCTGCGATACTTCACCAATCCCGCTGCATGTCTCATCACTGAGAAGCAGAGAAGTCCTCTCGTTCAAGGTCAGACTATCGAGATATCAACGTCCCATGCGCCCTCTTTTCTTGGCACCGCTGATGTAGAGCTCTTCATCCACTTCATCTCTTCGACGAGTCTGACGATAGCAATCGATCATGAGACAAGGACAATATGGCAAACAACAGTACCGCTGATTTCGGAATTCCACCCATTTTTGCTTCATGGGATTCTGGCCTGTGCCGCACCTCACCTGGCCTACTTAAATCCCATAGAGCGAGCCAGCTACCTCCTTCAAGCAACAACTTACCAAGAGATCGCGCTGCCTTCCCATAGGGATGCTCTCGCTCACCCTCAACTGAGAATGCCGAAGCAATTTTGGCATTCACTCATCTTCTATTAATTTACGCAATTGGGTACGAGAAGCAAGACGAGAATTTGCTGTTGACAGACCCAGAAGGGCCGAGTTTGATGCCGCCATGGCTCTTCTTCATACGCAGCGGGTGTTCCATGCTGTGTGATGTCTGGGAATTTCTTGAAGCTGGCCCCTTCCAAAGACTGGCCTTCATGTGGAATATTCTTATCAAGGTCATGGAAGAAGTTCACCAGCCTTTGGTTGAGCATCTTCTCTCGGCCATTCCACCACCAGGCTCAGAAGATCAGTGGTCTGAGTAAGGGGCCAATATATACTGCGCGACGGCAGCAGAACCTGGATGGGCATTCTCTTGCATGAACGCCCTCGGCGAGACTTTTACGACCTCAGGCTGCAAGGCTGCTGCGTTCTGTCTTGTCATGCCTAGATGTAAAATGGCATTCCTATATCGGATGGCCGTTAGAAGAGATTGGAAAGGGTAATGCAATTATCAACTACAAAATCGCCATGCACCGCATCCGCTCAGAGGATGAAACACGACTGTAGGCAGAGAACTACGGCATGGGACTTGGATACAGAGCAGATCTTCAAATCACTCTCAAACTGGCCAAAACACAACCTCGGGAAATTCAGTACTCGGCCCCTTCAACAAGTCTTGCTCCTTTCCACCGAAACACATCCCAAAGAAAGCTCCCAAATACGCACTCTCAATAGCCAAGATCCTCTCACCACCCACTGTCCCGTAAAAATCGGTCTCCGCCACCATCCCCACCGCCAATAAATCATCATATAACGCCGCCTCATCCTGAAAACTATTATGCGTCGAACCATCCACACTGATATCCAACTTCCAACCCCTCAGATTCGCCCAGAACTCAACCCAAGTCTCATCATTCGTCATGTTATGAACTGCCGAGCTCACCAGAAAGAACGGATTGTCTAATCCAAGACTGATAACCGGCTCCGTCATCGCCCCATCTAAATTAACACCACATACGATCCGAGAATCATTCAACATCGCAGCAGCAGCCGTCGCTCCCCCGAGACTATGCCCAAAAATGCCCACCTTTTTGAGATCCAATTTTCCATGTACACCCGGGATTTGTCTCGCTGCGGTATCATTCGTAGACAAGATACCCAGCACGGAAATGATGTCTAAAACACGAAAATCAACCTGCTCAGCCGCAACCGTCAGGTTTGAAATCGGCCCCAGCGTTCTCTCCACGATTCTCCCGTCTGGATATTCGATTAGTGCAGCGTCATACGGATGATCGACCCCAATGACAATGTAACCCAAGCTCGCGAGGTCAGACATAGCGGCTGTGTATTCCAGCCTGCTATTCCCCGCGCCTGGCGAGAAGAGAATCACATCTGGCTGTCCCGGCTTGGATGGGTGCAGATATGCACCAGCGTAGTCTTGAGTGTAGATAGATTCAGCGGTTCCTGGAGGGAGCCCGAATTCCTCGTTGGCGAGGAGGGAAAACGCGGGGGTGAAGTCGACAGCGAGGGTGTAGTCTCGTACGTGCTGTACCGGGTAGAAAACCGATACCATGAGGTCGCGAGGCTGGGAAGTCGGGGCTAGAGAGTCGAGACGAGAATAATCAATTAGTTCGAGGGCTACTGTTCCGACAAGGCTGGGACCTTTGAGGCTGGGGAGGAGGAGGGAGGTGGTGTGGGAGATGAGGGTTAGGAGGAAGATGGTGAGGATTGACTTGGCCATTCTTTTGCTGAGTGTTGGAATCTTGAACTTGGAGTTTTGATATCCTTTCCAAGCACACAACTGTTCCTCTGCAATTTGCGATTTTTGTCTCTTCTTATATTAACCCTTGCGGGAACCGCGGGGTAGCTCGTCCCATATTCGTGTTTTCACGAGTCAGCGACCCAAGCTCAGCCTCCACGCTTCATTATTTATCGCGCATCCAGGCAGCAGAATACTTCTATTCTCCAATCGTTCTCAGTACGATCTCTATGTTGCACTTGGAATTTAATTGCCCCGCAGAAGGCGTTCCCATGCAACTCTCCCTGCCGTGTTTTAGGAAGCTAGCGGAGGCTCAGCCTCCTCGTGGAATATAAAGACGGCTGACAAGCGTCACACACGTGTTCTCCACGCCGAGACCGGGCGAGCACAAGAATCGAAACGAGAATTCGCATGGAAAATTTCTAGAGAACTGTACTGTACGTCCATCTCCCACGAGGTTACAGGGTGAGGCAGTGTTCAGTGCCACTTCACACGAGGTGGAAATACGAATCACAAGTCGCACAACAATCACAGGTTGAAGCGATACGAAGACAAGTTGTCCAATAACGGAAGCATGTATTCTCCAGGACTGCAAGAATTGAAGAATCCAGTACCTAATACTCTACACAAGATCCCGCAGATATCTACAAACTGCTCCCCACCCTAAAATCCACATCACACTTCCTCCCTCCCTCGTCAATCTCCCTCCCAATCTCCACTTCCAACACCTCAATATCCCTCTTACACTTCGCAACTCTCTCCTCCCTCTCCCTCTCCGCCATCTCCTCCTTCTCCCCGTCTCTAAACCGCAACTTGCGCGCGAAACCCTTCTTCCGCCTCTCATCCAAGACTTCAATCCACCAACAAACACCCCAAAGCACAACCAGGAACAGGAAAACTCCAGCGAAGCAACCACCGAGACCGAGGACAACCTGCCTTGCTCGCTCGACGAGGTTGAGGCCGTCGATGCGTGGATACCGCGGATCCAGAACCAGTGCAGCCCACCCCTCTCGCTTACTCATTGCGTGGCTGAGCTTTTTGCTCCGGTGGGAAAGGGAAGCAGTATTGGTGTATTGGTAAAGACGGTGTGGCGAGCGGGTAGATAGCAGGTTGTGGATGGAGTGGATTGTTCTGCGGCTGTAATCGTTGAGGATTCGTCGCAGGCCAGAACTAGTCGTGGGACTAGAGTGGGAGATGTGTTCTTGGATGTCGTGGTAGATTTGCGTTGCGTTCCAGGCGAAGGACGTCATGTTGAGTGGGTGGTGGGTAGACATGGTGGGAGGATGCATCTTGTGGGTTATGGGGAAGTGGTTGTTGCGTGCTTGTTGGAAGGAGGTGAGTGTGTGTGAAGAGTTGTTATTGTTGGAGATTGAGAACTAGAAAGTTGGAGAGAAGTAAGGAGGAAAAGGGGAAATGGAGCTTGGTAAAGTCATGTGTGGGTTGTGTGTGGGTTGAGGCTCTGCTAGTGACGTCGGACCAGACTAATACCAAGGCATTAGATCATCATCTCTAGGAGTTTGAAATGATCTAATGAGCTTGCCGAGCGAAAGCTAGCGCCTTGACTCACAAGACATACTGCTTTCTTAGCGTAGGATAGTTCCTCACACAACGCACATTTCAAAATCTCACTACCTCCGTTGACGTTCTCAAAAAAAACCAATTCGTAGTTTTATCTCGGGGTCACACAGAACAACCGACCTGTCTTCAGTTTTCAAAAGTTGCCTGGGATAGAGTTATCTTGATAGATAGTGGGTCAAGTGTACCACAGGTCTCAAGTCACTGCAAAGTAGTTCGAGTAGCCTCCCAGTATTGGTATGAGTACAATTCAATGTATATTCTAGGCCGCTAAAAATTCATTCTGATGCTTGTATTCCCAAAATATCAAAGTAAGAAGCAAATGTCCATTCTAGGCAGCTAAGAAACTATTCTGGTGCTATATTCCCCAAACATCAAAGTCAGAATCAATGAATACCGCAACTCTTTCTTCCCAGGGTATCTACCCAACCTCGGACGCATTATTACGCCCTCTCACGAGAACAGCGGGTATTTAAACGGTCCTAGTAACCGAGACCAAACACCAAGCGTCACCGTTCACATCGGTGTCCATCTCCTTCCGTCCACAGGTTTCCAAGTCCTTCTTCCCGTCCTCTTCCTTTCTCTTGACCATCTTACAAATCGCTCGTCCAGCGAGACCGAGAATAAGTGTGTTCCTCACGGCCGTGGAGTTGGCCATTTGATAATATTGCAGCTATTATAGCCCCATTCATTGCAGATTCTCTTATTAATAAAGCACTAGTTATAATGCATATAGGGTTTACTGGTTTGGTCTATATACATGAGCTTTTAGCGTCCAAAAATAAAGCTCGAGTTATATAAGTATTATTGGGGGCAGAGGAGGGAGTAAATGTATACTATAATAGTAAAGACCTCATTAACTAGCATGAAACAGAGTAGAAGGACAACAATTTAACGGTTATATAACGAGGCTAATAGTTTCAAGTGTAGATCTCAATTATAAATTTTCAATTGTACTCTGCTTTATATTTTAAATAGTGAACAATTTAGATATAATTAAAGCTTTTTGTATTTGATTTAAAGGTATTCTATGATTTGCGATGTTATAAACCAGTTTTAAATCATAATTTGATGCAACTTGATGCGATTTGGGCATATTATGCAAGTTAGCAAATCATAATTTGCGTTGACGAACAGGCCCTTGTAGAGGAGGTGATCTTTGTGCTTCTCCGCCACATTGCGTACCTTATTCCGCTTCCTTAGCTTTGTGAGTTTATCTTTGAAAATGTCGCGATAACCAAGATACACCATCCTCATGTCAAGGTCGGTGTCTGACATGGCGGGCCGATGACTTGGGAAAGCAACCGGACGAGATTCCCGGCCATAAAGACGGCCTTTGTCAAATCGCGGGATTTTCGGAGCTCCATCACGCTCGCGCTGCACGTAAGATCTTACTTCGTTACACGTGATTTCCCTCTAGTTCCGTAATATTTTAAGCATTGCAATTGCGTCTTGAATCCAAGATTTGCAAAAACTTGAATAATAATAGGTCTACTTTTGCTCTATTAGTTCCCCATTGGACCCAGGGGTTCTTAGCAACCCACCAGTTCCCCATTAGGTAGGTTGGAAAATATCTTAAAACCCGCCCCCTTCCAACTCTTTCAATATTTGGAACATCGTCGCATATATCGCCAAAAGATGGCAACCTCTATGCTCTCAATACCAGTCGAACTCCTGACCAGCATCTTCGAGACCTGCGATGACTTCCCCCAAGTCGTCGCACTTGCTTCAGTGTGCAAACATACCATGCGGCCTGGGTAACGAATTCAGGGACAATCATCTGGAGCGTAGCCGGGTCCCAGATTCGCTTATTTGAAGATGCCTTGATGGCGGTAAATATATACTTCAAGTAACGATACAAATTTCCAAGCTAAGAAATATAATATAGGTGCGAGCAATAGCTATCGTTCTCAAAGCCTACCAGGCTAGGACAATCCCGCCACTTGTAGCAATAAACTTGCTAAGCGGAAATTCTAAGCTTCCAGATCTTGCCGAACTCAAAGAAGTCTTTAATATATAGTACTTAGTCCGATATATCGAATGGATATATTTTAATTCCGAGGAACTCCACTTGGGGGAGTTATGCGAGGATAATCTATTCCGACATATAAAGTATAGTCATTACCCCGCAGCGCAACGACGATTCCTAGAATGTTTAAGTGAAGATATCCCGGGAGCCAAGAACGCAACTGTCGAGTCTTTCCGAGACGGGTTCTATAGGGCTATGTATCGATTGTTAATTGCTAGTGCGGTAATTGCTAGAGTTTACATGGCGCCCCTCTTCCAGGCCAAGGAGGAAGGGGGAAAAGAGGGATTCTTTGGGCGTAATGGCCATGAGGATTACACGCAAAAGTACGAGGCGGAGATTGATCCTTCCGAGGATGGACCTCCCAGGGCAGAGGATATCGCCTATATTCGTCAATTCCCCGTTTATAACTACGACGTCACAGACTAGAGTGAGATCGGACTATGGCGAAACCGAGAGTACGAGACCAGTTTCGGACCCTTCGCTTCCTGGATTATCGAAGATAGAAGAAAGAGACAATATAACGAGCCTCAAGATCCTGACGATACTAAGCCGGACTGGGCGGAGAACCCGGCAGATGTTGGCGTAGTCAGGGAACTAATGCTTCTTTTAGTGGCGTATAATCACTTTAACTCTAAGTTTTTAAATATTTCTTGGAAAAAAACTAGTGGAGCTGCCTAAATAAAGAAGCAAGGAAACAGGACTATCTCTATTGTGCGATTCGGCGTTTTCCAGATTGAGGAAGTCACTATGCCTGTAGCATTCGAGGATTTAATAAAAGGGCATCTCTTCGCAGATTACCATCTAGCATTGAAGGGTCTATAAGGAGAGGACATCCCGTATTAGTTTGATGTTTAGTCTGCTACTATAGGGTTACTTAACTAGAAAATGATAAACCGCTATAACGATAACAGGGAGAATCTAGGACCGCCTGCAATGCTTGAATTGTGGCATTTTGCACTCAGACGTTACCTTAATCTGGGATTTAGGTCGAAGACGTTTTGGATGCCTCGGTGGCTTTTGTATATGCAAAGGACGTGGTGGAAAGAAGTGGGTAGAGGGGAAATTTTTATTAGTCCCAACTGGGCTCCTATGCAGAAGTATAAACCTGGGGTTTTCTCGTGGGATTAGCGGATATAATTGAAAGGAAATATATTTGGATATTATTCCAAGGGTTTTTAAGAGCTTATTCCGTTGCTCTGCGTACCCCAAACAGCTTAGCTACTAGAGCTAGAGTTCAAAATGTACCAGAAGTTCTTGACACATTTGAAGCCTTTTAGCTTAACGCTAGTTCCTAATTCTATAGACTTGTACTTGCAATTAGAGCACATTTTTGGGGTAGAGAGAAATCCGAGTGCGCGGTATTACACTCAACAATGACATGAGCTCTTATAGCACCGTCGATCCCGCACTTCAAAGTGACCCCCGTCACTAACGTCCTAAAGTACAATACAACTCTTTAAATAGTATCTAAATCTTTCTATTTTTCTTCAACGGGCATTCTTCCCCAAGTCCTCTTTGATTTCTCTTCATCTAGAATATCGGGAAGTCGATACCGCCCCCAGATATTCCTCTCCAGTGCGGAAGCCTATGCGGGAACAGCACGTTCAAATTCCAAATTTGCGAACTACGGCAATGACCTGTATAAGTAAGCTTGCGAAGCTCAAGAGCCTCACTTCCTAGAACTTGGGCATTTGCAAATCTCACGCTGGAATTGCAGGTGAGCACGTTTTGAAGAGAGCTTAAATTTTCTGAGCCTAAATTTGCCCTGGTAGTGCAGCTTGAAATCAACTCTTAAATATGGCTATTGGAATAAAGCTTGCTTGAAATAGCATTCTTGGTTTCGAATAAATGAAGCAAATGGCTTTGGGGAATAGGGAGATCTCACACGAGCTATATTTACGGGGACACGAGCACACAACGTTAATTTGAGTAGTTGACGGATCAAGACATATAATATAAGGACAAGTTATTAATTCAAACTGTGTATTATAGTATTAGAGAGCTCCATATATACCCAACAACTTCAAGACTAATCAAAGTAAGAAAACAGAGACCTGGATAACGATCTAAATAACTAGATTTTAGTAGCTAGTCAACAATGCCTAGTCTAAAAACAAAGAGTTCTCACGATTAATAGTTGCAAAACACCTCTCGGTGAACCTTCGCAGCTATACCGGCTATGGTGCTATACGTGGCAACGAAAGCCTTTCGGGCTTTCTTCTGAGGGTAAGTGAGGGGAGAGCCTGACGCTAATGCAGCAACGAATACGGCCTCAAAGTTGACAACTTGGTAGGTAGTGTCGATTACTTGAGTTGCAGGTGTGATTACTGCCCTTGCTGCATCTGTAATTGCAGGTATATATTTGGTAAGTTGAGAGGGGGTACCATCTGGTTCTAGGTATTGCGGGGTGCCGATTATTGCACTAGTACTCATTGGAGACGATGTTTATAAGACATGGGCTTGCTAGGCAGGTACAAGAAACCGAGACGAATCTCCAGTTCGAAATTGGTATATAGTGCTAATGAAAAAGGGAGTATTATTAAGGAGATAGGTCAGATATACTATTTGAAAATGATTAACTAGATCCTGCAACATAGCATTATCCGGCTATATACAAATCAGTATGTGTTTTATAAAAGATTCTACGAGCCAAGAGAGATTTGAAACAGATTTTCTTTAAAGGCTCCTCCGTATCTGCGAAATTGCGAGTGAGATTCCTGGTCAGAACTACTACTGCACATGAATCAGTAATGTTCTGTAGAAGCGTAACAATTACAACTTCTGGATGAAGGTTTTCTGACCCGCTGCAACTTGCAAGGGACTTTTCAAACGAGCAAGTCCGAAGCAGGAAGCGCTTTCACCTATGCCCTACGCCTCTCCTCGGCTCCTTTTCGCTTACTAGTTAATACTCGAGGAAAGAAGGTTGAGGAACCTTTACTCGCTCGCTATCCGCCTGTGCGGCTATCCTTTAATTGGTCATAAGACCGGCAATTATTTGAACACAGCTCTTGGTATTTTGCTATTTTCAGCTTGAGCTTGAGCCTAGATCCATATTGAAAAGTAAAAGTCAAGAATCCGGATGATGGTAACTTCTGATATCATTCCCTTCTATATACTTGCTTGGGGTTTGGTGCGGCTTTCATACAGGTATAACTGAGGGAAGCATCAAACATGTAGAGATATCTGCAATTATGAAAGCTGCATATTATAATGTCTATAGTTGGGGATTCCATTTTACAGTTCCGGCCCATACTTCACATATCTCGAATCTAGGGAATTGTTGTAGATTATTTACCAAAGAAAGGTCCCTAGATGAAAAGAGGATCAGGTTGAGTTACAACTATGTACATGAACTGCTTGATAAAGCAAAAGAAGATTAAGATCTTAAAAAAACATTAACGAGCAGCGGTTATTTGAGCTGTAGACGCTTATAAAGTAAGTAATATTTAGCTTACTTTTCTCTAAAGCAGCTGTAATTATGAGCGTAGTGTGTACTACCTGAATGATGATCCTTGTTGTAATCTGCCGGTGAAATGGGGAGGTGGTTAGAAAAGAAAGGATTGTGAAGAAAAAAGGACTGCTGGGAAATTTCTGACTCGTTATATTAATTGGACTTTTGAATTGGACCTACCAGGGAAGAGTGCAATAATCTTATTAGCTATCCTGGAAGAAATATAATGGCTATGATACAAATAAGATCTCAGATAACGCGATCAAAGAAAGCCGAGACTGCTATAATATGAATGAGGTCGGAAATGACGAGACATAAAAAACACCAAGACTTTTCCAGACCAAAAAACTACAGTGGCTTTACTACATACGAGGTCTAAAATGACTATCTGGGACCGATTCCCTTTTGGGGTAGCTCCTGCCTTTCACACAGTGCACACAGTGCACTTTTGACCTCTCCATCATCATACATGGGACCTTGAATAGCGACCCTTAGCATTGCCGTTATTGGAATATTTAGAATCGCATCCTGACTATTCATTCCAGACACCAATCACTCTTTCTACCCCTCGCAGACACAAAACCTCATCCGCGTTCCAACAAAACCAAACCCTTCAATACCGCGAATACAACACATTCGACATGTCATACACAGCGGATCTCCCCGCGGCCAACACTGCACTACCTCTACTAGACCTAGGCAGATCGTACGCCGCAACATTTTCGATGCCTAGCACCCAACGACTGCTCGCTACCATAGTACTGGCCACAATACCAATCATCTTCCTACTCTGCCTCCTGGCAATCCTCGACACCCGACGTCTCCAGATCTCTATCGCTCGCGTGGAGGAAGGACTGCGGGGAATGAGAGAGGAAATAGCAGCTACCCAGAATACGCTTCGGCACAGAAGGAATGAGGATACGGAGGAGAAACTAGGGATTATACATTCGATTAAGAGACTCGCGGCTGTGGTGGAAGGTGAGCACGGTGTGCTGGAATAGTGTTTTCGGTGGTATTACGTCAATCATACTGGCAGTATTTCAAGGCATATGTAATGCAACCGTGCTCTGGTGGATGTACTTTACTATACCATTTATCGAAGGTATTTAAAGATAAACGCGATAATGGTACAAGGCATACGGGAATGTGGTGGATATAAAACGGGAATAACTCCTTGTTAATAGCAGGAGTATTTCTTCATATATAAAACTATAAGATTTAATCATTCTTTTTCTTTGATATGGGTATTTGTTCAAGTCTTTATCAAGCTTTAATTAAAAAGAAAAGATATAAATTATTACAAGCCGGCGTATAAGGTATAATTCTGGCATATTTTATATCATCGCATCTTACTATCAACAAGGATTACGGCTTATTTGCTTTATGCCTTGAAATATTATATAATACCTTCGTTGTAAAGTACATATAATACTTGAAGTACAAAATACCTCAAATACGACTGGGAACACTGCCCTGGTAGCTCACGCAAGGTCTTGGAGAGTCGATAAGTCGACACAGAATGAGAATGAAGATGGGGACGAAGAGTAGTCATGGGTCGTAGAATACCAAGATGTTGGACTGAGATGGAGCGCTCGGCCGTTGTTGGTAAGGGTTGATTTATTGGAGTATTATTGGGACGGCTTTTCGGTGTGGGTAGGAGTGGAGAGGTGAATGGAAAGTTTGTATACAGCAAGCGAGCGAGTAGTTGAAGCGAGTTGAAAAGTGAATAGATTCTCAATGATTGCGAGGTTCCGAAGGATCATGATAACTCGAGTATCAATCGACGTTGTCGCTGATATTCAAACGGCTTCAAATCTTTAAAGCTTTTTGAATAATTTATACTTCTCGAGTCTTCAAATATCCGGGAATTGTTGTACCGCGCCTTTTGCTCACTGAGAGGCAGCAAGGCTTTTGGGGTAATGTGAGAGCTTGAAAGCATGTGAACAGAGAGAGGCCAGGTAAATATTTTAGCGAAAAAATAAAACCTAACCGGCGTTGAGACTGAAGCATTGCATCAAATTCTGACAGACAACAAAGTTAGAACAACTCGCTCATTCGAATTTAAATCGCCCCCAAATCAACCTGGGATATCAAATCTACTCCACCCCTGAAACCTCACTCAGGCCCTGAAATGCATAATATTCCTAGTTCTCAGCTCCTCAACTTCCCAAAGGAGGATAGCGCAGACTTCGTCTTCGTCTCAAAACCATAAGCTTTACTGGAAATATCTTTTACGCCCAGCATTTGCTCAAACTAACCGCAATCTCCGCCAAAAACTTCGACAAATCCCTACTCTCCACCTCTCTCACATTGATACTCAGACATCTCCTCACCACGTTCCCATATATACTCCCTACGTACCTGTAATTTATTAGCTCTCCGTTGCCTAGATCATATTCCATCCCCATCATTTACCGTCCTTCCCTTGAAACAGAAGTCAAAACAAGGAATAGAAACTCACCCATCCAACCTCCCCGCCAACCCAACCAACCCCTTCCTCACCCTCTCAAAATCCTCATCCTCGACATCAACCCTACTCTCGACCCCCTCCCACAACCCAACCTCCAACAGTATAACTCCGAGACTATAAATATCAAACGCCCTACTGTATCTCCCCTCCGGATTCCACCGCCTGTCGGGATGTTGGTAGTAATCCAGGGTGTCGAGGGATGGGGAACGGATGACTTGCCGGGGAACATGTGGTGAGTAGAGCTCGGGTTCGCCGTTTGGGTAGTGGGATTCGTAGTAGGTGGAGGAGGAGGGGGAACGGGAGCGGGTGGAGTGGGAGCGCGGGCGGGGGGAGAGGGATGGGTGGGTATGGTGGGTGTTGGGGGCGGGGGCGTGGAAGTCACCAATGGAGATGAAGAGGGGGAGGTCGTAGCCTATTGGTTGTGGGAAACCGGGAGCTGGAACGGGGGGACCGTGAGCGGGTTGAGAGGATGCGGGGAAGAAGATTATCGAGTTTGAGCGGATGTTTCTGCGCTGTGTTTAGTCATGTGAGCGTTTGATGGAATGAGGGGCGGGAGTACTTGTGGATCCATCCCACGGCATGCATCATATGTATTGAGTCAATCAGTTTCTTTGCCAGACGAAACCGCATACCGAGCTCGAGCATGTGAACTCGAGTTGGATGGCGCTTATCTAGAAGCTCCTTGAGTGATGTGGGCATTCGCTTTTGGGATATTGCTCCTGCTGGTAGTATTGATGGGAGGCTGGAGCGGATATGCGCGGGTGGTGCGAGAACCAGCCCGTATCTTCTCATCTCGAGATCTTCAACCATCCCGTAACATGTTGGTAGGAGCAGCTGCCCAGGTTTCGGGGTCGCGAGCATAAGTGTCTTGATTCTCGTTTTCCTTTCCGAATCTCGATCTAGGTCGTCCATCCATTCTATAAGAACCACCCGATGTTCCTTCTTGACCGGATAATCGAATAATAATGCCATGGTATGTGAGACTGACGATGATAAGATGTACGAAGGATCCAGCCGAAAATCTCGCATTGTAAATTTGTATGCGGTATGTTGTCTCTCGAATTTGACAACCGAACTGAACTGAGCCGCTAGCGATAGATTTTGATATTTGTCACCATCAGGGTCCTCGGGAGGAAATTGCCTTGATTCGTAAGTGGCTGCATCAGCTAACCGCTGGAGTTCCGGTAGTGGCATCTTCCTGATTATATCGCAATCGCCTTTTGCCATTTGAGCGAGGTCAGCTGGAGGACCAAAGGTGGCCAGAGCCTCATTTTGTTGTTTCAAGAGATCAATAAGTGCATTCCAAGTTTCGTCTTTCTTGCGGAACACGAATTTGCATTTCTTGATAAAGGACATGTTGTGTCTGCATCGCTCCAGGAAGGTCCCTTGGGTTTCCAGAGTGAGATGCTCCCCTTCCCGTAGGTGAAATCTTGAGAGATCTTTGGTTTCCTAGTTGTGTAAGTGACATCTTGCCACACGAAGGAATCACTTACTCGATCCGGCCATTGCCGTGGCTTGATGCCATATTGGTCTTCCAGAGTATGAGCATCAAATAAGGCCAGTGCCATCAAAGCCAATTGATCGTATACTCGCCGAGCCTGTACAGGATTGCTCTTTGCGTATACTTCAAACTTCATATCTTGGTCTCCATCCTCAGTCCGCCATATCTCTCTCCAATGATCATATCTCTGTAGTCACGTGTTAATCACACCCGTTTTCTAGGATTTGGGATAACTCACATCTCTCTGCAGTTCAAGCCGACCAACAGTCAGCTCGAGTGTCCCGGAAGAAGAAAAGACATCTTTGAGCATCCCGAGTCCATCTGCAAAATGGCAGTCAGCAACCAGTTTGGGCCGAAAAGCCCACGAAGCGGTGAGGAACGAGATCAGAGGAATGAGTTGAAGACTTACCCCGGCATAGAGGTAGTAGGGCAATCACACCCGTCACTATCCCAAAAGCTTCAGCCATGCCAGCCCTACCGAAGTACAAAGTTGAATTTGCTACCCGGGATGTTGGTGGAGGTTCAGGAATATTTTCCAGGCAGAAAACGAGCGATCAGTCGTCAGGGCACGTGCGCAAGACATGGCCCCCAAATGTCCAACACATGGGCTGCACTAGTTTCTGTAAGACGCGGCGTTGCGACAACAGCCGTTGTGAAGCTAAGTGTGGTTGCTTCAAATTTGTTGTGGTTGATCGGGGTGATCGTACATATGCTTCTCGGCATTTTGATGGTAGGTAGGTAGGTATGCGTTGGCAGCACGGAGCGCTTGGCTTCGATGTAACACGTCGCTCGTCCACATGAATATGAGATGGAGGTGGGTGGTATGCATAGATAATCCCTCATCAAGACCCGAGAATGTATTTAATTACAAGTTGAGTATGAGGTGCTTGTTTTGCCACGATATGTATGGCTTCGGGTTTGGCATATTACCGAATGTGGCGTTCAACCCACTTTCAACTTCTCTGAAGTCTTCATTGGATGTACAATGACCCTGCTCTCAACTTAACATCTGAAGCCTGGGGTGAAGAGATGCGGCCTGCATTCAAATCGGATGGTCTGCTCTGTAGCCTCGCCTGAGAAATGATTGTAAAAAGAATCACCTAGAGCAGTAGAGTACCAATCTTGACAGAATGATATCCGCTGAGCTCTATTAGCAAGACACTCTGATACCAAATGTCCAAGGCTGAGCCCAACCAGTACTTACTTGGGCGTGATACATCGATCGACTTCAACTCTCCTGCAGAGACTAATGCTTCCGTTCGCCTGCATGGATGGAAATTTGCCTTCTGCAATTGGCTACCGCCTGAACCACCCGTCTTCCACCTAACTACAGTGGAAGAATCAATCCATTATAAGACGACTGACAACCTATAATTGTATTGATTTAATGGGCACAAGAGGTTCGAGAATAAGTGAAATATAAGAAACATTGCGGAGTGGGGCGAGAAGAGACGAATGGAAAAATGGAACTTTCGGGGAAAAAAGACAAGGGCACACAGAGAACGACTCTAAAAGCCATATTCATCTCTAGGGACAGCTGGATGCTATTGAAGGGGGATGCAAAGCAGACCAGCTGTGAGATGGATCTTGATAGAGAAAGGGAGTTTGGATCAAGATGGGAGTTCTATGGCCACCCTGCACGTGTTTTTTCCAAACTGGCCTCTAGCTGTTTTGGGAGTAGCGTATTCAACCGCAGTCTTCCTCTCCTAAATCTCGTCCAACAACTTCACGAGCATAGACATCTGCTTGGGCTTCATCCAAGAAGAGCACAACGAACGATCAATCTTGGAGATGAAATCCGAAGAAACCTTCTTTCAAGTCTCTATCATCGGTGTTCAACATATTCCGCCGCTATACCCGCTCCGCCGTTCCCACTGGCGGAGCGGGGTTCCCGTTTTGGTTGTGCATTTGGTGTCTCTGAAGTCACATGCACTTGTTCTTCTCGTCATGCATACTCTGCTTATTTCAGATGCCTACTGTTCAGCTTCCTGTCTTAGCCAAAAACTGGATCACAAACAAGAGCGGATTCGAAAGTGTCGAACTATCTCATGTGGTGGACCACACAAACAGCTGATGTCTAGCTATTCTGGGGATAGGTTCTCCAGAGTGATGTCATTATTCATGGAATACTTTATTAAGAGCTGTATTGGGGGGTAGGTTGGGAAAGTCAACACCAACCTTGTATACTTGTGGGTTACATAACCGCATGACAACGGCAATGACAATAGCAACAGCAACAGCAACAGCAACAGCAACAGCAACAGCAACAGCAACAGCAACATTCACAAGCAAGCCACGGGCTGTTTCGAAAAGAGGAGATTTTTGAGGGGTAATTAGTCAAAGTAATTGATTGCACTTTTGTGTCGATCGCTTGTGCGTCTTACGTATAGTACTGAGTAGTTAGTTACCTAGATGCACGCAGATTACTTAATCCCGAGATGGCCGGCCACCAAAGTGGTGAAGAACACCCACCAGACCAGATCCAACTGCATGAAGAAGAAACGTCATACCACAAAACTGTGCTTGGGTCGAGTACCCCTCGGTCCTTTCTACCCCACCATGAATGAGCTCATGTCATGTCGGTCACTTAAGAGCTTCTTCCCCTTTCCTTCTTGACTTCAAATTTTCCAAACATCTCCGTCTATTACAATTATCTTTTATAAACAATTCATCAATCAGTCTTCCATATTTCACAATGCCTCAAGGAATCCCCAAAGCTTCTTCCCTTATGGATATGTTCTCCATGAAGGGCAAGGTCGTCGTCGTCACTGGCGCTTCCGGGGCTAGAGGGATGGGTATTGAGGCCGCTCGTGGATGTGCTGAGATGGGTGCCGACGTTGCTATCACATACTCTTCTCGTCCCGAGGGTGGTGAGAAGAACGCAAAGGAACTTGCTTCTACATACGGTGTTAAGGTCAAAGCCTACAAGTGCGATGGTAAGCCTTAACCATTCCTCTATCTACTCGCGCCTTTCTCCCTCCCTCGTTACTAACACCGCTCAGTTGGCAACTACGAGAGCGTCTCCAAGCTCGTTGCCGATGTCATCAAGGAGTTTGGAAAGATCGATGCCTTTGTCGCCAACGCCGGCCGCACTGCTGACTCCGGTATCCTCGACGGTACCGTCGAAGCCTGGAACGAAGTTATCCAGACCGACCTGAACGGCACCTTCCACTGCGCCAAAGCCGTCGGCCAACACTTCAAAGAGCGCGGCTCTGGCAGCTTCGTCATCACTGCCTCGATGTCCGGCCACATTGCCAACTTCCCTCAGGAGCAAACCTCCTACAACGTCGCCAAGGCTGGCTGCATCCACATGGCTCGCTCGCTGGCGAACGAGTGGAGAGATTTCGCCCGTGTCAACAGCATTTCTCCCGGTTATATCGATACGGGATTGAGTGACTTCGTCGAGAAGAAGACGCAGGATTTGTGGATGAGTATGATTCCCATGGGACGGAATGGTGATGCGAAGGAGTTGAAGGGCGCTTATGTATATCTGTGTTCGGATGCTTCCACGTATACTACTGGAGCGGATATCGTCATTGACGGCGGGTACTGCGCGAGGTAGATTATTATGAACGACTGGGAATGGGCGGGACTGTACTGGTAATAAAAATAGGTGGCAGGTAGAATCCAATGAAGATTATCTTGTCACAACATACTTTCCTCTCTCCACGGGGCTGTGTTCCGGCTGTGGGAGACACTCGGAGGGACATGACAAGAGGGAGGGAGCTACACACAACTGCGAGAGGGTAGCCTCCAAAGTCATCGGAGAAGAAATTAAAATTCGTAAAAAATGGAGTGACTATGATCCTTGACGAAAGAAAGAGAATAGAAGAGGCTTGAGGACAAAAGAAATCGCGAAACCATCACTTGATGAGACCTAAAAGCAATATATACCTAACAATCTCTCACTGTCCAACTCATTCCAAATCCATTAAGGCATGCCACACACAAACGGTAGAATTCACTCTATGGCTGGTTCAGTTTATCGCAAGTATGTATGCAATATCATCTCTCCCCTCTCCTATCGTCACGCAATCCCCAACGACCCTACCTCGCCCTGCTCATTCACCGGCTGCGCCCCTAGCTTATATGAAGCCTTCCACCTTAACTTCACAGCATCGCCTTTCCCTTGCTCTACGCCATTCAAGTGAATGACTTGTCTCACCCCTTCTTGTTCGCGGGGTTGGAGGCGGCGCCCGCTTTGGGGTTGGAGCTTGAGTGAGTAGCCCTGTGACGGGTCAGTATGATTTGCTGAAGTGAATGAGGAAGAGGTGAGGAGAAGGGGGAATGAGAAATGAGGAAGGGGGCCAACCTTTGTGACTGCCGCTTTAAACTCCAGTTCTGAGATTGGTTGATCGGTTTTATTGGTGAAGGAGAGTGACATGGTGATTATTGATGGGGTGGTCGAGTCCCGGCTGGCGTGAAGGGAGATATTTAGACTCGTATCGCTGACTACGAGGGTGCTAGAGGGGGCTTCGGGTAGTGCCGAAGAGAATGCCCAGTCGTCATCATCAGCTGCTGGAGCAACCGTGGGAGTTTGGTTAAAAGGTGGTTGCGGCGATGGTTGGGGGTTGCCGAAATCGAACATAGAGGGAGGTTGCTGTTGTGGTGTTGATTGCCGCATTGGTGAGGCGAGAGCTGCGAAGGGGTCCATAGCCTGTTGTTTTGCGGCTGCTGCTTGATATTGTGCTTGTTGTTGTTGTTGGAAAAGAGAAGGTTGTGGAGTGGCTGGTTTGGGAACTGAACCAAATGCTGAGAAGGCAGAGTAGTCTGGTTTTGAGGATGCTGGTGGGGGAGCTGGAGAACGAGTAGGTGTAGGGCCTCGAGCGGTACTGTGTTGTGATGTCGAGGAAATCAGAGCAGGTCCGGGGATATCTAGTCCGGTTAGTACTTGTTCAAGAACCAGTCCAAATCTACTTACTCGCATGATTCCCAAACCCAAGAGCAATACCGCCGCCTTGCCCATATGAAGTATCACCCATAGAGAGACCCAACAGATCATCCTCAAGTCCTCCAGGCTGACCAGCAGCTGCAGCAGGCACGGAAGCAGAACTGTTTCCATTCGTCTCTTCTCCGTCGAAATCGATCAATGAGAGCTCATTGGCAGCGTTGACCCCAGTGCTGGTACCCAGAGTTCCCTTGGCGATCCTAGAAGCAGCATCCACATCTCCCTTTTTCATCAACTTATATCTCTCCACAGTCCGATGTATACTGTCGTTGATCTCCAAGAGTTTCGCTACTGCTTCATGATCGTCCGATTCCTCTTCGCACATCCTCTGGATCTTGGGGTGGGCACTTTGCAGAGCGGACGCTAACTCCTCGAATACGTCCCCTTCCGTCATGACATCCCCATGCTTAAAGGACTCTAGACGCTCCTCCAGTAGTCTGGCCTTTTGTTGTACCTTTCCGACTTCCTCTGCTGCCTTCGCCCGGTAATCCGTTTTCGTCCGAGTATCGAACCCCGCCATAATCTTCATGAGCCTGTTCGCCTCTTGGAGATCCTCCGGGCCACCGCGTCTTATTAGCTCCTGAAGTTTCGCAGATTGTGCTGCTTTTTCCTCTTCCTCCATCTCCTCTGCGGATTTGAGATTCTGTCCATGGTCATTAGTTGCCCATATTCTGCTGCCTGGAGGGGTAACCTACATCGCTGGGGTTCAAAACTGCAGCATCTTCCCTCCGGACTTCTGGAAAAACATATCCCTTGTAACTCAAAAGCCTATGCATATCCCGAATAAATCCTAAATCCTCCTTGTACCGTGAAGTCTGACATATTGTGCCCCTCCATTCTTCAATGGCCTCCAAGATCTTCAGCTGTACCCTCGTCGGTCTAATCGGCGGCCTTTCTGGAAACCTCCTAACAAGCTCATTTAGGAATTCTTTCGTACTGATCTGAAGATGAAATGGGTATCCGCAATTCTTAACGCAAATGTCGAGTAACGAAAGAGCTAGTAAGGAGACGTTGGGGTTCCTGTGGTTGACGTAGTTGACGATTGCTACTGCTGCCTCTCTCGGCGCATTCCCCTTCTTCGAGTTGACCAAGTCTGCGATTTCGAGATTGAGGGCAAGATTGGGCTCGAAGTTCTCGGGACTGCAAGCTTGCTGTACGTAGCGCTGTAAGGTCGAGGGTCCTGGATCTCCCATAGTACCAAAGCGGTCCCTGGCCGCCATTCTTGCAGACGCAGCCTCCATCTGGAGGGTTATGTGAGGGTATCACCACCGGTAGTCGAGTTGAGGTGTGAACAAGTTGCTTGTTGGGCAAGACAAGCTGGAGAGGTGTTGCGGCGCAGATGATGGTGGGGGGGAGATGAATCTGCCTTCCTTGGCTGCTGCAGGTGATTGTGAAGCGAGATGTGGCGCTTATTTTCGAAGGTCACCTTTTGTTCTTTGGAAAATACAAACATAAACTTCTACAACCTCAAATCCGGGTCAACAACTTGCACAGGCAAATCTCAAAATGGTCCGACACAAGAAAGACGGCTTCTCGTCCAGGGGCAAGAAGTATAGTAATGCGCCTCGTCCTAGAGGTCCACGAAACGACGGCGAAGATGAAGATCACCCCGCACCTCACCCCTCCTTCAAAGCTGCCTGCTGGGATTTTGGACACTGCGATCCTAAAAGATGTTCTGGGAAGAAGCTCATGAAGCTGGGACTTATGCGTGATCTACATGTCGGTCAGAAACACTCTGGTGTCATTATCAGTCCGAATGCGAAGCAGACAATCTCCCCTGCCGATAGAGAGCTTATGGAACAATACGGGGCTGCTGTGGTGGAATGTTCGTGGGCGAGAATTAAGGAGGTACCATGGGCTAAGATCGGAGGGAAGTGCGAGAGGTTACTACCGTACCTGGTCGCTGCGAACAGTGTCAACTATGGTAAGCCTTGGAGATTGAATTGCGTGGAGGCGTTGGGAGCGGCTTTCTACATCTGCGGGCACCCGGAGTGGGCTGAAGAGGTACTGTCACATTTCTCATATGGCGAGGCATTCCTAGAGATCAATTCATCGATTCTGAAGAGATACGCGGCGTGCAAAGACGAGGCGGGTATCAAAAAGACAGAGGAGGCTTGGATGGCCCGGTTGGAGAAAGAGTATGCAAATAGTAGGGCAGATGGAGAGAACGGGCCGGAGACAGATATGTGGAAGGGCGGAAATTCAAATCACCGCATGCCAGTCAGCTCGGATGACGAGGACAACGACGACGGTGAGGAGGCTGAAGGAAGTGAGAATGAAGTAGACGGTATTTATCTGGGCAAGAAACCACCAAAGCCGGCTAAGGAAGCAGAGGAGGAAACCGAACCCAAAGATCCATTCGATTTATCAGACGACGAAGACGACGAGGAAGAAATGGCAGAGTTGAGAAGACGAGTTCTAGCCTCGAAGCCTTTCTCAAATCCGGAACCATCACAGAGGAAGCCTCCAGAGAAAGTGACCCGGCCAGTTCCGCTCAGAGAACATTCAGATGTAGAACCTGATTCCGACAATGGCGAAGACGACGAGTTCGACAACATCATTAATGCTACACCAGTCACCGACAGGATTGGAATTCAGGCAAAGCAAAAAGCTAGAGAAGAGCCCCTTGCTAGTGCCAAATTTTCTAGAGCGGTGATAGGTGCCCCAAAGAAGTGGTAGTAAATTAAACATGACTCTGAAAGGACAGTTGTGGTATTTTCTCGTTTCAATGTGCTGAACTTGCCATCTTGGCCCTCATTCTTGGGCTACTGTGATCAATTTACCCAGATTCAGATGTGGGAGATTGGAAAGAGGGTTCATGAACTTCAATCATATCTATCTAGACAGACAAATGCCTCTATCCATGTAGGAATTTATTAAACCAGAGAAGGTATTGTCAAGTTCCAGAAGAGAAGGCCCGCTATGAGGTGGCCAAGATGCGGTATGTAGCAGCAAAAACCACTATTCCAGGACCCAAGATTTACTACTTCAAAACTGCAGCCGTGAAAATATTCGACTATACTCTAATGCCCTTTGTCCAGCGAAACGTCCTGATTGATAAGGACCTCTGCGTAATCGGTGTCGTAGACTGGGAGTTCGCCTACACTGCACTTGCGCAATTTTCCATCGACTCCCCCAAGGTCCAGCCGTGAAGATCAGAGGAGCGAAAAGAAATACACAACGCGAAGTTGGGAAACGATTGCGCTACAACTAAGCCCAAGTTCCTGAGATCTCGCAGCTGCCGCATCATTCTCTCACAGAGTCAGCTCTCCGAAGTCAAAGTGAAGAAACTTCCTTTAATCACCTGTTTATTGCGAGTCCTAATCTGAAGCTTACTCTCCAAACCCGACCCGATTAGCTAAAAAGGATGCAATTTTCATCACACCAAAGGAAGTTCGTCTCAATCCTCATTTCACCAATTTAATCGGCTGTGGTATAATTCGTCTCGTCTGACATATCGGCATCAGCAAAGGTCCTAGCCTTCACTCCCCTCAAGAATAAGATATCTAATTCTTCGAAAGTACGATCTTTGGTCTCAGGCAATCTGAAGTAGGCCCAGATCGTGGTTATTAATGACAGTGTGCCCCAGAAGAAAGCGGTTTTGCCTGCAAAATCGTTAGTTCAAATTGGCTCACTCGTGAGATGGGTAGCGGGATGCACCTTTCCAGTTCCATTGAGCAGGATTCATCATGTACGGCTCCATTACTCCACCAATGATGTTCCCAATGTAGTAAGTACTTCTCCCAAGCACGACAGTCTTGGTTCGTAAACGAGTGGCACCGATCTCAGCGACGATTGTGTAGACAATCGGCCCAACGGTCATGGAGTATGCGCCCAACCATATCAGACAGAGAGCCGCTTGGGTGTACATAATACCCATACTGGTGTCGGCATTTGGGATACACGCGAGAATGGCAATGAGGTATAGGTCAATGATCAGAACCGTGAAGCCAGTGAGGAAAATTGGTCTTCTGCCCCACTTGGAGATATAGAACCAGCTGATGATTGTCCCGCAAAAAGCAATACACGTTCCTCCAAGTCCAATGCCGTAGGCAGTGTTGGCTGAGATTCCGGCTTGCTCAAAGAAATACATGGGGGAGTATGCAAATGCGCCACCATTCGTGATTTGAGAGAGGAATGCCCCACAGGCGATTTCGGTACGGCGGAGATTGGTGCCTTTGAAGCAATCGAAGTATGAGGTGCCCAGTTCTTCTTCCTCTTCAAGGCGGGTGGTATGGACCATGAGAGCGATAGTCTGCCTGTGATCTACATTGTCAGATTCTTGTGAGAGACGTTGGAGAGAGTGTTCAGCTTCATCGAGACGGCCGGCTCGGACCAGGAACCAGGGGGATTCGGGACAGAAGTAGCCGGCGATAAGAAGGGGGATAGGCCACACCCACTGGACTGCGAAGGGAATTCTATAACCTAAAGGATGTTAATATTGCACAATGGGGACTGGACTAAGACTTACTCCACTGGGTTGTGTTCTTCACCAAGCCTTTCAGGATAGCAGCTGAAAGCAATTGCCCGATAGCCCAACAAAGGTTGACAAATGCTGTAAGATATCCTCTGAGAACCAACGGACAGACTTCGGCAGCGTAAGCTGGACCCATAGTAGCGAAGACACCCCATGGAATGCTGCACAAGAAAGCCCCAACGAGTAACATAGGGGTGTTGACAGCAAAGAACGTGATGAAAACGAAACCAGCCATCAAAACGAGATTGACGAGCATGACCTTTCGGTGGCCATATTTGGAAGCGAAATAGCCATTGCCAAGGGCACCAATGACATTTCCAATAGCCTGGATATCAGAAATTCCTGCTTGCCAAGGGCTTGAAACTTGCCACCCCGTTTTGCCTGGATGGTATGTTCCGAACTTCTTCTGGAACGCTGGATATCCGTAGAATGAGCCGATGAGGGTAGTATCGTATCCTTCCATGATAATCGAGGACGAGACGATGACGGACCAGAAAACAGCTTTTCTGTGGGTCTTGATAGCCTGCCAGAGCCTCATTTCATGCTCGGCAGCAGTCGCCTGCTTTGCATCTTCGTTGAGCATCTTCCCTGACATTCTAGAGAACTCGGCTTGTTCAACATTTGGGCCAGTTTTCTCAGTGATCTCCTCTACTGGAGCAGAAAGCACTGCTTCTGGGGTGTCGATGGAAGCCATGGTGAAGTTGCTTGGAGGTAATCGCTTTGTAGAGAGCTCGGGAGAGAAGTGAGCCAGTACACTGGTTAAGTAGAAAATTCTGGAGGAGTTACCCTAGCTGTTTCCAATAATCGGCCCGCATGCATGCTACTATAGAAGGTCGAGCGAGCGGAAGAGAATATCTCCACCACCGAACGGCAATTGTAGAGCTAATCCCATGTATTTCCAGTTGACAAACCTCGTCAAAAGCGGAATTGTCAGGTTTGAGTGGGAAGAACAGACGAGACGCAGCAATCCAAATATATGCAAGGCTGTTAAAGGGAGACTGGGATGTGGTGAGGTCTATAAGCGAGGACTGTGATCCCGCGGGGAGTTGCGGGGAAAGCGGCAGCCTGCTTCTATAACTCGTGGAATATTTTGAGGCTCCAACATGGCTAAATCCGGTTAATTATCCACGGGCTCCCCTTTAAGGATGCTGGATGCTGAAGGCATTCGTAAACCAAGCACACGGTCCGAGGAGCCGCATGCTTTAGAGACTTCGACTGAAGAAACAGGCAAATCAGAGAGGAGAGTGAGGAAACAGTGCTCGCAGAAAGCAGGCCTGAGTACATTACTCCACGATGCAAGAGAAACCAGCTTCAAACCCAACTCAGATTCTGCGGGATAAGATAACATGGCTAAATGAGTTTGATACACTGTGAGGTGTAGGAGATTATGGTAGTCTGATAGACCCAAGCTGCTGAAGAAACTTGCACTATTCATTCGTGTGAAATTGGTGTGAAAACTTCCACTTGAAATCAAGGCCGGTTAGTGGAAAGAAATTCGGCTTCAACTAATGCAAGCGTGAGGTAAGCAGTTCTTTGATCTGGGCCTAAATAGCTGGGCTTTTCTACGTGACAAGAAGGATAATATATTCGAGGAGATAAAACTTAACTTATCTGCAACTTCCAATTGTTAGCGTTCTGCATGTTTCGGGGACTTAAAACAGCCTGCAACTTGACCAAAGCCTCGGGCGCCGGCTTTGCTAGCCAAAGTCGAATTTGCCTTTTTATTCCACAACTCTCTTTTGCCATGCCCGACACATCAAGGAGTTGTATATAGGAGGTGACATTAAATTTCGAGACAGTCCCTCAAGCGTAGGATTTCACAAATCCATTGACACTCACCATCGCAACCTGTTTGTAGCTAGTGAGGGTATGCTTCGAGGCTTTGCGACTCGTCGGTAGTTGGAATCTGGGACGCTTTCAATAGAGCAGTCGTGCTAAGCTCACCGTAGTCTGGCAGACATGGCTAGCATGATTGGCAGCCACGATATAACGATAGAATAGTAGATCTCACAATGGTAAGTATGTTGTTGTAAATAGCTTGCTGAGATGCTGCTCAACGGCAGTCGTTGATGCCAAGGTGCGAGAATTGTACGCCCTCCGCTCCCGTCTTACGTTAGCGCCCGCTAGTGAGTTTGGAATATAAAAAGATCAATAGTGATTACTTCGTGAAGTTCGTTACCCTCAAAGTACAACACTTACCGCCCAGGGCATTAGATAGGAATACTTGGAAAATTTATGAGATTTTCCCATTTTTAATTCAAACCTATGAGCTTGCAACATACCTCCCTTATTTTTACTTATGATAAATGGGCTATGCCACTAATTAGATCTTCTTGATCTCCAGCAGTTCCAATTTCAAGTTTGAGCAAAACTCCGCGCAGCTCTTTTATGCTTCTACAAACATCCAGAAATTCAATCTCCCATCGAATATCCAACTTATTTTGATTACTGTTCTCGTCCTGAATACCCAAGCCTTTACGAATCTTCAAGTCGAATAAAAAACTAAGCCAGGACCAATGATTCATGATTTATTGTCATTCAAGATGATAAGACCTGCTGAAACCTTTGCATTCATCGAAGAGCTGTATCGTTCGCTCATGCATTTCTGTGCGATCTTTCCCATTCTCCTGGTTTGTACTCTGTTGCTCACTTCCCTCCTGATATTTGGGCGCTAAAGTAGTCTATTAAGAAATACTAGTAGATTCTGCTCTATCGACCAAGCGATTGAATAACGTTGAAAAATTCAATCCGACAGGAGTGCCTCTTGTCCTGCAAGCGCGTCGTAGGCCGCGATGACAGTGACTCAGGAACTACATCCTGGCGTTTCGTGCGTTGGGAAACCTGCTTTACTTCGATTTCAAGAATGTCATGTCGTGCCTTAAGTTTTTCTATGATAGATGGCTTGATTCTATGTTGAATAAGTGGGGCCATCTAAGTCAAGAGGCAAAAAAACTAAAGCATAGCCGCATTAGAGAGGTAACTCTTGTGGAGAATTCGACTATCACAGTCTTTCCTGATGCTCAAGGCTGGTGCGACTACTCAGCTGGCTTTCGTCGAATGGCTTGAGCGTACGGCAGCATCAAAAAGCTATCCATCATCTCAAAACCAAATGACTCGGAACTGGCGTGTTTCAACGAGAATTTCTACTTCGATAAGCCTCCAGTTGGACGTGACGAGTGGTGTGTCGGGATATTTGGAAGGAAATTGAGGAACGGGCATATTGGGACGAAGAGCAACCAGTTTTGAGCGGAACCCTGTATGACAAGAACATCTAACTAGCAATTGCTATAGCTGCTATCTCGAAGCTTACTATACTCTCTTCAAATGAGCACTAGAGGGGGGTCGATAAGTATGATGCAGAGTTATTAAAGATTGAGCAATACTTTGCTAACGACAATTATGGTGTTGGGTGGATATCCTTGTGAGGACTCTTCGCCTGACTCTCGAGAGATCGAAGCTCCTTTAAGGCTAGCTAAGTATAAGTATCCAGGTTTAAACTCGAATATTAATTAAGGTTACCTAGCGTTTGAGGGAACTTGTTTAGATAGCTTCTCAATCTTATCTTGGAAGTATACTCTTAGTCATCAATAGTAATATAATTTTTATCTCTGAACTCAGTTGCGTTGATGAAATTGGTAGTGGTTGGGGCTGGTTGAAGGTGGCGCAATGAGGTGTAAAAAAGCATCGATGATCGTAAAATGGGAAGGAAGTACGGCTTTGATCATTAGGAGGAAAACACACACGTTGAGACTAAATTTATTATTTTGCCAGGAGTTCTTTGATGCTGTTTATGATTACTCTCAAAGCAGACTAGTTACCATGACCGAGAGTTTTACGTAGTGTATGTTCCTGCACCAGCAAGAATATCCGCGCCCTTTCCCTCCCAAGTCCAAACATCAACCGCCTTTCCATCCATAAACACTTTCTCGAATTCCCCTTTAGACGTGAAAAATTGTTTGAGGCAATAAATGAAACAATCGCCATTATCACTCTCTCCGCCTCCCTCGCAGAAAATGACAACCACCTTGCAAACTGTGCCACCGCCAGCCTTGATAAGAGCTTCGACGAACGAAATGCGACAATTCGGATGATCAATGGATGAATCTGAAACCCTATCATTACGCCTGTCGAGGATCAGGGTCTCTAAGTTGTTCTTCAGGATAACTTTGGAGCTTTTGATCTTGAGTTCCTTCGGATATCCTATTCTCAACTCGGGCACACGCTGCATCGTACCTCCTATCATTTTCATGACTTCCACGCACACAATCTTCTGTGTCAGGTCGAAGATCATTGTAAGATGGCGGATCTTGAGCATATCTTGACGCTTCATCTTCATGAATACCTCCTGATTGCTGGCTCTGACGATGAAGTTGGTACTAGCGACAGCTCTCTGTGCTTCCTTGTATAACGCTGGTATTGGGTGCATGGCGTAGACCAAAGCGGAACGGAAACGACCAGGGCAAAGTAGGCTTGCATACTGGAAGATGTGGGCGCATACTTCAAGAGGAAGTTCTTGCAAGTTGAAAGTACTCTGGAACGAAGCGATATAATTCTGGGCACTGGCCGGAGTAAATTCTTTTTGGACACAAGAAGACTGTATACCATTAGCGATGCTTTGCTTGCGAGAATGAATGCTTACCATATCAGAGAGCGGCAGAGGATCACTTTGTGGCGTAGAGCTGGAAGGTTTCTCAATAAATACACTGAGATCGACCACCTGATTATCGATCATGATTGAATTCATTGGGTTAGATTAAAGGCCTTGAGCTTGGTTCCTGAGGTTGTGAATTTTCCGGTTGATTTGTAGATGTTAAAGACACCGACATTAAAAATATCGGTGTTGGCGATATCGGGGTTGAGTGTAAATAAATGCTCAATGAAAGTGATATAACTACGTATAAGCTAACAAATGTGATTTATAAGCAGTTCACTTTTATACTCCGCAAGACAAAGAAAAAAGTAGACTTAAGCTCGCTTATTTTAACGTGATCAATTCCTTGGTGCTAAAACCACTCCATCATTTACCTCTTCTGAATCAGTATATAACAGTTTTAATTTTGGAGCAGCAGAATGAGGAAACATGGGATATAATAGTGGGTAGCAGCGAAGCTTGTTGGTTCTCACCTGAGATGGGCAGCAAGAGGTCTTGTGTAAATCTGTCTGGAAACCGAGAGCTGGCTAAAAATAAATGCACAATATATAGTGGAGGGACAGGTTATCTATTCATAAGTGACCGGTCCCAGATCTAATTCAAGTTTGCCTCTCTTTCCGGGCTCACCCAGTATATGGTACTGGCCTAAGGTGATGAAAGTAGAGAGATTATTTCAATTATTCATTGTTCTTTAGAATCTAAAAAAATACCAGGGAGGAGGAATCTCGTGTAAAATGGGCTGTTTAAAGATAGCCACCTGGATACGCAACATGGCATCTACATTTACCAACAGGACTCAGTTGGAGGGGATCCGAATATAACCTGTCCAGCTCTCCTGTTCCACTAATACCCGCTTCTCGTTATATATCCGCTTCTCATTTTAAACTTTTACCCGGTTCACTAAACATTGCCACGACTTTCTTCGTTATTCCCTTACTACTAAGTATAAGTTGGCCAACGAGCTTGGCGCAACCACTCGCACACATGGTATTATATTATCATTGCGTTTGTCAAATACTAGTATCTCAAAAGCAATTATAATTTTCGACTTCAAGCTCTCTACTCGGTTGGGATTTGCATGTCTCCGTAATCCGAACCAAAGGCCAGAGTAAGGTGTTGAATCTTGAAAAGCTTGCTCTTCAAATTTCTAAAGTGCTCGTCTGTTTTTGCGACGGCGATGTAGTTCACCTTCTTCCAGATAGCCATGGTTTATTGCCAAGCCAGATAGAGTACTATAGAGGGTTAATGAATGATTTTTTGACCCCTATGTAAAGGGTGAGCTTCCTAGTTATATATACGACGAGTGTCAAGGCAAGTTGGAGCGTATGAGTATAAGTGCGGTGCGAGGTGCGTCATAATCATCAGCCACGTTGCTAGGCAACGTGGTAATTGTTTAAAGAGTTTTGTATTGGCACACATGGGCATACAGATATGGTGGCGATTGTAGGCCGGGTAGAAGCGCCATACCATGGTTCGCCAGCTATCTCAAGTCCTGATTGGGCTAGAGCCTCCAAAAGCTTATGACTATCTGACATCTTTTGACTACCAGGGTGTTTCGATTGAAGGAGGAAGGGGTTGAATATATGCCGCATGTGGAAGTGAATTTGGAGGACGTAAAAGGTAAGACACCGCATTCACTTTTGATATCAAGCTGGGTTATGGCAATTATGTGAAAAAGGATGTCACTTTTCGTAGGAAAACTATATTTACATGTATTTGAAGGACAAGGAGTTGGATATTTCCCAGCGTGAACCCCCTCCTGCAAATGTAAAATTCGAATAAGGAAAAACCTCTAATAATTTGTACATTCTAGCAATAAAGCTGATACCTTATACGTGATGAAGAAGCTCTCCTCATTAATAGCACCACACGGTTCATGAAACAGATCTTAACGATCGACAATTTGTTTCCAATGCTGCTCGATCCAAACTAGCTGGTAAATTTGAAAGTTGAAAAAGAACCGCGCTGCCCAGTTAATAAATGTATGTGCCAGTAACCCATCCACCGATCCCCTCCCAATCCCTTTCTCCGAGCTCTTCCTCTCCCCGGCGGGACGTAGTGTTGGCGTTCTGAGAGAAATCTATGGATTCTCGTGATAGCCCCCGCGCCCGCATGAACAATACGTAAGCGAACCCGAACCTTTGGTATTTACGAAGACAGCTTAGTTTGGCTGCACTTTAATTAATGATTGTTTATGCATGTCGAGGAAAGCAAGTTAATATGTGTTAGGATGAGAGTTTCGGGTGTTTTTGAGTTAAACTCTATTATTAAACTTTGAATTATCAATGTTTTTTTTATTTCAACTGCTTGGAAGAGCCTGATTACCTGCCCTGGAAAAGCAGTTCACCTGGGGATAAACGACTTCAGCAACTGAATAGAGCGGGACGAAAATCGGAGAAATGGTGGTTATGGTAAACAAAGCTTTAAAGTTTAGATATGAGTGCTTGCATGAGTTGTAGCTGGCCAGTAGCTCACCAGGTATAAATTTGAACTCTTATTGATTCGGTTGAAACGGATGCGCTTGTTGTACGGCGTTGAGCGAAGGGGGTATAGTAAGGTGACATAAGTCTCAGCCATTTAGCGAAAACACACCAAAAAAACATCGCTTTTCATGCTTTTCAAACCCCTATAACTTCTCTCCTGATTAATAAAAACTTTCAAGTCTTTTAAAACAATTTAATTAGTATAATTCTAAGCTTATCGCTTCTTCCAATTATTAAATTTCTTTTATCTTTATTAAATAGTTTTTTAATTTTCTCAAGGGATGCTTTTTAGGCATGATTTGAAGCAAATTTTAGTGTAAAAACGAGGTTTCTTAACTTTTGCTATATTTCTCTTTATATTATTTATAAATAGTATAGTTTAAATTTATTTTAAAGAGGCAGTATTTGTAGCATTGCTCGAATTGAAAGATTCGCAAGCTTAGATTCTAGTATAATAAAGTTGGGATACCTAGATTCTTGAAGTGTTCTCAGTAAGTTTTAGTGTAAAAAGGGCAAATGGCTGAGACTTATGTCCTAGATATTCTGAAGGAGAGGGGTGGAGATATCATATGAGAACAAGACGTAAGGCACGGTTACAACAGCTGCTGTTCAGGAAATAATTTGAGTGCTACGGGCATGAAAAGCACGACAGAAACGGCTGTCAATAGCTTGGATATTCGATGATCTCTATTGATAGATCAGGGAGGAAAAGTCAATTTATTGATTGACATTAAGAAACGACAGCCCAACAAAGCTTTTCAAAGGAGATCTAAGTCAAAAGGCTAAAGAAACACAGTAAGAAACGCTCTACTCTCAAAACTAAATTCCTTTTTTCCAAATACTACATGGCACCAATTAGCAAGGGCTGCATCTTTTAATGGAGAGTCTCTAAATACCTTCTGCTCAGTCACCTATCCCGGCTGCAAACAGGAAACATTTAAGCCCTCGCTTTCAATTGAACGAAGAGCGGGCGCCGAGCGGGTGCCATATAAGCCGCCGGCATTTCCCAGCCTGTACCGATAGATTTAGAGTTCAGCTCAAAGTCGAAGGACCACAGGAGATGAGCCAGAGTAATTCGTGTGATATTTAAAGAAGTTCTAGTACGCGTTATTAGTAAACAATTTCTGAAGCAGGAATAAAAGCTCACTCTTTTCCAATACAGACACGCGGCCCAAAGCTGAATGGGTTATATGCCTTTGACTCGATTTCATTTTTGTCTCCCAACCACCTCTCCGGCTTGAACTGCGATGCATTTTCAAAGTTCTTCTCAGTATGATACATTGCCCAATGGTAAACTGATACGGTCGATTTTGCTGGGACAAACTTTCCACAAATGAGTGCGCCACCCGCAGAGACTTCCCTAGGCGCAGCTCCCCAGAACGGCGGAAACAATCGCAAAGCTTCCGTCAGACAAGCCGGAGTATAAACAAGCTTCTCGCTGCCCTCAATAGTGATGTCTTTCGCATCATTAAAGAGGCTCCGTACTTCTTCTTGTGCAAGCTTCAAAGTCTCGGGATTTCTGAGGAGGAAATACAACGTGCTGCAGAGAGCCGATACGGATGACTCACTCCCAGCAAGAGTAAACATTATGGCGTTCTTCGTGATTTCGTCCGTAGCCAAATATGGCTGCATATGTGAAACTAGCAGTGACAACGAGTAAGCTCAAGAATCATTCAGATAAAAGGGATGCACTAACTAAGATCCGGTTTGGGATTCGGGCTCTTCAGGCGGTTTTGAACGAGTGGGGTGACGAAGTCCATGTAATCAAGCATTCCCAAGCGGAGCGTGAGCTTTCCTATCAATTTCTCCAGAGGGTCGGTAACGAGACTGGAAAGACGCCTGAATTGCAAATAGTAAATGCTGAGACGAAAAGCGCGGTCGGTAGTGACAGTAGTTTCATGCGGGACATTTCCACTATCGAGAGCTTTGAGATCAAGTCCAAATATAAGCCGCATCATAATATCCATTGCCAAATTTTGTACGTATGGGTGGATATCGAAAGCAGGTTGGGAAACAGTGGAGGATAGACTTTCAACCAATCTTGCAGCATTTTCGACATAAATGTCCTCTTGAAGTAGATTTGCCTTTCTTGTCATGCCGCCGAGAAGAGCCTTCTTCTGTTTCTTGTATGGCTCGCCTTCAATGTCAGCCTAAATCTGGTCAGCGATGGTCAAGGCGTTGGAATTGGTGAACATGCATAAAAGTTGGCTTCAGCGAAAACTCCTGAATAAAAAATCGGGTCCTTTTTGAAGGTTGTGAATTCTGTGTGAGCGTCGTTCCCAGTTGGTCGCATATTGCGTCCTATGGAGATTAATAAATGTCAATGAACGAGGCCCGGGTTTTGTATCATACCGTAGATTTCCTGCCAGGCGTCTGGATTGGTGTATGAGATTTCATTTGGAGCAACTCTAACAACATCCCCGTATTTATCGTGGAGTTTCTTGATATCGTACACCACGGTCCCTTGAAATACCTTGATAACGTACCATAGCCGGGAGCTCTTAGCGTACCATGGTCCAGGGTATTGGCGAAGAGGATGAAAGAATATGTTGTAGATCGCATAGGAAGCGAGCTATTTGTTGGTCAGAACGTCCAAGAACAAAGAACAATCAACTAACTATGGCTACCACTCCAGCAGCCACCTCAAGGAGACTAATTTTCTCTGCTCTAGCCATGATTGATGACTGTGAATGAGAAAGATGATACTAGGAATCGGAATTTTCAAATAATTTCTTGAGGCCGCGCGGGTGTTGGCTGAGGGAAAGAATGAGATTTTGAAGGATGCTGGTGTTGGGAAGGTGACCTTGCCTAGCCTAATGTAACGGAATAGTGATGGAGTAAGAAGGTATGAGATAATGTATACGAACATATAAGGACGCGGTTCTAGAACGGTTGAGAGTTTGTAATCTTCAACTCGTCAACTCGTCATTTGAGCAGGGGAGCTTTTCTGTAACTGGGGGGTAGAACGGCCCTCTCGAATACATTTCGGATTTAGTGATAGAGCAGCACACTTGAAAGAGGATGTGCGTGTGGATACTACAGTAGGGACTACATTATTTGTCACTTAGCTCAGGGATGATATGCATATGCATGTAGAGTAGGGCTGGGATACTACAGTAAGGCCCGTGTTATTATCAGCAGCAAGTGAGCTTTCTTCAACCACTGTAGATCAGTCCACCACCACATGGGATGCAGCTATGAGGTACACAGTACATGATGTACTACTGTAACAATGGAGATGTGAATTGCTGTGCCCGAGACGCACGATACAGTACAAAAGTGAGACCATCGTTGCGAGTCAGTGCAGTGAGTGCAGCATCCCATAGTTACCTTACCAAGTAGAGAGCTTAACCCGACCATCAAAATCCGACATAGTGCATCAGGACTAGTAACCCAAGATACCACTGGTATCTACCCGTACTCCGTACTCCGTTTATCGTTAAGGCAAAGGTCCCTCCTTACCCTACCACCGTTGACGAGACTCCACATCCGAGGTGACTTCGGCTGCAACCGTATATAGTCATCTATGCAGTGTCACAAAGACTGTTTTGGGACAAGAGACGTCTATTTTTCTGGTTTCTTCTCCTACTCAATATTACGATGAACAAGATAAGGATGTTCCTACGGCCGTACTTTGGGGAACCCTGTATACGTTCTCGGTTAACTTATTTCGCCTTGACCTCGAATTCGGGTATCTGACACGTAATACCATGGAATTACTGTACAGCCTGTCTCACACTCTGTCACTTGACAAGAGGCAAATCAAAAAGGACGTGCTACCACCCGTCACAGGAAACACGAGTCGAACAAGGCTTCTCGCTCACTCATAAATCTTGCTTCTGTGTTTTAACTTTAATAGCAGCTTAACCTTGGGCTGCTCAGTGTCTCTGCTGATTGACAAGTGTACAATGCGAAGCGGGGAGCCGCGTAATATTATCTGATTTACGGGAAATGTGCATTTATAACAGTTTACAGTAGAACAGTTACCAAGCTCTGAGTAAGCGGTTGAGGCTCAACCCGACGCTTGGCAAACCCATTGCACGACATCCTCAAATTGCTCAGGTGTAATGAAGGTAGGTTTCAAAGTCAGTTGAAGCGTTTATTGTCCGCAATATCTAGAAAGGCACGCAATCTATTGTTACTAGGGAATGATCTTAAGGAAATCGCCGCAAAAGAATACTGATCCGGCTCTACCCAGGACCTTGTTGTGTGCATCATCCTGCTTCTATATACTCTTCGTCTCCTCGAGCGCTTTAACAGCCAAAGCAGTCGTCAAGCCCCGACTTCCAATGAGCACCCCAGTCTTCCCATATCGGCACAACCACCCTGTCTTCCAGCCCCCATCTTCGCGTTGCCATCCCCGAAGTTTGAGGATATCCTTATTCCAGATACTCTCTGAGCCAAAGCTGCCCCTGCCCACCTCCGCACTCACGCCTGTGAGTATCCTCATGCTGAGCTCCAGTGGATCACCGGGCATGCCCGCTCGCTCTCGGATCCTATCCTGGAGTACAGAGAGAACTTTTGCTCGAAGAGAATGAGCTTGCTTGCTAGCAACAAGACGGGACAGGAAAAATAGGAAGGGCTCAGGCGAAGCGTAGTAGCGAGTACCAGAGAGATAGGCTCTCTGTTCTAGGACCGAAATAACATATGATTCAGTCGCCTGGAGCGACGGCGAGCCACCGTATCCGTTTTGATAACAGAGGTTCAGAACATTGACACACACAACGGGATCAATACGTGGACGACTGTTGTCGAAATAAGTCTAGCAGGATGTGAGCTGTTTTCGAAGCAATATTCCCCAGGAGAAACCTACGGTTACAATTCCATCTTCACTTCTGAGCGTCAGAATATTCTCAATGACCGATCGTACGACTTTTGGGGAAGAAGGCAGAACAGTCAATGCGATAGACGTAGTATCAAAGTCATCTGGGTAGTACTGAGTAGTGCCAAAAGGCTTGCCTTGTACCAATCTATTAGCCTTTGAGCGTTGGAGGATATAAGTGTGGTTTGTAAAGGCAGATAGTTGACCCTACCTATGAAATAGTTCCAAGTTCTATCATGGTAATTTAAATCTATCAAGTCCCTGCGATTTGTTAGTCTGCGATGACTTTCCGTAGAGCAGTCAAAGGCTCAGCCACTCACTTGTCTCCAGTTACTTCCAAAATGAGGAGTTGGGAAAAGTTGTCCCTCAATTTCACGTTGGTATTGGTAACAGACAGGTGATTTCCTGCGTTCGCAGCGAGGAACGCTTTTCCCTTGAATATTGAGATCTCCCGTGAATCGTGTGATGCGTTGATTGCGTTGAACTGATATATGACTGGGTTTTCGGAATCAGAGGATTCATCTGAAGATGCCATCTTGGAGATTTCAGTGCCAAAAGAGATTTCAGTGCCAAGGGAGATTGAAATGAGTTTTCTACCTGCTGTCTGGGGCCCTCAGGGGTATTGGGTCTGGAGAAGTCTAGAAGAAGAGGAATCTATGAGAAGGCGACTTCGAGTCCAAGATTATTAAAACATGGGATTGTATTCCAAATATTTACGGCAGTGTTAACAAATACCTAGTTCAACTCGGTACGTCAGTATTGTCTGCATGTGCTTTGCGCGCTTCCTTTTTGCCTCCTTGATACTTCAAGTGTTAGACTCTCACTGTCCTATGGATCCGTTTTACCTATCAGCATCCGGAGTTCCCTCCCCTTTGATAAAGTCCTCCCCGCCTACCTTGTGCTATCCTAGTATATTTCCAAGACCGCTCAACGGCGATAACAGAAATAGTAGGTAAAGATTTACGGAGGAGCCTAGGTCAAGTTTCATGCCCGTCCAATGTAGATATCCCTAGTTAGGGCTTACACCTGGCAATCAAGGTGTGAAGAGGCGTTTCTGGGAATAAATTTGACGTCGCCCCGCAGATAATAAGCAAGATCTATCGCTAACCTGCATGAAAACTGGGTCGCTCCCATCCTCTATAGGGGAAGGTAAAGCCGGTGCTGGGTGTACTGTACAGAAATGAGAGTGTTACCATGGACATGAATAATTTTTTGTGGGAGCAAGAGGTCAAAAGTCTGTTCCCCACCCACCTTCAAGCTTATCATCGTTAAGGTTAACAGTTGCACGGGGTTGTTAGTAGTTATGACCCATGGACATTTCAGACCATGTGATTCAACAACTAGCAATATTTGAGCCTCGGATTGATTATATTTGTACAGCATTATTTCTCAAGTTTGAGTACTGTTAGAAAGCCGATCATATCTAAGAATAGAGGGTTGACCACGGTTAACCTAAGTCCAGCCGCCAAAGCCCTACCCGCGACTCACGCCCGCCGCCAAAGCCCTGCCCGCAACTACCGCCCGCCCCTTTCGCTTGTAGAGAGTTGTAGTAGAGACTCATATTCTACGTATTGTACTGCAGAGGTTTGGGATCCGAATTTCAAAGGGGCAGGAGCAAACCTCTTTGTTTGGGAGGCCGCTGAGAACAGGGTGTGTTGATTAATGATAGGCAAGTTGATTTTTCTAAAGCTACAACAAGGAATAAAGAATATATTTAGCTATCAAAACTAACTAGATTAGTTTTAGGGGATTATATAACCCGATTCCTCCTGTTATAAATACCTTAAAATTAAATTGTAAATATTACCAAACTAATTATTATTATAAAAAAAGTTTCTTGCTTTGTAAAATATTAATAAACTTGAAAAAAGTTTAAATTAAATAAAAAAGATATTTTAATATATTTAATTATTTTTATATTATTTCTTATATAAGTTACTATAATATATAGATTTAATTAAATAACAATAATCAAATTGATTTTATTAAAGCTATTATAAATATAAAGTATATATTTAGCTAAGAATACTAGCTATATTAGCTTTACCTAATTATATAACCCGATTTCGCCTTTTCAACACTTTTAGATTAGCTATATAGGTAATAAGCAGCAATATTTACAAATTTGCCACCTTAAACCGCTTTGTATAATACTTTAAAAATATATATATATTAACTACTTAAAGTTAAAGGTATTTAGAATTATAAAAAGTATTCTTTATTATAAGAATATTTTATATCTTTATATTTATAGTTTTATCTTAATATTATTATAGATAACCCCTTTAAGTTTTTATAAACCTTTAAGTTAAGCTTCTTTAATATATTCTTTATTTTATGTTAAAGCATTTTAATTAAAGAGAAATATAGTAAAAATATAAGGTAATAATTAAATATATTTCTATATCTCTTAAAATATATTAATATAACTTTTAGGTTATACTTAAGGTTATTACTTTATTAAATGTTTAGCTTAAAATAATCAAAAGTATATTTAATAATTATAGAAATTATATATTTATAATAGCTTTTTATAATTATTATTTTTTACTTCTTTTAAAAAACGCTTAGCCCTTTATTATATTTGCTACTTATTATACTAAAAGATCTTTAGCTAATCTTTCTTTGCTATATATTTATTATATAGTTTAATATATATAGCTTGCTTAGCCTTTTAAGTTATATAGTTTACTAATAATCATAATACTTAGGTTATGCTTATATTTTATTGCTTTATAAAAGCAAGTCTTATTTTTATTTTAGCTAATTAAAGTGCTTAATAGCCCACGCGAGATAATTAAGTTAATTAGCTTTAAAAATAAATAGCTTTCTTTTCTTTATAGCTTATATATATTCCTCTCTTTTTAGCGCAGTTTAAATAGCAAAAGAGCTATATTAGTCTTTGTACCTTAAATTCCATAAAATCTTTTATAATATATCTTTTATATTAGCGTTTATAATAATTTATTTAATAAGTTTTTGCTTACTAAATATTATAAATTAATCTTTAAAAGATTAATAATTTACTTTAAAAAAGAGTTTTCTTTTAAAGTCTTTAGTTTTTTAATAACTTATAATCCTTTAATTTATTCTTATATTCAAATCTTTTATTATAAACTTTATTTCCTTAATCTTAGCTATTAATATTAAAGAGAGGGCAAGAAGCAAGATTATAATCAAGGATTTAGTAAAGAGAAGAGCATAAAAAAAAGAGAACTAAAAGGAGTATTATTATTAAATATAAGTAATTTAAGTATATAAATCGTTAATTCAAGTTAATATAAGTTATTATAAATATAAGTAATTGTAAACGTTGCATTGTATTATATATATAAAAGATTAAATAATTCTTTATAAAAGAGAATTTAGTATATAAATATAAAGGATAAGCTATATAAGAAAATCACTTGATCTTAGCCCTACTATAATACTTTATATTTTAGCTTTATATAAGCCTTAGCTATATATCTCTCCGTATTATAATTATAGCAATTTATTAAGACTTTTTTAGTTCTAGTAAAAGTAAAGAAAATAAAGAAAGTATAAATAGCAGGTAGACTAATCGTTTTTCTAGACTAGACCGAAAATTCCAGACTATTATCCGTGCGTTCACCGTGCACTACTACTTAGAACTTAATATAAATTTTTAAATTTTTAAAAATTAGAATCCTTTAAAGTAGAATAATAGGATTTTTAAAAATTTAGAAAATTATATTAAGTTCTAAGTACCAGTGCACGGTGAACGCATAGATAATAGTCTGGACTTTTCGGTCTAGTCTAGAAAAACGGTTAGTCTAATAGCGGGCTTAATTATAAGAGTTTAAATAAAAGAAGTAATATAAGCAAATCTAAAAGTCTTAGCTAAAGCAAGTTATAAAATAAATTAAATTCTTTTAAGTAATATAATAAAGTTTAATATTAAAGAATTATAAATATAAAACAAAGTTATAAACTTTTATATTAAAAATATACTTATTAAAGGCTATAGTTTAAAAGGTAATAATAAGCTTATTATAAAAATATTAATAAAAAGCTTTATATTACTTATATATTTTAAAAATATAATATATAAAAAGTTAAAAAGTTTCTAAATCTTATATAAAATTTAATAAAGCTATATTTTATATTATATTATTAATATAAGTTAAAGTAAATTATCTTTAAATAATTTAATATTTCTTTAATAAAATTTTATTAGATTATATTAATATCCTTATATTAAGTAAGCAAGTAATTATTAATAATTCCTTTAATATAAATAAAGATAAAAAGTATATAAGCTTATTAATAATAATAAGAAATTAAGCTTTTAAATTAAATTATTTTTATTATTCTTAAAAATAAGAATTTTAATATATTAAGTTTTAAAATAGCTAATATAAGGTTTAAAGAGGTTAATAATAATAAGGGTTAAATTTATAAATATAATAAAGAAAATTAGCAAAGAAGGCAGCATTAAAGATTAACTAAGCCTAAGGCTTTTTAACTTAATTAAATAAGCTAATTAAAACTTTAATAATATATGAAAAGCTTTTATTATTTTATTCCTAAGCGGTATATTACTTTTTCTTAATAAATTATAAAGATTTAATAATATATTTATTATTTATATTATTTTATATTACTTATTATATTATTTAGTTTTAAGATAATAAAGTATTAAATTAAAGTCTTAAAGCATTACTTATCTTTATAAATAAAGCTAATTTATTTTAATATAGCTAAAATAAAGGTAATCAACTTTTAACTTATTAAAAGTAAATTGCTAATAAATAAAGAAAAGGATTAAAAAAGAATTAATAAATAAAGTATATAGCTATTATATTATTATATTTTAAAGAAAAGCAAATAAGTTTAATATTATATAATCGCAAGTTATAAAGATTATAAAAGCGGATTGAATTATTAAAAGTTAAACACTATCTTAAATAAATAACTTAAATTTAATAGTATTATTTTATTAAAAGAAGTATATATATTTTTAAAAAAGCTAAATATAATAAATTAACTTAGTCAAGGTTATTTAATAAGGCAAAAGCTATATATTAAAATGAAATAAAAGAAAGAAGCTTAAATTTTATAAAAGGCTATTAATTATAAGTTAAGATAATTAATTTAAGTTAAGCATAAAGCTTTTATTTATTAAGAAAACTACTTTAGCTATATAAAATTTCTTTACTTTAAACTTAGCTAAACCTTATAAGTTTTTAACTTTTATAATCTTAAACCCTTAAAGTCCTTTAAAGTTTATTATATAACTTATTATATAATTCTTTGCTTAACCTTTTCAATTAATAAGCTTTAAGCTTTTAGTTTAATATATATATTTATTACTTTATAATACTATTTCCTTTCTAGCTTAGTATTATCTTAATGCTTAAATTTAAAAGATAATTCCTTAAACAGCCTATATTATTCTTTTTTAATATAACTTTTAAAAGAATAAAGAAAAAGATTAAATAAATTGCTTTTACTCTTTATATAAAAAAGATTTTATAATAGTTTTAAAATATATTTTTATAATTATTATTATTAAAACTATTATTGATATATTATAACTAGTTTTCAATCTGCTTATAATGCTAAGTATTATTAATTATAATAAGTATAACTTTATTATTAATTTACTTTCTATAAACAACTAAGCTTTTTTAAATTATTAATATATTTAGCTTTTAGACTTTAAGTTCTTGTTTTAAATTTATATAAAATAATTCAAGGGTAAGTACTAAATTCTTTTATTTAAAATTAAGTTAAAATATAATTAACTTAAGTATAAGTAGTTACTTTAAATAGTTAATGCTTAAAGTATAATAAATTAACTTTATTAATAAGGTTATTTATTAAGACAGAAACTATATATTAAGTTATAATAAAAGAGAAAAGCTTATAGTCTATTAAAAGCTACTAATTATAAGTTAAAATAATAAATTTAAGTTAAGTATAAAGCTTTTACTTACTAAGGAAACTACTTTAGCTATATAAAACTTTCTTACTTTAAACTTAGCTAAACCTTATAAGTCTTAAACCCTTATAGTTTTAAACCCTTAATTCTCTTAATTATATTAAGAGTTTTTTGCTTAACCCTTTTAATTAATAAGCTTTAAGCTCTTAGTTTAATATATGCATTTATTACTTTATAATACTATAGTATATATTAAATATTATAATCTTTTTAAATAAAGTAAGTATTTGCTAATATAATAGCGCAAAGAATTAGTCAATTAATTTATTTATAAGCTATTTAATAATGAGCAAATATAAGAAGAAAAGAGGGTTTTAAGGAACCCCTCCCTAAATAAGCTAAACGTTAATATATAGGCTATTATTATTAACTAAGCAATAACTATAAACCTTGGCCTTAGGCCTTGAATTATCACGTGTTATTAGCCTTAGGGCTCGCGGTGGTTTGGCCTTGGCCTCGTGCCTAGCAAAATAACTAACTAGAACCTACTATATACGCTAGAGATAACCGCTTAGAATAGCTAATCAGGGGACGACCAGTTAGGATCGTCCTGTAGGGCAGCCCGAGCGCGGGAAAAACCCACTTCTCTGCGACACTTTGCTATTATAGGAAAGCGGAACCCTAGCTCCCACGAGCCCGTCCCGTGAGTGGAGACGAGTTGTTTAAATATTAATTAGCTGGAGAGCTAGTACGAAGGTGCAATATAGAGAGAGCCTTGAATACTTCACCTGGTCTGGATATTCAAATCAATTTAACCGTCCAGCCCAGTTGAGAGAACTGTTCAGGATGTTCAGGATGTTCAGGATGATCAGGATGATCAGGACTAACCTACGGAGGTAAGCGATACCTTGTGGTCAGAGACCCGTGCTACTGTAGCAAAGTAGGGGTAGAACACCAGGACAAGAAGAATGCCTCTACGAAACACAACGGTGGATCCCCGTAACCGGGCGACTATTGCAGCGGTTTTTCCCATGCAGTTCGTCGCGTGAGCCGTGGGAAAGCAGGAATTTTCTCCGCTGATGGAGCGGAGTGCACTTCGTACGGCACAGTACTGTACAGCATCTCCACTCTGAGCCTCGGGCCGCGAGGACGGAAGAAACAGACCGTATATACTATATCGCTATCCGTACACCATCCAAGGACCCTCGTACTGTACCATACCATTCGTACAGAGGCACCCTCCAGTACGAGCATTGCGTTATCTGGCTTTGCTCCGGATGATCATGGAGAGCAGTGGGGCTTTGCTTTTTGCCAGCCGTCGGTCCCGCGGCTTCTGCACGTACAGTACAGCATGTTCGCATGTTCCTTCGCATGCATTTCCCGAACGGCCACCGACAATTATAATCAGACTGGAACTGGAACTGGAACTGGAACAAAATGTCACTCTTCGAAGAGAGAAGCCCTTGTCCTAGAGACAATGCGAATAGTTGCCGAGCGTCGGAGATAATTGCTTCCCCGTATCCAAGTACCAGTACCATTTACAATTTGATTCCCGGCTGGTTTTGAAGCAGGCCTCCTCCCATCTTCCCCGACTGCTTTTCCTGTGAGAGAGAAAGATTCCCCTCCGCTCCCCCCCCCTCATCTGAGGCCTGAGCGAATCTCAAAAGCCAGACAACAATGGTCAATCCCGATTCCGATGCTGGCGCGATGCTCCCAGTATCTTTCATTATTCCAGACATCCTATGCGACTGGCCGTTCAAGCGGAAGGATAACATGGCTTTGGCCTCAGTCCAAGCAGACCATCGAAAATGGTTCCAAAGCCTAGGAACCAACGAAAAATACCAAAAGACCTTCGAAGGGTGTAATGCACCACTGCTCTGCGCCATAGCCTATCCTCTAGCCCCTGCCAGCCAAGTCAGAATTGCGGCCGACCTGCTCTTGTTAGAATTTCTGATCGATGACATTCTAGACCATTTAGAGCCATCAGACGCAACGAATTTCTTGAATGTGATCAAAGATGTCTTGAAGTAAGTACCTCCCTTTGGTTGGGTCGAATACTGAGCTTCGCTGGTACATTTGCTAATACCGATTTAGAAATCCTGAAATTGATCGACCAAGGGACGAGGATATCTTTGGAGGAATCGTCCAAGAGTATGATCAATGTTTCAATGGCATTCTAAAACTAACCTTTTTCCAGTTTCTGGTTGCGCGCCAGTGATGGGGCCAGCCAAGCCTTTCTCTGGAAGTTAAGCAAAGAGTTCATTGGTTACGTCGAGGCCATTTGTCAGGAAGGCGTGGATCGCCACAACGAGACGCCAAGAGACCTTGACTCCTACATGCAGCTTCGAAAGACTGCAATTGGGGTGTTGCCAGCTGTTAGCGTGTGTCTTCATGACATGGAGATCCCAAGGGATGTCCTACAGGACCCAAAGATTCTTGAACTCGAAGTTCTTACTGGAAGGATGGCCTTCATCACCAATGTAAGTGTTTGAGAACAAACCCGCGTTCGCGAGGCTGCTATACTGTATGGCTAACTTGGTAGGATATGACATCGTACAACGTCGAGCAAGCCCGGGGTGACGATCTCCTCAACTCCATTGCATTACTTGTACGGAGTGAAGGGATTTCAATTCAGGCTGCGCTCAACCTCGCCGCCGAGAAGTTTCGAGCTTATGCGGAAGATTTTATAGCGATAATGAAGCTTCTTCCGCTGGAATCAGATCCCAACTTAAAGGCGTATGTACATTGCATGGGGTATTGGGTCACAGCATCTCATGAATGGGCTTTTGAAGTTGCGAGGTATCGGATGAGCTCCGAGGCACGGTATGGTGGAAAGGTCCAACTACTCCCCAAGAAAACTACAAATGGTGCAAGTAAATGATTATAAAATCGAGAATTCGATTGATTTTGATTTTTAAAGTGGTTCGAAAAATCAGGCGGAACTCGGTTATTCCGAAACGGTTAATTATCATCCCCTTTTAGAGCATTACAGTTCTTTAGAAAACCAAGCAAGCATTTCTGTAAGTGCTCTCTTGCCATCATGTCACGAAAATCTGCACGTTGTCACAAAGTAAAATTCAAATTCGATTCAAGCTCCCTGCTATCGCTTCGCCGGCCATCATTCCCTCTGTATTGTCATCAAGTAAACAATACAATTATGAGGACCATCACAACAAAGCCTCTTAACTGAGTTTGTATACTTCTTTTCCTGTCCTAGAATAGTTCCACAACAATAATACACCCTCCATCAATGATCCATAAATATCTCCCCTCACCCCTGATTCCAGATATTCCGCCAAGCAATAAATCACATCCAACCAAACTCTCCTACTCTTCGAAAATTCCGCTCCACAGGCCTTCAATTCGCATTATAGCTCACCCAGCTAGGATGGGTAACGCGACTCCTCCTACTCTACACTGGGCTAACGCCACTTTAGGAAGCTCAACTCCTCTAATTCTTGCATCTGTAAGCCTGTCTGCAGCCCACACAGATCTCGAGGGCCTCATAATATCAGAGAGTTCCTTGGAGATGGAGGAGAGCAAACCAGTATCCAACCCCGGAGGGAAGGGCCGCGCATCCGAGGATCGAGAGATTACGAGTCCTGACATGTTGTGGGCTAGAAGCCAGGTTCAGATTAGAGCTGGGGTTGTGACTACTTCTTCTGATCTTGAGTCTGGAGGTGTACAGGAGGCTCGGGGAGATGGCATGGGGAACTGTGACTGTCGGGGGATTGTTGTCGAAGACTCTAGGGGGGTTGGGGAGAGTGGCGAGGCGGCGAAGAAGGGGGAGCGGGGGGATCACGAGTGTTTAGATGGTGGAAATTTTGAAGGAGTCTGCTGCTTGCGATGCAAATGCGGGGGAATTCGAGACAAGAGGGGAAGATGCGAGTGCTGTTCTAGATCGTGTTGCTCAGCTGTGCCTCAGAGATGAGATTGTGACAAGTGAATTTTGAAGCAGTGCTTCTTTGTTGACTTTCCATATGAGGCTTCATGATATTGACTTTGACCCTCTGTGCCTGAGCTCTTGCATTCTCGCCACGGCTGGTGACTTTGAGTCTTTTGAACGGCATTTAGGCATGAGCTAGTAGGCTCATACTGGTTCGGAATTGGGAGTTGACATCGTCTTGGAGTACGGCTAGCTGATCTTGGAGAATTTCGGCAAAGTTGTTGGGAAAGCTGAACAGGACATCAGCCTGAAGATCCTGCTTTACTATTCCAGCACAGTCGACAAGAATACCCTAGCAAGGTAGGAAGCTTACGGACTTTAGGTCTGATAAGACACACAGGGAACATATCAATGACATCCTGGCACCTCACATCGGCTTCTAAGCCAAGCACCTGGAGTCTCGCTGGTATTTTGACAACAGAGACTATTGCGCCGTGGCCGAAGGTAACCTCGACCCCATACACCTGAAGAGATGAGTAGTCGATACAGGGACTGTGTCTGCTTAGAATTGAAGCTTCGCCATAGATGTCGGTGTTTTTAGCCTTCTTCTGGCGTCTCCACACTGCAACCGTTCAATCTCCAATTATATCTAATGGGATGATATTAGCTTTTCACTTTATAACTCAACATTCGTTTGATAGCGCTTGGAAATTTCCGGAGAACAATGATTGAGAGTCTTACTTTACGTTGTGAGATCTAGATGGATATGGATGAAGAGCAGCGATCTACTATGCATCCGGTAATTAATACAAGCAATAGGCCTTATAAATACATATAACAGGTTCGATTTTCACCTCATCCCTTCCTCAACTTGCAAATCATATATCGAAGACCCGGCTCTGGCAACCAGTTCTGATCTCGTAGGCTTCCATGGCCATTTCACCCATGCTTTCAAGATCTCCTCCAACATCTCCTCTGTTATCCTCCTGACTGTCATCAAATCGAGATCTAGACTTCCGCCCTTCGTTGGGTTCCTCAAGGAAGGGCATTCTTGCAAAATCCATTCATAGGCCCCAGGAACCAATGCCTTTAAACCGCTTGTAACAGACTGCGTGGGAGCAATGAAAAGCGAGCTGAGAATGTAATCTAGGATATCCCAGTGCTCGTTGAAATTCTCTCGAATAATTGGCCACGGTAGCTTTGGCTTGAAGTCGAGTAAAGCCATTGGCTGCGCGGGGAAGAATTCGTGATCATGAACCCGCAGAGGCTCAATTTCTCTGCGATCCCATAGAAGTAGTGGTGGCTTTGTGTTGAAGATGGCTATTTCATCTAGCCGGCCTTTAATATGAGAATGTGAATTATGGGACATATCTGCAAGAAAATACTGTAGTGCTTCTGAGCGGGTTTTGAGATCTTGCTTCATCCCTTCTGTGGCATCTGCGCCAGCTTTGAAGATGTCGCATTGCAAAGCGTCAATCTCACTCCATTGCTTTGCGGCATTTTCCAAAGCCGATCGGCGCTTTGCTTGTACCCTAATATATCCTTGCATAAAATACAATTTCTTGTAGTTGGGGTCATCTCTCATTTCAAGCCAGGAAAGGCCTTCTGGGTGATCCGCATTGACTTGGGCCTGGAGTTGGTCTACCATAGTTTGGTATGCAGTGTTGTCCACTCCCAGATTTTGATCTCCCTGAAGATCCATCCGAGAACTCTTTCGGCCCTCCGGAGTGACGATGCCCTTTTCCTTCATCAAGTTCACAACCTCCGCAGTTTTCTTCAGCTCCAGTGATTGAGGCCTCAACCGCCCACCAGCGTCCTCCGTGGTTGAGGCAATCTCAGTTATGCTTTCACAGCACAACTCTGCTTCAATTGCCGACTTCCTCCTGTTAGAGACAGTTCGTGGGAGAACAATCCTTCTCTCTTCATTTTCAAGCCATATTAACATCCGTACTTGCCCGTAGCGGTGGAATAAAGAGTTCGCTCTTGCAGCTGTCAACAATTGATGAATGACGAGACTGCTCATAGATGGGAAGCCCTTGAATGCCTTTGCAGGGTGATAACCAAGATTCGCAATAAAGAGAAGGGTCTTATTTGAACTACCCACCCCCGCTGGTCTCGACACTTGATTGGGGAGATATTCTTTCGAAAGAACCTTGTCTAGGTGTTCCCATATCACGCCGGACTTCGGTACAAGAACGTATTTCGACCCTGGCGCGTCGAGGAGTGGCCGGAGAAGTGGTTCATATAATCCAACTTCCGGTTCCATCAGAATATGCGTTTGGGGCTTCAACAGGTTGTGAATCTTCTCGGACCAGATTCCGGCACCGGGATTGATATCCAAGATATCGCAACCCTCATACTCTTGGAGTGATGGCTCCATTCTTGTAAGTATGTCGTCTGGTAAGCGTCAGTAGAAGCACAGATACGATAGTGGGGTGAAATACCGCATAGCTCTGTACTTGTAATATGCATTCGCCTCTGATCTCCAATCGTCGGTTTTGAGGCATAGTAAGCCCATTTGAGATAGGGAGAGACGTCTGCCCGGGGATCATCTGGTTGATTATACATAGGACTGGACTTAGGGGGCTTTCCGTTGGTTGGAGAATTTTCTTTCCGGATAGTTGTGCTTCTGCGATGAACTGCTTTGTCCAGCTTTTTCGCCGCCCGCCTCTCCATGGTTTCCATTTTCCGCCTTTCTTGGTTGTACAACATCAACCTCTTCCATGAAGCGTTAGAAGCATCGATTAAGCGTCCTAACTCCAGTTCCCCGGCTTTCGCGTCTTCTGGCGCTCCACGTCTCCTCGTTTTGTCCAGCAACAGCCTTGCGAGGATGGCCTGAGTAGCATCTCTCGTGACTCGTTCTTCTAGTTCTGCGGTTTTTACCTCTTCAGGTGTTCCAGTCTTCTGGCCTGGTGGTTCGGATAGATATCGAATAGCATGTTCCTCTAGCTGCTGTGGTTTACGCCTCAGGAGTCCCGACTGTCCCCTCTTCGCTGCAAAACCATCTCTTCGTTGTCCATGTTTTGCACCAACACCAGTAGTCCCTGCCTTTGGTTTTGAATCGTATTCAGTTCGATTCGGATCCTGGGGGAAGGGAACAGCTCTGATCCCAGCACCCAAGTGAATGGATCTTCGTCGGTTCTGGAGAGTTGCGATTCCGCGCGTTCGTAGTTGTGGAGATCTCAATTGCGACAGAAGGAAAAACATGAGTTCGAAACATACCAGAAATGGACCAAAGTGACTGTAGGAGAGGGGGGACTGAGGGGCGACGTAATGAGAAGCGCGACATTTGCATTTTCAATTTGATTACTGGATACTAAGCCTCGCGAACAAGGCTGAGACAAACTGGGCCGGATTAACCAGAACGCCGAGACCTCAAGGTTCCTATGACGAAGCAGGTTGACCACAACGAAGGCAACCGCATTCCGCACGCCATATCCAGGGCTTGTAACCATTTCTCAATCTTGATGGATCACAACCGTCAAGACAGTCTGTTGTCTCCTTAACACACTGTCTAGACACTGTCGCGGTCTAATTCAACAGCCATGGCGGGATTATCACACCACGGCTCCAAGCCCATGAGCGTGAAGGAGATATCTGCTTTGGCCGAGGATTTCGATTTCAACCCCTTCATAGCTGTCAAATACTGGCTGCGAACTGCAGAGACTCTGCTGAGGGAGGTAAGGGAGGTCTTTTACTGTAGAAATCCATCGGGCTAACAAGCCAGGCCCAAATTTACGAATCTGAGGAGAATGACCAACAGGCGTTCCTATTGTTGATGCGATATTCCATCTTGATCACCGAGAAGCTTCCTAATCACCCATCCATCAAAGATCCCGAAAACAGACCACAATGGAAGAAGGCGTGCAAGTTGTTACCCGTTGTTATGGATACTTTGGATGTGTTGAAGCCGAAGATCAAGATCCGATATGATACATGGCTGGAAAAAGAAAAGAAGAGGCAGGCCACCTTAATATTACACGAGGACAGTACGAAGTCATATCTAGATAGTTTTGCTGCCTCGGACCCCGCTGTTGCGGGGAACACAACATTGGCTGCAGCGGAGAACAGTGAGTTTGCTGTGCGGCTAGCCAGAAAAGAGACCAGAAGGAGAGATGCTGCGAGAAGAGCTACACGGCAAGCTGGGGTACCGGAGAGGGAAGAGCAAGAACGTCGAATAGCTGGGCTCTGGGATAATTGGGAGTCTGCGCTTTCCAAAGATGGGCCAACTCAGGATGATGAGATTCGAAGGGATATGGAATCCTCACGAAGGGTAATGGATGGGTCGCATGATATTATACCGGATGGTGTGCAGAACAAGTTGGTGAAGTCACGGCCACCAATACCCACAAGGAATGGGTCCAGTGAATATCGATACCCGTCAATTACAAGGTCTCAGCCTGTGAAGACCGATAAGCTTGACAATAGATACCATTCACAACTAAGACAGGAATCAAATACAACAACTTTCGATCCACCGCTCAAACCACCTCGACCTGCGAAGGAACGATTTGCAGAGATACACAATTCCGAACCCATACCTCCACCTCTTCCAGAAAAGAAAGCTGCAGCTGCCGAAGAGCCAACCGAAAAGATGGAGAAGTTCACCTTCCTTCCAGCCGCATACACCGAGAATGGGAACCCACTACGCACAGTGTTTATTCCTACAACTCTCAGGCACGAATTCCTTCGCTATGCCGAGTCCAATACCCGTCAAAATCTGGAGACATGTGGTATGTTGTGTGGAACATTAATCAACAATGCGCTATTCGTCCAAAAGTTGGTCATTCCAGAGCAAACCAGCACGAGTGACACCTGCGACACTGTAAATGAGAACTCCTACTTCGAGTATTGCAGTAATGAGGACTTGCTACAGCTTGGCTGGATTCATACACACCCCACCCAGACTTGTTTCATGAGCAGCAGGGACTTGCACACTCACTCAGGATACCAAGTCATGATGCCGGAGGCCGTGGCAATTGTTTGTGCACCGAGCAAGACGCCTTCGTAAGTATTGATTTCGGAGACCACAACCTTATGCTGACACTGTACCAGATGGGGAGCTTTCCGACTTACCGATCCTCCTGGATTGAAAACTGTCTTGAAATGCCAAAAGACCGGATTGTTTCACCCACATGAAGAACAAAACATCTATACCGATGCTCGAAGACCGGGCCATGTCTGCGAGGTTGAGAATTTGGAGTTCTCTGTTGCTGATTTGAGACCAAACAAGTCGAATATTTCAAAGTAGCTAAGCATTGGCTCTGGCCCTCCCTTGATTTGGATTACCCTCAGACGGCATGCTTGTGTGCTTGGCTCCTGGCATGAATGTTCTGGCTTCTGGTTTCGCATCTCTGGCTAGAGCCTAGACTCGGGGCAGAGGGAAGATCAAATGGAACGGAAAATGGAAATGAGAATGATGATGAGATGATTTGAGGGTTAATTGCACAGCGTTGGCGTTTGGGCTTGATTCTTGCAAGAACTCCCACTAGACAAGACCTTCACAGGAGTGTAAGGCTACAAGCGAAACTGTTTCAGCCGTCAGCCCTTGTCTGGGTACATATACAACTTCCTTTCGTAAGTGGCTTCACTCTCGGGAGTACTACCTTGTCATGGTTCTTTCCTTCGAATCTTTAAGCAATAGCCTCTTGTCACTCTCGTATGCCTTGAGGGCCTCCCATACTGATGATCGCCTCCAATGCAATGAGCTTAGCGGCCATGCATTGACATCGGCAAGATTCCTCCACGCTTCTCTTCCCGGCAGTGTAAGAAACCCCTAAAGAAAGATCACAATCGTTCATGAACTCCTCAATTCTCTGGAACTCCAACTGCTTATCAACAGTAGCCTTGAGCGGATCCTCCAACTGCACCTCAATATTTTCCAGGTTCACAATAATCTCTTCAAGCAACCGGTCATGCAATCTGTTTTTTCAGTCAGCCTTATGCTATCGTACAAGCGCATCTTGATTTGGGCTTTGGGAGAGCTTACTCGTGCACGGAACCAAGCTCCGCTACGGTGGAGGAGCACTCTTCTTGAGCCATAGCAGGCAATCCTTAGCTTTAAGGGCTTTCTTTTGCTGTGTCCGATCGTTTGACAAGTTCATTGGTTTGCTAATCCCCGATTTTTTTCAAGTGGAGAATTCCAGGATTCGAGGGAGATATCCTCGAATTATATGCTAAATCATCCCCCTATTGTCAATCTTTCTCGTCTTTTGCAGACCAAGGGTCTCAGTTCCATGATGCTGGGAGCGACGAAGGCATGTAAACGCATGAAAACGGCGTGGGAATTGTCCGTTTGGGAAACGATGGCCGTTCCCCGACGAATGATGGTCGTGGAGACATCGCGGCTTGGAGTTTTCCCAGCCGCCTCGTTTCGTCATGCCGCTTTAACAGCCGCACTTTGCCACCACACCCACCCCCCTTCTCAACAATGGCTCGCTTAGAGCTCCGAGAAGAGAAAGCCTGAGATCAGGCAGACGTGGAGAATTAGCCAGGCAAGAGGTGAATGGTTACCGGCCAAATGGTTGACGATCTGATCTGGTCTGGGATGGCAGGGATTCCGCTGTCATGCTTTTTGGTGGCGTCAATGGTTACAATGATGTCATTGTCAGCTCAGAATACCGAGCACGGGATTTTGAGGCAGCTTCTAGGCAGAGATTGAGGTTGTTTACTCCGTCATTGTGGCTCGAGATCTCAGATTAGTAGGGGAAAGGGTTGGTGGGTGTCGAGTGGCATCGTCATTCTGGCGGGACGGATTGGTGTTGTTGTTCCAAAGGTGGAATAGCTTGTGTTCATGAGAGCTCTGTGAGCATTTGCGGAAGGAGTGTCAAGGTCAAGCTGAGTAGCGATTGGGGCCAATCGACAACAGAGATGAGAAGGTCGATTCGGACTTCGATATATTCAACTGGTCAACATGCGAGTAGGGTGCTTCCCCGCCTGCCACCCGCAACCAACAAAGCCGGGTCTTCTGCCATTGAGACTGGCCCCGTGTTACAAAAGCAACTATGATGCAATAACGAGACTCGAGAACCAGTTGTTAGTTGCGAAGAAATTGTAGCGGAGCTTTTCCATCCAGTCCAGGCAGCAATAGCCGGATTCGAAATACGATTCCCTACATCAGGGATTCACGGATCTGCAAGTCTACGCGCCTCATAAAAATGACATATTTCTTTCATTATTTCAGATAATATCGCCGCGCCACCCTCCCAATCTGAATGCAATAGCAAGTGTTTCTCTTGGTCTCTGGCGACGTTCAACCATATTCCTGGTTCAGCACGTCATAACCAAAGTCCCTTGAGATCCCACTCAGATAATTACGCTGGGACGTGTCCCTCTTCCAGTTAAGAATGCCACCCCACTTCCTTTTTCTTATGGTCATCGTTAGACTCGACAACCTCATACCAATCAACGCACATTCGAAGTCGTTCACAAAAAACCCCTCCTCACCATCATCTTTGTCGTCGTCTTCATCTCATTCAACTCCAGCCCCCCCTCCTTCCTTCTCCTACCAGAGAGCAAAACCACCCCAACGTCCCATTTCTTGCCCACAGTTTGTCCTCCCTCTCCCTGTCCTCATACACTAAGACTCTCTCGCAGTATACGCAACAAGCTACTCCTTTGCAACATAATCGACCTGCACTAGCTGTCCATACGCAAGTCGCAATACTACCCTCCTTTCTTCATGACAGCTAGTTGCTCAACGCCAGCCTATGCAGCTTTTGCGCGAGAGTGGCAGATGGACGTGGGGATTGTGAGTTCCACACATTGAGAGTGGAGGATTATCAACTCGGTACCGATTTACGGGAGGACTCCTTATTTTATAACAAGAACCTGCGCGGTGAGTTGGGCCCGAGAAATGGGAGGGAAGAGTAGAAAGAGGATAGTGAAACACGGGGGTGTTGAGGGAATAAGAGGTCGAGTTGTATATACCCGAGCTTTGGCTCTCTGTACAGTACAGTACAGTACATGATTAAAATATCCATCCTACTCCTCCCTCCTTTGTCGGATTGTCCCTTGCATCTGTTACAACTCTTTGGGCAGTGAGAGACGCGCTTGCTCTTTTGGTACTAAACACGTAGTCCCCACTAGAAATCGCCCACTCTTGAGCAGTGGTATTTTACAGACTGGGATCACGATGTCTGAGGCTGCTAGTAACAGTAAATCTTAATCTAGGTTAATATAATTATCTTTTTGAATTAGTTATTTAATAATAAAAATAGTGCTAATAATTGCGGTTTTTTATAAATAAAATATTTTATTTTATTTCAACCTGAGTAATATATAGATTTTAAAACTTGGATTTTATAATAATATAATATATAAAACTAATGTTAAAAGAAGTAATAAGCTAGCTAAGCTGATTATTAAAGATTTCTCCAAAAAAAAAATATATAAATTTACTTATATCTTTTGTTGATATAAATACTCTCTTAGTTTTATAAACACCTTTAAAGTAAACAAATATTGATAATCACGGGATTAAGTAAAAATACAAAGTATAATAATTAATTATATTCAAAAGAATATAAAACAATGTATTTTATAATTTAGCAAAGGCTAAAATATATATTAATATTTAAGGCAGAACTCTGGTCAGTGGTTTCATAGCTAAACTTTTGACGTGATTTTATATATAATTGAGGAGGTTAGAAACCACGACTTCACTTGGGTTTAAAAGGGATACAAGGTAGGAGGCATATATCTCGTACATCATAAACTCATTAACTCCAGCGCATTCGTCTCTGCTTCCAGGGCCCAGGCGTGTATCCGGCACTTTAATCCAAATGCACACGCTATGTCTCCCATTGCTGAAATCCGTCTCTTCGCTCGTTGAGTTGCGCAACAGTTCCGCCTCTCAATCGCATAGTCACTCCAAAGCCACCGCGATCTGGAACTTCATCCCATTTTTCACCACAGCCAGCTCCCCATCAGTCGCGAAGACTACATCATCATCGCTCATAAACACAGGCAAGATCCCCACCTCCCTCTCCACAAACTCGTTTGGCACGAAGAAATGCCTCGTGTAGCTGGCCCCGGTGAATGTGTGAAGTTCGGTACTTGAGAGCCAGGATTCGTTGTCGATGAAAGCTAAACGCTTGTTGTGTATGCCAACGAAATACTTTACGTGCTTGATGATCTTCAGGAAGTGAGGGCTGGTTGCGAGTACGATCGCTGAATCCGATCCTGGTTCTGGTTGTTCAGATATTGGTTCGCTTGACTCTGCCTCTTTGCCTTTGGATTGTTCGGAAGCTCCTTGTTGCGCAGACCCAGCCTCGGCCAACTCTTCTTGTAGCTGCTCTGCTAGTTTTGATTCAACTTGTGTCAACTCTCTTTGGGATAGTTCCACTTGTTCAAAGCAATACGGGTTGAACTCGAGAATAAGGAGAGTCGACGTGGACACATGACCATGATCTTTATAGAAGTCAACGATAAGTTGCTGGCTGTCGTTATGCAAGACTGCCGATTTGACTTCGGTATCGCTGATTCCAAGCTCACTGTCTGCGGACAAAGCTACGGATAGACCATTCAAAGGGTTGCCAAACTTCTTCCATATATGGCGCTGAATCTTGTTGTTGACGATCAGAAAAAGCTCAGGACTTGGTCCCAAGAGCCATTTCCAAACGTTCCTCTCATCTGGTGTGAATGCCAAATTGCCAGTGCATTTCCCTTCGCGCAGACAGTAGACCGAGTCGCAATCTGCTGTCGAGATAAGTATGTAATCTCCGGTAGGACATAGCAGTATTTGTTTGATAGCTTTTGCCATCGAGACACTCAATATCAGCGCCTTGGGTTTGAGACTCCTTTTTGGCGTCGTCTCCAATTGCCAGACCTGGACCTTGCCATTCACATCACCGGATGCTAGAATGTTTTGTGCATTGACTGTGAGAGCCGTCACAAATCCCTCGTTTTTATGCATGTAAAATATCAAATCCTCATGGCCTGTCCTTGAATTGTACGCAACGACGGCTCCATTGTATTTGCCGACGACCACAACCGGAAGTTTAGGATGGGATACTATCATCATCATTCTTGCCCTTAGGTCGCGATTAGATTCAACCTGCCCCTCTATCGCAATTAAGGTAGCATCGTCGCTAACGCTGACGTCTTCCTCAATGGCCTTTCGTATAAGCACGGCGGGCTCCCAGACCTTCATTTTCGAATCCATGACATCGACTAAGCGGATCCCATAGGAGCTGAAACAGGTCAATCTGTGCCCAAAGTCCGATGATTGAACCCAGTAGAGCAACGCCAAAGTTTCGAAATCCCAAATCTTCAGACTCCCCCGTATATCAGCCGTGGCTAACGTGCGACCATCAGGACTACAAGCGATCGAAGTCAAGGCCATACGATCCGTGCCTGCATCAACGGATTGAAGTTGTTCCTGCGACCAAGGATCGAAGATTGCCACGGTGCCATCGATATAAGAAATAGCCAGCAAACTGACGTTAGGGTTCAGGTTAAACAGAAGATCGACGACAGGAAGATCGTAGTTATAGCCTAGTGCATCTTCCTTTATGAATGTACAGTGCCCAAGGAACTCGTTATCTTGAAGCCGGAAAAGACAGACATGTGGCGATCTATATCCAACTTCACCAATGTGTTAGCATAGACTCTTCATCAGGGTCTTGAAAATTAAGGAGCAGAGTCAGGCTTCAGAAGCTGAGCTTTCGGGACAGATTGGGAGAGGGAGACATTTCGAATGACCCAACTAAAACAAACATAACGACGGGCTCGGCACATAAATTTCAAATGAAAAATGTTCACATACAGGCTACCATCTCCATGTCTGGTGATAAGGAAGAAGTGAATGGGGCCTTTGATGAGGATCTAGTTCCTTGGATCTCTGGCAATCGGTAACGATAGATCTCGTCATCCTTCACATTCCCTGATTTGATATCCCAGGTTATCACATGGCCCCTATTCGAAATACCCACTAAATAATCATTTTCGAAGACCAATTGGATGCATGGCGAACGCAGTCGTTGAGTCCAAACTTCTTGTCCATCCAGTCTCCATAATTTGAGGGTTTTAGATCCTGAAGATGCGAGCAGTTTTCCTGGTGTATCAAAGCTAAGAATGTCGATTGGTTCTTTATGCAGAATCGTTTTCTCCCACTGACAGCTTCTACGATTATACAGTTCGATCTCCCCAGTCTCCATACCGACTGCGAATACTTGCTCGCCACAAGCAACCGATGTCGCTGAGCGGCCGTTGAAATCGGCAATTGCTATACAGTCCTCCCACTGAGTTTTCTGGACTCCAGTAAGAACCAAACCATCAGGAGATTTTGCGAACTGCTTATATATCGCGGAGCCTAATGGACATAGCGGAGGAATTAAGAAATAAATCGACGACGGTGCATTCAGCAAGGGAGTTCCAAACTTGGATACTAGTCGAAGAAGATCAGTTGCCCAGGAGTCCACCTTCTCTACCTGTTTTGCAAGAGGCGACAGGTATTTCGCACGTCTCTTTAAATACCCCCTTAGATTCTTCGCCGTCCGGGTGAGGTAGTAAAGGCTCCCCTTTCGGGCATGATGCTCGATCCAAGACAATATGTTAGTTTTGAGAAAAACGTCCAATGAAAGAAGTAGGTTGTCGACTTCAGAGTTCGCACTGAAAGCGTGCTCTGAGAAAGCATCACACGCATAGTTGCGGAATAACGAAGCATCTTTTCGAGGAGAGTTTATGAACCTTCTATTCCGAGGCGGCGTCAATTCATCGCTGCTCAGATATTTCAAGCAAGCCTCTGCAAGTCTTTCGTGCCCAGCTTTGATTTTGATATTGAAATCTGATTCGTCATCGATGAGAAAACTCCTAGCGGTAGGATGAACGAGCTGCACTGTGTCATTTTTGTCGACGTAAACCAGCTGACCACAAAGCCCCTCAATGGATCTCTTAATGTTGGAGATTGTGACATCGATGTCTAGTTTCAACGCTTCCTGAAGCTCGGCAGTTTGAAGTGGTCGTACAGCACACACAGTCCAGATGAGGATGGCCTTCGCGATTTCCTTCTCTCTGTGGTTCTTTCCCATAATCTCCACTGTCCTTCGGTAAAATGGAATCATCCCTTCGGGTATTTCGTTGAGGACATTCCAAATGTTTGTACTGGAGTATACCATCTCAAGCTCAGACAGCACGAGCCGTACCCATAAGAAGCACCCTCCGGATCTTGCTACTATCTTGTCTGCTAAACCTTGTCTTTCGTCATGGTCATCGACAGGCAAAGACACGATCCGATCCTGGATATAGAGCGAAATATCTTTTAATGTGTCTTCTAACCGAATTTCGGAAGAAACCACTTTATCACCTAGGCGTAAGAAATTCGTGTATATCTCCGGAATCTGTCGACTTGTAATGAACACCCTTAGTGGGAAGGCTGCCTCCAGCTTGCCTAGCAGGGTAAAGAAATCGGGGTATTTGACACATTCATCGAGAGCATCGATTACCCAGTACTGTGGTCGGTAGACCTTGGCCTTCTACCGAGTTAGCCTTGAGTAAGAATAGAAGTGTGCTGAAATTCTTACTTGAAATATCCCCGCGACGAATATCTTGCGCCAAATCGCTCGCTCGTCATCCTTATCGAAAAGAACTCCATCTTCCTCCAATCGAAGAAGCTTTTCACGAAGGCCGGCATTCTTCAGTGCCATTTGATACGCTAGTGACCTCAGTAGCCCACTAAGCGATTGTCGAGTTTTGTTGCCGTGGTGGAAGAAATAGTATGCAAAGTCAAGCTTACGTTTTTGAAGATGAGCTACCACGTGTCCAGCAAGAACGGATTTGCCGGCCCCCGGACGGGCACTCATCCAGTAGCATTTTGGAGGGTGAGTGTCGTTGTGACGTTTATTATCTAGGGTCTCATTGAAGATATCACGCCAGTCCTGAAAGTCTTCTCTTTCCTCAAGCCATTGACAAGAGCCAGGAATCTTGATCTCTTCTTGCGTAGCTACCTCATCGCCTGGAGTATCTGAGACACCGAGATATGCTTTTAAAGTCCTCATTTGCAATCGGTGTCTCTCGAGCTTGAGTAATCGCTCTTGAATATGTTAGTCCGAATGATAGAGTGGAATTTTTGAACTTACCTCCTCTTAAAATCTCATCGATGGCGCTTGCCAATGCATTTCTAACCACCAAGTAGTTGGGATCTTGTGGATGCTTGTATTTACAGACTTCTCGATGGTTCGCGTTGAGGAAATAGAACTTTTCGTGTTTGTAACCTGGCTAAATTCAGCTTTATTCAAAGTGTTCAGAAAATGTTGGTTGTTCTTACCAAGAAAGGCCGAGTCCTTTTCGACAAGTACGCTTGTTGAAAGTCCTATCGTAGTTGCAAGAGATTCGCAGAATGAATACAGGGCAATATCTTCGGCAACCAATCTAAAGTCATCGTTGAGTATTTGCGTGGAAGTGGAATGCCTCTGAATGTCTGTGATATAGGAGCGCGAAGACAGGAGTCCGGACGCTTTGAGGATATTGTTCAGAAGTCGCGCTGCGTCTGATCCTCTGTGAGGCGTCGCGAGGAAAAAGACGCATCGGATGCGCTGGCCAAGCCCAGGATTAGATTTGTCTTGACGAGCCAAAACATAGGCCTGAACACTTTAGTAACCACTCGAGGCAGGATATAGGATTCATTAGGTCAATGGGTTCAAACCTTCTTGATCACAAGCCCGCCCATAGAGTGTCCGATCATGATAATGGGATCCTTGAGCTACCAGTCAGCAGCGCTACCTAAATCGTCTTGTCGTATGCATCAAGAACCCACCGTACGATTCCTCAAATGCGGCGAGTCTCGCATCCCGCCCAGCAACGCGGCCGCGAAATCATGAACGTTGAGGATATCTTCTCTCGTATCTCCCCAGTCTGAATTGTACCCAAAGCTATGGATGCTCGCATTCTCGAAATCTTGGTCCGCTGGCAGAAAATTTCCCGGCCAAAACAATCTCGGGTCGTCTCCTCTTCGCCATGTCTTTATGGACCCTCCACGAAGACCGTGAACAAAAATGAGATCCACCAGAGGTTCTGCAGCCTGATGAACCAGATTCAATCCAAGAGGACCTCTTGATTTCTCGGGTGAGTCATTTGAGCGACTCCGCACAACACTGAATTTCCGTCCCCAAAAGTTGCGACTGTCAATCTCATCAAGCCCACCTTTTGGCTCGGAAGAATAGGTTCCAGTCAGATTATACATTCGTTGGAGGAGGGACAGCGTAACTTACTGTCATCTCGAAGATTCATTTGCGCGCCGTTCGTTCCTTTTGATTCAACGGGTCTCGATAGTTTCATGTTTGATCATCGTCGATGGGCCCTCAGTGGCTTTGAACTCAACACGCATGGAGCAGCTGCATCCCCTTCAGCCTCTGATGTCTAGATGCCGTTAGACAATTGTTTCGTAAGCGGCTTCCTGCAGATGCCCTTGAGAATGCACGGCGGGAGTGATACTGGAGCTACGTATCGTATTGCATGTATGTATATCATCGAGCCTGGGACGATTCGACGAAGCATCCAGCCACAAGTCATGACACACGCCGCTACAGTAGCAAGGATGCTCTCGCTTCGGCGGCCCAGAGACCACCACTGGGCAACGGGAACGGGTTATAGGCACTGATGCCCTGAGACCAGGTTCCTTGTCAGGCTATCTCTAGGCTCATAGCCCTAGAAAAGACCCCGAGGAGCCACTTACTCCTTACTTCGTTACTCAGTTACTCAGTTACAGTGTGCCCTGAATCAACAGTGAGAATGGTGAGAATGGTGAGAATGGTTGCTGTGCTAGAGGAAGCCCCTGCTAGTCCGTCCTTGGCCTGTACAGTACAGTATCATGACCTTTGACCGGATGCCTCGTATCACTAGCCGCTGGTCCGCTGTCATGATCGCATGCAGAGTTGCCTCGATTTGGTGTCACCACATCAGATTGATCACGCCACCAGGCCATCCGCAAATTCCTGTCCAGCGAGCCTTAACCTCCACCAACAGTCAGCTTCTTCCGAAATCGACACCAACTGAAGTTTGTGAACTGCGGGTTCAAACGACCTCAAAACTTGACAGTGGATATTTTTGATGGTACATAATGGATGAAGGTTGAGCGGAGAAGATTCGGAGCTGGCGTTGTTGTTCAGCAATCGACAATCGATCCCCCAAATCCTCACATCAGTTGGTATTTTGACGTTACGCAGGAACCCGCCCTCCCCGCTCCCCGCGCCCCCTGGTTGCCGCTGAAGAAGACGGGCGGCGCTGCATGATTTGTTACTAATGATAGTCTTTCACAATGTGGAAGTATAAGCATGAAAGTAACCCAATAGAACCGCCTCTTTTGACGCCCGGGTTAATCTCTCACCGGGTTGCAGCTGAGTTTCGTCGGGTTGGGATTTGCATTGCCCCTCATCGTTCCCCAGCTTCAAAAACAAGATCCTCAGCTATATAGGCTTTATCAAGTTGTGAATTGTTCAAGTTTCTGAAATATATACCCTGGATTAACTAAGTCTTTCCCCACTGGTCAAAAAAACAAACAAAGATGGACGATGGAGACACGAACATCGACCCGGCTATAATGGCTGGTAAGTTGCGCCGAGATAGTATACCGCAGGCGACAAGCTAATCTAATTCTCTAAGTGCTCCCCAGGGGCTGCGAAGTTGTGTTGGTTGAAGGCCATGGGAAAACAAACTGGAGCTCGGGATATAAAATCGAAGTGGAGCTTCCTGATCAGAGCGTAGAGGCTTATTTCATAAAGGTAGAAAAATGCTGCGCTTCTCACTCTGGCAGGCATTGATTTGTTGCAGATAGTGGATAGAGAAAAGGGACTGGAGATGGTTTATGGAGAATATGAAGGGCAAAATGCTCTGAAAGCCATTATCCCAGAGAGCATTTCGACTCCACTGGCGTACGGAACTTTCGAGTTGGACAAGGGCAAACATTTCTATTTGACCGAGTTTCGTGAGATGCGAGAGAGAGTTCCCAAGCCGCAACAACTTATTCCAACGCTGAAGCAGTTACACCAGAACTCTGTGTCACCAACTGGCCAATTTGGGTTTCATATTATGACATACAAGGGATACTTCCCAATGCAAACTGCGTGGTGCGATTCATGGGAAGAGTTTTTTGGCCGCCAATTCCGCACCGAACTTGTTTGGGAATCCAGCGTCCGAGGCCAGAGCGACGAACTCGACGCTCTGGTTGAGAAATTATACGACAAGGTGATTCCTCGACTGCTCCGTCCTCTCCAAACTGGTGGAAGGAGCATCAAGCCAACTCTTTGCCACGGGGATCTCTGGCAAGGAAACGTGGAAATCGACATCAACACGTATCAACTGATGCTCTTTGATTCATGTGCTGTGTATGCGCATAATGAATGTAAGTCTTGGGAAAACTTGTCGCGGCTATTTGCGCTGATCTAAAACAGTCGACCTGTCCCTCTGGAGAGCTCCAAGATACTTCTTGAACAAATCTCATGTGGATGAATACAAAAAAGAAGTCGAGCCGTCTGAACCAAAGGAGGATTTTGATGACCGCAATGCGCTCTACGCACTGTGTGTATTGTATTCCAGAATAAAACGCGCTTGCTAACGATTTATAGACGAAATGACATGGTTGTTTCTGCCTTGTGGAAGTCAAGGTCTGAGTTGAGAGGCCTGTAAGATTTCTAGCTCAAAATTAGATGAGAGCTAACCTATATGTATCCAGGGTGATGGAAGAGATGCGACGTCTAATTGATAAATATCCAGAAGGAATCGAAGGCTTTAAGGGCTGAGAGGTTGAGGACTGATGGATAAAGAGGAGGAATGGTGTGTGTGTGGAGTAGGGCTGGAACTGGAGCACTTTGCGCCCAGAATCGACTACTTCCCTCTTGAATTAGACGAGTCAACTTACGGATTCATACTCAGTGAATCTAAATTAAGTATTTACTTGTAGATTCTCCACTTTGGGGGCCCGTTGTATATCTGCTTCTTGGCTCTCTATCTAGTGAAATGTGTCGTCCTCATCCCTCGCCAGGCCTCTAAATCCTTCTAGCGCCACACACTCCTTTGCAACTGACCAACTTTTGGCCTGTGCTATCAGGTTGCCAGGGCCTTTGGTAATTCAGAACAGTTCTAAGCCATCAAAATGGAGAATATGCCAAGTGAGAAGCAGGAGGGGGTTCCGTACTGTAACCGGGTTTTGAATTGATCTGCACAATACAACCCCGCGTCTCGTGTAGGATAAAATCCGCCCCTAGAGTAGTTCGAAGTCAGGAAAGTTACCCCGCCATCTAGCTCTACGCTTCACGAATATTGATTCTTCCTCTTCGGCAATACTCTCAGGCTTTGGCGTTCTGAATACAATATATTATAGCTGTCAAAGAATGCTACTACCAAGTTATCTGGAGCAAGATTCGAGACTTGGCAGACAAATGGCGATTTTTGGCCCAGGGTTCGGGTTTACCCTTATACCCTCCTACTTTATCCGTTCTCACGCTGTGGAGTCTATAGGAGGTGGTAATTATCGGTGCTATTTTTGCCGCTAAATAAGCATAAAAAGGAGGGTTACATTGGCCTAGATTTCGACTCAAGTTTATGTAGCGTATTTATGTGATTTACGGGGTTTCTTCATACTAGGATTGTTTTAGGGTATACCGCGAACTTTAAATGGCTTTATTTCTCTTATTTCTGTATCTGGAACTTTATTTTGTATATTCTTTTTAGGAATCCAAGGCTCATCTCATCTACTTGCCTAGTCAAGGTCGCCTTTGCTTGAGCAGATAGTGTTTGCATTCGGTTATTTCTTTTGGCTCACTTTGCTCTGTATATATAGTCGGCTCAAAAGTTTCCAATATTGCACTAAATATTCCATGCTATTGGGATTTCTATTTAAAATCACTCTCCTTCACACCTTTCCTTCCCTTTTCCTCATCATCCACTTTAGCATCTGGCCCCTTCTCGTCTTTACCGCATGCTTCCAACTTCAACTTCTCCTTCGCCTCACGCTTAAGTCTCCATCCCATCCCCTTCACTCTGATAAGATAAATAGCAGCCAGACCCCAAAGACCCGTAATGCCTGCCAAAAGCGTAAAGAAAGGCCCATCCCCCAATCTGCTGAGAAGCGGTTGCATGACAGCTACACCCCCAGCAGCGAGAGCACAGCGCGTTATATTGCCTGCTGCTGCTGCGGTGCTTGGGGACTCGCGGTGGATTTCTACGAGGAGCGTGTTGAATGTTTGGTTTACGCTTAGGAGGCCGATGAAGAATTGCATGATTAGCGGGACTGAGACATGCTGTTGACGTGTTAGCTTCCATTAATAGCTTGCGAGTTGGTGGGGGGTGGGAGGTGTTCAATACCACATTGCTTTGCAGTGCCCAGCCATAACCAATGACGAACCCGGCTCGCAGGATCACAAAGATATCTGCGATGCGGACGCGGGCGCGCTCGATGGGGAAGTGGGCTAGGTCATCGCCGTGGACTCGGTCAATTTCGTGGTTTATTGATGCTGCTGTTACGCGATAGTTCCAGTCCATTACTTTGGCTGTGAGGCGAAGTATCAGTCAGCTTTGTGATAGGGTGAATGGAGGGAGAAACTACCGTTCATCAAGCCACCAAGTATGACTCCAGAACTGATTGCTAGGTATGACAATCCAATCTCTGTCTCGTTGAAGCCATAATTTTTGACGAAGAGGCCTGGTAATGAAGCCTGGACAACATAGTAGGCCATGTAGAACATGGCTGCACATGAAAGGATCAAGCTAGTGTCAAGCTGGAATATGAGTCTCACTGACTTGAGAGGATTTGGCATCGCTGTCATCACCTTCTTCCCCAGTGGCTCGTGTATCTTTCCAACTTTCACTCTTGCTGTCGTAATCTTAGGTGAAAGATATGGCACAAATGGCTTATTCCATCGATGTGCTTCAATAGAACCATTTCCCACAACATGTCGACAAGTCTCTGGCAAGAAGAGGAATATTGCAAGCAGGAAAATTCCTCCTACAATCGACAGGAACCAGAACACCCAGCGCCATCCAGCGTGATCAGATAAAGGACCACCAATCAATGGTCCAAGAACTGGTCCTAGATTCGTTGTAACCATTGCCGGCCCTAACATTGAGCCTCTCTCCGCTGGTGCTGAGACATCTGCAACGACGCCATACCCGATTGCTACCGTTGCGGAAGCACCCAAGCTTTGTAACATACGAAGTACTAACAATGCAGCATAGCTGTTCTGCAAAGCAAGTCCGAAGCTAGCAGCAACATAGACGGAAAAGCTGAGCAGGTAAACTGGTCTTCGACCAATTCTGTCTGAGAGCTCACCGAAGAATGCAGGAGCTACTCCTTGTAAGATAATATAGGCTGTGATGGTGATATTGATGAGCTGTTGGCTGACTCCATAGTGTGCTTGGAGGAGCGGGACGGCTGGGAGGTAGATGTTGGCGGTGAGAGGGGAGAACATCATTGCAAGGCCGATGAGGAGAGTGACAAATCTCTTTTGGTTCTGAGAGAATACCGAATATGGAGCTGAAGGCGGGGCAAGATTCTCCTCTGCGTCTCTGGTTTTTTCTTCCGTCTCTGGAGGTGATGAGCCCCCACTCTTATGATCGATCGAATCATGATTTTCCATGACCCGAGACCGCAAATCAAAGAAAAAGAAGGGCAACAAATGGAGCTGAGCTGGGTGTGAATGGCCCCGATTTCTGATCGTAACAGAGAAATCTGGACCTTGACATGGAGGGACAGGCGGCTGATGAGGCGGAGGCGGGGAATGGCGGTGCTCCCAACTACAGCCATCCGGAGGAATGCAAATGGTGTGTCTGTCATAAGCGAGGATTTTCGGATTCTTTCCAAGCTCTCAATTTTCGAACTTATTCTTGTGCTTACCTTTCTACTTTACCCCCTTTTCGACATCCATATGTTTCTGGCCCGGGAGATTTGATGTTATCTTCATACGCCCAAAGAGTGCCTGCGGGGGGGGGGGGGGGGGGGGGGGGGGGGGGGGGGGGGGGGGGGGGGGGGG